>VZTE01000461.1:0-46316 GCA_013397775.1 Eulacestoma nigropectus
TCTGGAATCTGCTCCCTTGCCCAGCTTGGTCCTGTGAAGCCAAGAGCAAGCACAGACTGGGACATGAAGTATATTCTTCAAGGGTTATTTAAGCTTTCACAAGTATCCAGTGAAGTGTTTATTTCAAATACTGAAGAGCTTTCCTGCTGGCTGAGTAATGGACTGAAACGTGTCCTTAAGAACCACTGAAGGCCCTGGACTATGGACACGTTAAAGCTCTTCAGGGTGAACACAAGTTTTAGAACAGGCAGTTTGACATGGGCTGAGGGCTTGTCTTTCCACAAACTGCCATCACAATTCACAAGGCCTTTTGCAACATTTTTCTCCATTGAAGAATTTTCATTTTGGATATGTGGCTTAATAGGGATCTTCCTTTAGTCCAAAGATCAGTTTGGTCTACAAGCTACAGACATGCTCCCCTGTCTGCAAATCATCTGCCTTACACCAAAACAGCCACACTTACCAAATACTATGAAATATTAAGCTGAACTCCCAGGAATCTTATTTGTCATAACCCAAAGTAGATTTGAGCTGTATTGTTATTATAGAGCTGAAGTATGAATTAAAAACCACCTGCAGGAAAACTTGGCTGCATATTGTGCACATACTTTGCAGAATAAAGATTAAAGAAAAAAAATTAATGCCAAGTAACACTTCTATTTTCATCCTTTCAAATTATGCTAAACAGTTTTGTTAAGATGTAACATTTAACTGGAGGCTGTTGCTCCTTTCAGAGCTTATTTAAGCTTCCCTTGTATTTTTATCGAAATACCTACACCACTGGCATTGGTAGCTGAGGATTCCAATGACCGAAAATGTTATGTATGCCCCAATTACACATCTATGAACTGGATTTAAGATTTTTTCCCTTTTAATAATTTAAGCAGCATTCAACAAGCTGAATTCTGAAAAAAAATTGCAGAATTTTCTGTCAGAGATCTGCAATATTTATAACTTACCACTAACTCTGAGAAGCAAAAATGCCAATGAAAACTGAAGAAATACGTTTTGAGAGAACACACATAGTGCTGAATATCTGCTCTCAGCCATAGTAGTGAAACAAATCCTACTGCAGCTCTGAGTACCAGAAACTGATAGGAGGCTGAAAA
Organism: Eulacestoma nigropectus; assembly: GCA_013397775.1. Taxonomy (NCBI): domain Eukaryota; kingdom Metazoa; phylum Chordata; class Aves; order Passeriformes; genus Eulacestoma; species Eulacestoma nigropectus. The sequence goes on from VZTE01000461.1 coordinate 1,110, forward strand.
AAGGAGTGTTTAAGCATAATACAGTGTAGCTTTGTTTTCATTTTTATCTCACCTATAATTTTCAAAGAAGCACACAAAAATGTCCTGCTGCAATTTTTTATTCAACTAAGTTAGTTGTATATAAGATAAGGTTTTCCGGGGTTTGGACCTCAACTTCTTCCTGTAATCTTCAGATTTCTTTTTCATTTTTTTAATTAGGCTGTATTCAAAAGATATTTAATACACCTTTTCTAGATTACGTTTGTGTTTTTTCTTCCAGAACAATGCAGTGTGAGCCCTTGTAAAGTGGTGCGCTGCAGGTATTGAGGACTTGGATAAATTGTATGTATAAATAAAGGAGCTTTTATTATTCAGGTGGGCAGAAAATAGAAGGTTTTGAAGCTGTATTTATTGTCATTCACCTGTGACTGAAAGCCAGATCAACAGAGCTTGTGCCCATTTCATTCTGTAGTTACAATTTTGGTAGACATTTGTGTGGTGACTGAAATGGTCCAGGTGTTTGCCTTTGTTTCTGCATGCAAAGCAGGCTGCAGGTATCCAGAAAGCTCAGGCTGTGCACGTCCTCTGAGCAACATTCCCAGGAGAGGATGGGACCAGACAGGTCTGGCAAGTCTGTGCTCAAGGCAATCACTTCCTTTGAAATGCAGTCATCCTCCAGAATATTTTCTTGAAAGAGACATCTGAAGCTATTGAGAGAGAAGGAGGAGATGCAAATGAGAAAAAAAAATCTTTAAATTTCCCATTGTCTTGCACACCACAAGTTCAGCCTTGCAGTTCTGTGAGATGTCTTGTATTTATATTTTATTGTACAGTGTGTTCCTATGCATTTGCTTTTCTGTCAGGCTTTTCAGTAGTTCAGCTGAGTACGTATCATTTAATCAGACATTGCAGACCTCAACCCTATTCAAAAATGGGTAAGAGACCAGAAAAAGATGTAAAGTGCTTTTCTTATTTACCCTAGAATTTCACCAACCCCTCCCCTCCATATCTATACTTATAGATATTATATATATGTAATTATGGGAATGAATCATACTAAAAAAGACAAAGAATAGTGAATCTGTAATTTAAGTGGGTTGTGGGAGAAGAAGTACAAACTGTGATGGCCAGATATTTTCTGAAGAGGAGAACATTTTGTGATGAATGTGGAATTAATATGTATGACTGGTATTTCCTGAGCACAACTGCTGGAAGGGTGAATGCATGATGAGGTTTTAGGATTCATCAGGATCCCTTCTGGATTGTTCAGGAATTGATTTCACAGAAGGAGGGAAGGGAAAACCCAGTAAACTGGTGTCCTTCAGAATCTGTGTATCAGTGTCCTTCTGAAGTTAATATGACTGATATTTTGGTGATTATGGGTTTTCAAAAACCAGTAAAAGCTGAAATGAAAAATATTCATAGATTCAGACAGCAGTTGCTGTAATGGCCCAATTCAGATTACATAAAATAATGGTCAATGGTCAGAAGGGTAGAAATATTATAGCTAGATGCTAATCTAGGATGTGAAATTGATACCAGGTTTTTAAAGTATAGTTTATGTAGCATATTTGTCTCAAATAGAAACATGCTGGGTTTTTTTTATGTAGCTGAATACCTTCAGCTCATTTATCTCTTATTTGGACATGAGTAATCCAAGGTCATTTCTTCCAGTTTAAAGACTTTGTCAGTGTTTTTCTGGTAACTGAAAGATATTTAACTTGAGGAGAAACAGTCAGTATATTTATCATTAATTATCTAGCTGGAAACAAGGATTGTCAGTGGGCACCACCAGCTGCTGAAAATCCTTTGGAGAAGGAGAACCCTCATGGGGCTCTGTCACACGTGAGGCTCACTGGGGACGTCCATTTGGTGAAATATTCCGTCACCCTCCACAACACTCAAATGCTGGGGAAGATTCTGAAAGGGCACAAGAAACAAAATGTTATGTGGGTATGAGAAAGGCTGCATGGCGAGGGATTGATGAACTAACTTGAAAACATGAGAGTTTTGTAATTTTTTGTTCCATTCTATCAATAAGCAGATGAAGGAAGAAGTGACTGATTTAAGAAGTCAAATACAACTTGAGAAAGCAAAGTTTTCCAGGATGAGACAGGATCAGTATCCTCACTGAAGTTCACCTCAGACTTATTGGAACATTAAATCAAGAAATTGAGGAATCTTTGTGAAAAAAAGAGAGTTTATTTTAACATCAATAAGTAACAGATGGAAAGGATGCTTTGTAAAGAGGCAGACATCCACAGGAAGAGAAGGTGAATAGAGCTTCAAGGCAGGAATACGTCTAATTAAATCCAGTAAATCACTTCCTCTTTATCAATAGGGGAGAACAGGAGAAGGGAGGCCAGGTGGAATGGCTTTACTGATGATGTAGCTGCCACTGGGAGAAAGCCAAGTTGCAGTTATAAAGGATTACATTTATTATTGGCTACTAGATGATAAATTTGTACTGATTTCCCCTGAAGAGAAAGTAGGCTAAAGAGACCTAAGATGTACTTATAAGATACAGATGTTGACTCAATACAATGGATAAAAGGGTCCTCCTGTAGTGAGGAGAGATTAGCTGGACAGCATCCCTGAAGGTTGTACATTTAGCATGTGAACAGTGAAAAAATGGAGCACAATAACAATGGAAGATAAATTTGAAACAGCTGAAGTAGAAATGAGATCATATAGGACCCTTTCAAGGATACTTCTTTTTTTTTTTTTGCCTTTTAATGACCTTAGTGGACTTTCTTGAAAAACAGTAGTTTGTCATAAGCTTTTAGTTAGGACTGTGTTTAAAGTTACTTTAGAAATATTGAAGAGATAAAACGCCTTTTGTTTTAAGGTTTGGCTTAAGTACCCAGTGGGTAATTCTTCCTTTACTGCTTTCCAAACAGGTGTTCTCCCACTTTCCTTTGAAGCACTGGTGCTGCCACTCTCAAGGATCCCATCCAATAACTGCCCATTCAAGACAACAGCCCAGTTTTAAAACCGGTTTTAAACACTTTTCCATCAGAACCATATGCTGCATTGCTTAGATTTACCAGAACAAATTCAGAGAAGTCAGTGGAATTAGCTGTGATTGAACAGAGAAATCAGAGTGTGGCTTAGGGTGTTGGATGTTACAATATTCATTAACAGCACATAGATCCCCAGTGGATGAGAACTGCAGGTCTCAAGCAGAGCACAGCCAGGCATTTGCCTTCACACTTCTCTGACTGCCCTCTCTGCAGATTGTTACATCCCCCTAAAGAAATTATCAAAGGCTTCCGAAGCCTGGGAATGACCCAGGAAATGTAGATGATATTTGCAGTGTAGATGCAGCTTGAGGATGCAGATCAAAGGCACTGTGGATGTTGAGGTGTGGATGCTGAGATTCAGAGTTTGGGCTCACGCTCATTTTGTAAATGAGGCACAGGCAGAATGCGTGCAGATGAAAATAATCCTTTACCTGGCTTTTTTCCTCTATGCTCAGCTTCACTCTGTAAGTGATTTGTAAATGTCTGTTAATCCTCCACAGAGATAATGAGTCTTTTTTTCAGCATGCTACAAGCCAGGCATTAGTATTCTTTCCTATACACTGGACAAAGCATTGTGGAAGAAATAGGAATTTAGCTTGTATAAATGAATCTCTCTTAATTCAGTGTGGTGCAAGTAACTTCATGCACATATCTTACAATAAAAAAATACTGAAAAGCACCAAGTCAGTCATAACAAAGCAATGTTAGTAGACTCTTTAAAAATTTGACCTGCAAAATAGAGTATTATATTGGAAGCTTAATATGACCATGAGAAAAAAAAAATCTCAAACAAAGGAGCAGATGCACAGCTAGTTTAGAGAATTTATTGATTTAGCTTTCACATCAAAATTAGCAGCAAAAGGAAAAGGTTCTTTACTCAGGAGAGTTCAATTTATCCATTGTTTTAACATTTTGTGCCCTAAGCTAAAGCCACAGTTCTTTTTTTTCGGAATAGATCCAGCAGATTCCAGCCGTAGAGCCTGTGGTTTTCGAACTCAAGAAGCTGTAAATTTTATAACTCTGCGCCCTGCGGTCAGAGCTGCTGAGTGTTGTGTCTGAAGTCAGGTGGTTGGTGTGTTAAAGGTAGACATTAAACAGTTCTGTTGAGGAACTGGAAATGTTTAAGGAGGTTGTTTGCCAGCTGTAAATTTGGGAGCAAATGCCAGTTGGCTGAAAAGATGATGGAATGCGTCCAGTTAAGTAGACTAGCGCTGGAGGTCTTTCCAAATTTGTAGGTCTGATAACTTGGCTGAATATGCAGACTTCAGTTATTGGGTCGTTAAGAAAGGGCTTTATAATGAATGTTTGAAAATGCGATAGAAAACTTTTTATATGCTCATTACTTTGGCAAAATTGCAACTTTGCAATAGTACTGCATTCCTGATGAAAACTCGGTCGAACATTATACATCGTGTACTATTTTTCAGCTGAGTGCCAGGGACTTCAAGGTATATGGTTTTGTGCCCTGCAATATTTTTGTCTCCAGTACTATTCCATAGTTTGATTTTGCCCTTTTTCTACATAGCTGGGATGATACAGGAGGAGAGAGACCTGACTGTGATGCGGCTCCTGCTTGGTAAACACTCCCTCTCATGGCCTGCTGGGTGAGAAGGGGCTCTGGCTTTGGCTGCTGGCCAGGAAGTGGAGAGGAAGTTCCCTTCTCCTGCCTGTTGGAATTGTGGCTACTTCCCAATGTGCAAGGAGGGGGTGTAGCCCAAGGTCTTAAAATGTGTATGGCCCAGCTTGCCTGGTGTGCAGGATTTACCCCCCAAGCTCTCACCCAACTGCGAGCTCCTTGCACCATTGTGTGGTTGTTCTCTGAAGGGATGGATTCTCACGGGTCTTGTTCTGACTCGTCCCAGATCATTCCCTTCACTGCTGAAGCACCAGGAGAATATTGCTCTCACAGGAGTAAAACTGCCACTCTTACCTTCTCATCCTCCCCCTTTCCTGTTCTGAACTGTGTGTTCAGAATGCATTCCATCTGTTCCTTGCCTCCACTGTCACAAAGAGCACTTTCAGAAGACAAACATTCAGTCTAATACTTCAAGATATTTTTATTAGAAAAGTTTTAAACTTTGCTGCTTTTTGGCCACTGGCACAAGCACAGTTTTATGACAGTTGTCAGAATCAAATGAGATGAGGACTAACCCTTACATGAGGTTTTGTGGTATGGACAAAACCTCGTCCTCCTTTGACACAACTTATTAAAAGGCCAGACAGAATTTCAGCCTCTACGCTTGAAGGAACACAGAGCACCTACTGAAATGGGAGAAAGTGTTTCTGGCTGCCTAAGATGCCGAGATCTGTGCTAATTCTTTAGACTTGTAGGATGAGTAAGAGTAAATTATAACATTTTGAGCTCTGGTCTGTAAGAACCAGGGAAGGCACTGTTTTAAATGAAGAATAGTATTCCAGGGCTCAGTTCTTATTACAGTTAACACACTGCATTTTTTTCTGAAGCACATGTTCTGAAGCTTTACACGTCAGATATTTGTCTCAATTTGTCCTTGAGAGAGGAACAGTAGAGTGAACATGTTATTGCAACCTGTTTTATCTGGAAACTCTATGCCAGTGGACTTGGGGTTCAATATTCAATCTCTAGGACAGCTGTTTTAGCAGTTGGACTTTCTGCTATCAGCAGTCTAATAGATTTGTAAAAATAAACATTTATATAGATGTTTTCCTTCATCTGAAGGGGCTGTTAAATCTTACCACATTTACGTCAGATAATGATGAATAACCAAGGGAAAAAGAAAAGTCCTGAAAAAAGTTACACTGGGAATGGTTTGAATAGATTACAGCAAATAGGGCACAGAAGCACACACTGGGGAAGGAGCCTAAAGTGAAATACAGAAGCTCTGTGAGATGCTCATTAGTGAGCCCCATGTGCTGGGAGCACTGAGCACTGTGGAGGTTTCCTGGGAAGCCAGGAAGAGATCCAGAGATCCAGGGTGCATCTGTGCAGGGCAGAGAGGAGTTGCACAGCAGTCTCAATTCTCATGTTTCCTAATTTCAGAGTATTCCATATTAATCCTGTTCCTGTAAAATAGCTCTGATCTATTTCTACCAAGAATTTTCAGTCAAAATAGAGGTCAGTAATCACTCTCAGATCTATTTCTTCTGTAACCTCACAGGTATTCTGAGGTGTTCATGAATTAAGCTTGGATGGCTGAAAAAATTCACATTAAATACTGGATTTACCTGTGCTTGAAGGAGTTTCTAATCTGAACCCTCCCAGGAGAAGGCACATACTCTACAGTTCATTTGGAAGTATTTGCCTTTGGCAGCTCTGATTGCTGTATTCTCAGTTTGGATCATTATTGAGTTCCCTGACTGAAATAAAATCTTTGGCTACTAAGAATGGAAACGATAGCATCCGTTTTTCTTTCTTCTAGAAAAGTAAACACTGTGCAGTCCAGATCCTTCATGTGTTCAACATTATTGAGCTGCAGGTTATGTAAATTTGGTCTGAATTTTCACTGTCATGGGCAATTTCTGTTTTCCAGTAGGTACATTTTCAGAATATCTTAAAACTCTTGGCTACATTTCAAAATGTTATTGTGTTCCTTGATCTTAAGCAACGTAAATGTGAGTTTGTTGCTATTTTATGAAACCGGTCTACACAGAGATCAGTTCTACTTGTATGGATTGCTTAAGTGCTCAGGTCAGACATTGTGTAAACTTAACTGATAAGTTGTTAATATTTTGAATGGCAATCATTAACATAGATTTGAATTGTACTTGAAATGCTAATGATTATCAAAAAGCATATTTAGGAACTGACTGCACCTGCTCTTTATATTACTATGACAAGATCCATATTGGTGAAGAGTTAAAACTTACTAGAACTCTGTAACTATAAACTCCTGCACTGTTTCTGTTAAGTGTGGATATAAATGCACTTTGCTGCCAAAAGTTGCTAAATAAATGCTGTTAAGTAGAAATTTCTCCCCAAATTTAGGTATGTGTCAGATGTTCATGCATCTTGCAGTGATTATAATTCAGTCTTGAAATGAATACAGTGAATGAAAACTGCAATATAATTCACCACTAAAATAGTACACCCTCAAGAGCTGGGCTCTCTGAGTTAAATGAAAAAGATTGTTATTCTGGTCAGTAATCACACTTTCTATAAATTTTCTAACACATTATGCTGAAATAGTGAATAAAAGATTTTTCCAATCCTTTTTTCCTCTGTAGACACCCAAGGACAGGTTCTCTCCCGCATTGAAGCTTTATCAGCTTCAATAACCATGAGAAAAATTCCAGCTGAGGGTCTTACAAACAAAATTTGTCACCAGTCCACATAGAAAAGAGTTTTTTTACAAGAGAGAAACTTGTGTTTTATACCCTCAGCCTCAAGAACTGAGGAAGCCATCTCCAGCCCCACAGCTGTGCTGCTGCTTTGCTAAGCTTCTGCCCGGAAAGCATTTGAGTCCTGCTTGGTGGGCAAAGGCTTCCTCCTTGCTAGAAGGATCAGCCTGGACTTTGCTTGCTAAAGAGAGGAGATGTCTCCCATCCCCAGATCCCGAATCCCTGCCCTGCAGTGCCCCAGGCACTGTCCAGCCCCTGCCAGTGGGCTCCCAGTGAGTGCAGGGACCCGCTGGGTCAGGGCCAGTGCTGGAGGCTCTGTGGGTGACGTTCCACCGCTGCTGGAGGCAGTGCTGCTTCACTGACTCAGCCAGATGCCCCTGATTTTCAGGAGGGGGCTCTATGTTTCTGTGCCTCTGTGTTACAGGCCCTGCAGGTGTTGGTCCAGGTAGTGCTTTGCTGTTTAGGAATTGCTTTGATGGTTTTTCCTTTGGGTCTCCTGAAAATCCTCTCACAAGCGTGCTGTGTGTACATATCTTTTGTGTGTATCTTGTTCCGTTCATCTTCCTTCAGACTGACAGAATCCTTTTTTTTACCTCTTCCACCCTCCCCCTTTTTTTTTAATAAACAAACCCCAAATATCCCTCTACAGATTTTGTTACAAGGCAAAAATCCTGGGATTGCTTGGGAATATACATTTGCCAAAACCAGCACTGAAGAAAAGACATCTGTCAGAAAACACAGCTACTCCTGGGTGACGGTGCAGTCTGAGTGCTCAGCAACCTGTGGTGGTGGTAGGTAACTTTCCCATTGCAAAGCTTCTTCTTTTTCATATTTTTTTAAAGCCTCTCAAATCTTTTGAGCTGCCTTTAATTTTGCAAACATGTATTGATACATATAGGGCGTTACACCGAATGCCTGGTCCTTGTTTTTTTTATCTGATAACTTAGAACATGGAGGAAATAACTTTGTGTTGCCTTTATAGTAAAAAATATTTATGCCAATGAGTCAGTCTTTTTTGTTTAGTTCAACCCATATGCAGATGTGGAAATTAATTATATACTTTGATGTTGTAATTTGGGAACATAGAAAATTTATCCTATCTGTAGAGAGCAACCAAAGATTAAAATATTGTCAAGACCTCCACTGACTGCTGCAGCCCCATCTTCTCATTGTTTAATTACCAGTGTTTTAATTCTGCCAGTTCAAAGTCTGAAATTCCATGTAAGCTGAGGATTTCTTATTGCCATATTCCTCTTTTCTTGCACAGACATCTATTTGTTTTTATAAATCCTGCATATTTTGTCAGTGGAAGTAGTTCGGGGATGTAATGAAAGCAAAAAACTGGCATGTGGGAAGTCTGTAATACGAAAGGATAGGACTGGATACTGAAGGAAATGCTCCTTTATTGGCCAAAAAGTTGAGGTGAAATTCAGGAATACCTCGCTGGTGTGTTGTCAGAACTTCACAGCATCTCAGTAAATGGTTTATGGAAGAAAGATCCACCAGGAGCACTGCGGCCATAAAATATGACAGCTGTATTTTCTTCCTTCCCTTTAAAAGGTTGCAGCATGGGTATAAAAGTGATGGAAACAGTCTTGTTTCCAACTCTAATTCACTGTGCCCAATGAACCATGTGTGAGGTGAATGATAGATCTCAGTTAACAGATAAATCTGTAAAATCACTTGAGGCATTTCTGTAACTGTCCTGCTGTTGACACTTGATTGAGTTTAAGGTACAGGGGCCTGCAGAACTCTGGAGTCTGTAGAGATTCACTGTAAAAAGTTTACAGAATGTTTATTTGCAGTTTTCAAGTGCGTGAGGAGGGCTCTAAGCAAGCACTGCTAGTGTCTGCAGGGAATTAGGATCTGAATAATTACTAACTTTTGCTGGGGGAAGAGTCTGCAAATCTGCTGTTGATAGCTAAAATGTTTTATCTGACTTCAGTAGTATCTGTGCTACAGAGAAGGAGATCAATGTTAAAAACATGTTACCACATAAACCCATATTTTATTTAGTTCAAGTCAGTGGATTTGTACCAAGGATGAGTTTAGACGTGTTTAGTTAAAATTGTTCCCTACTACTTTTTTCTCTTCCGTTTCGAATACATGTTTATTATAGTATATTCTTTTCTAAAACTTCCACAGGACACGTTACAGCAAAAGCAATTTGCTTGGAAGATCATCGTGCACGAGTCAACGCCTCCTTCTGTGGCCCAAGGACGAAGCCTTTAACTGAAACAAAACCATGCAACACGAATCCCTGCCCAGCATAGTAAGTTCTCTGGGGTTTTGTGCCTGCTGGCTGCGCCCTGTGCCTGGCTGTGCCACAGAGGGAATCCTCTCGGGGGCACACGGAATTGTTTGCCTGCTGGATGAACCCCTCGTGCTCTGTAACTTGAACCAGAAATTGTTTAAGATTTTGTGCCCAAGGCTCCCAGTGGGGTTTTGGGTCTGATGCCTAAAGCAGGGGCTCCTGAGGGCTCTGTCCCCGTGCTGGGGTGACACAGAGCAAATCCAGCTTTCTCAGGGGCTCCTTCTGCCACCTTTACTCATCTTGAATCACTAAGCCCATTTCCTGAGTAAAGTGCTATTCCCTGTGTGGAAGCTTGGCCCCATGACTCGCATTCCACATATTAGATTAGGTTAAGAGAGTCTTGTGAAGTGTAATTAGTGATTTTTGGACAAAATGTCCCACAGAGTATTGTGATGCCAAGAAGAGGACTATCTAAACCAAACAAGCTGTCAGCAAAGCTCCTGGTGCCCACAGAAATAAATATGAAGGCATTGCCTGTGTGAACAGTTCTATTTTCTAAAAGCTGTAAGAAAGGTGAGATGCAAAGGAAGACATTGACATATAGATAAGCACTTAGAATCCAGCTGGTCTAAATCAATTTAAAACCAAGGGAGTTACACTGATTTATAGTAGCTGAAGTAGGGGTCCTTTGGAAAAAAAAAAAAGTGGTGTGCTCATATAATTAAACACAGTATTATGTGGCTTTGGATATAAATGGATAGATTAAAGGATGCAGTGGCCATCTTTCTCCTGCTGATTATTTCACTTTTAGATTCCTGGCTTTGCAACCTCAGCATTATTTTAATTTTATATTAAAGATCAGAAAAGCGGTATTATGTTGGACAAGACATTTAAACCTCCAGAACAGGAGATTTTCTAAAGGAATATGTTGAAAAATTGTTTCAGTCAGCGGGAAGTAAATACACTTGAAGATGCATTGAAGCAGAAGAAATGGAGGAGGGGTCTAGACCTGGCGTCATCTGCTGGTTTTACTCTGGGGTGATAAAAGCAACAGTAAAAGCAGTTGGCTAAGCCTGCTCCCATACTTCATAAAATATCCCATTTAATGATGTTTAATAGGAAGCATTCCTCACCCCCCCAGTCCAGGAGAGGATGATGGGGCAAAGCAAAAAGATGCATATGCTCTGCAGTGACTTTGTTTTTACTTAAAAATCCATACTTTGCAATATGTTGAACAAAATGAAAAATAGTCCAGTAATGGTTTGGAATTTCCTGCACATTTAAAGAGTACAGCAGAGTACACAAAAATCCAAATGCCAAATTACACACTGTGACCACAAAACGATAGAGATAAGGTTTAAATAATGGTACCGTGTGACATGAGAGCCCCATGTTACTGCTTCAGCAGTTTCTTTAGATTGCGTTTAGCCACATGATTTTCTCAATACCAATTTTAAGTAAACTTTGTAGCCAAACACAATCTTTTCATATGCAACTTATCTTCTGCCAGGACTCTTTTTATCCAATGAACACACACATGTATTGTCTGTGATATCTCCAGGAGTCTCTCTGCTCTTTCTGCTTACCTTTGATTTGACGTGGCATCATTATGCTATAAAGCTCCACCCAAATCAGATTTATATTGATCCCACCCAAAATTTCTATGTCTGTTAACCTGAAGTCCTGCTATGTTTTGAACACCCACTGATATAAATATTTACCCTGAAAGTGCTGGATATCCATTTTGACACTGCAATGTTTTCATACTGAAATCACAGCCATTCTGTGCTTTACTACTTTAAAACAAAATTAATGAGTTGAACCCTAAAAAGAGTACAAAAAGAAAAGATGTAAAAGCCCCAAGCACCTCCAGGGAAAAACAGTTCAACTCACTAATTAATTATTCTTAAAATCCTTAGGATATATTAATGCATGGAGGATCTACATGTAGGACCATGCCTTAAATTAACAGGTTGCCATTCAGCTGAGTGAAACTGTGCCAGGATATCTCTGCTGAGGAATCTGCCCAGAAACTCACAGCATGTAATATTTCCCATAAACCCAAGACTGCCAACAGAAAAAAAAATGTAGGATTAATAAATGCCGTGGAGGAAACAAAAGAATGCTGCGTAGCCAGCAAATAAAGCAAACCCAGATACACCAAGCAGAACAGGCAGGGGAAGGAGGTAACAGCTGAGATACAAGTGTGTCAGTTTGGGGACATAAAAGAGGCTCCAGACTTGTAAAGGTCAGTGAGGAATAATTGCTGCATAAGAACAAAGGCTGATTAGTCTGAGTGGGACCAAACTACTGTCCCGCACAGAAAGGCACCAGCACTGCACACTGTTGTTGTTGGATTTCAGAGCTGCCAAATCTGGTCGTAATTATTTAGTTATTTGAGCTAATGAAAGATACTCTTGGATCACAGCCCAGATAATCTTGGAAAATGGAAGTTTACTAAAGGACATTAAAGTAGGTTTATTGCCCTCTCCTCTGTGAAGAGGGGAACTTTCTGGGCAGTTATGGTGAATAAACTCTTAAAATGAACACTTTTGGTCACTCTACCAATGACCATTGTCAGAAACATCAAGGCAAACTAATTAAAAGTTGGAAAATGGATTAAAACTCTTTTCCCAGGAGTTTGTCGTCCAATGGCCCAAATATTTATAAATCAGAGAAAAAGGAAACTTCTGACGTGTTCTGGAATTACATAACGACTGACTTTTCACATTAATATTCCTTTGTCCTTAAATTAGTGCCTTTTACATTTCTCACTACTTTTGGCAGTTCCTGAAGTTGCTAGACACTGAGAGCTGGGATTTCTTCTATTCCCAAAGACATTTTTCAAAAATAGGCTTTTTATAAAATTTTTACAAATTAAAATTAGCTTTGTTTTCAGGCAGATGTGAATAGACAGGCAAATGGGATGCTTTGCATCTTTCACACAGGACAAAAAAAGCTTTCTTGTCATTAAAACTTTATGTAAGCAGCTATTCCAGTGGTCGCAGGATTGATGCTGTGAGAAACTGTGGAAGCAGGATAGGCCAGGTGGTCAGATGTGAGACAGGAACCTTTTCAATTACATAAATTATTAAAAATTTGTCCAACTGTCTAAAAATCCTCAGTTTAATTTCAGTGCTGGATCTTTGAATAAGATTTCTCAATGAGTAATCATTTAGTCATTCATAATTTCTCCTGTTTCTTCACTTCTCTTTTCCTCTCTGGCTGTGATTATGGTCTTACACTGGAAGCCTTCAAGGACAAAGACACTTGGTGGTTGCATGTTTGCAAAATGTCCCACAAGGGCTGGGGACCCACTCAGTGCTTCAAGAATAGAAATAGTGAGCAGCTCCTGGCATTTCAAAACTGAACTTAGCCCAAGCAATTGGCAATAGCTCCTCAGACTTTGTGTCACTTGAGGGACATGATGTGTAGCTGCAGCATCCCTGTGCCTCGAGCACACGTTGCCCAACAGCTTGTGCTAGTTAAATTGCCTCTGTTTTATTTAGATTCTACATCAGCTGTCTGCCAGATTTATTAGTCTGAGGACATGTAAATCATTGAGTCAGAGAATCATAAAGAGACAGCATGCTTTGGGTTAGAAGGGACCTTAAAGCTCCTCCCATTCCACCCCTTGCCATGGGCAGGGACACCTCCCACTGTCCCAGGCTGCTCCAAGCCCCAGTGTCCAGCCCGGCCTTGGACACTGCCAGGGATCCAGGAGCAACCACAGCTTCTCTGAGCACCCTGTGCCAGGGCCTGCCCACCCTCCCAGGGAACAATTCCTTCCTTATATCTAATCAAAACCTGCCCTCCTTCAGCTTAAAGCCATTCCCCCTTTTCCTTGTGCATTCCCTTGTGAGAAGTCCCCCTCCAGCTCTCTCCCAGGCTCCCCTCAAGTACTGGAAGGCTGCACTTAGGTCACCCTGGAGCCTTCTCTTCTCCAGGCTGAACAACCCCAACTCTCTCAGCCTTTCAGAGCCTTTTCATTTCCTCAGGATACCAGTGACAGGACTGCTGCTTTTAGCAAGCAAGTTCTTTTTGATGAATAATGAGCCAGTAAGGTTTGATAGAAATGCCAACATTTGTCACTCTGTGTGAGTGGAGTGTGTCTCAGCACAAACACAGTTGGTACGTACTCAGATAAATTCTAGCTGATCTTATCACATCTTCTAATTATATCTTCTAAATATTCCACCAGCCTCAACGGCAGCATCTCTCTCAGTCCCTGTGGAATTCCAGATTCCAGGTCAGATTCACAGGCAAGCTGGTTCTAGTAGATAAAAGCTATAAATAAGCAATATTTGTTTTTCTAGTTGTGTGACTTGTATTTCATCCCTAGCAGAAAGTGCTTTGAAAATAGATTGTGTAACTGCAGCTTTTTGATTGCTTGAACAGATACCAGTCCATCAGGAGACAGGCTGAGCAGGATCCCTGGATAATTCACATTTGATAGGTGGCTCGTTTGTATTGATTTTCTAAAGCTAATTGCACTCCTGTGTTTCTAACACACGTTTCCTCCTTTCAGCTGGTCAGCAGGAGAATGGAGCACGTGCAGCAAGTCTTGTGGAGGGGGACAGCAAAGTCGTCTCATTCAGTGTGTGCAGAAAAGGGCTTTCCAAAGAGAGGAGGTGGTGGCCCATTCCCTGTGTCCTGTCAGCACCCCAGCACAGGTGCAGGTGTGCAGTAGTCAGGACTGCCCACCCGAATGGAGCCCTGGCCCATGGTCTCAGGTAATTTGGAGAAAAACTTATATTTTGGGCTGCTGGCATAATGAAAAAACTGCAAAAAATTCTCTTCAAAAAGAAGAATTGTGCAAACTTCATGGAGATCAGGTCTTTGCAAGTGGCATCGTTAATGAAGATAATATGTAAACCATGTTTGTATAAACATGTAACTTAAATGTGCATTGTAACCAGCCTCCAGAAGAGCTGGCACATGAGGGCTTGCCAGAAGTGGGCATGTGGTGTTCTTTTAGGTACATAAAGATGGGTAATTCTTTCTGGATTCATAATTTGAGGCTCTATGAATTCTTCAGACCAACAACACTCTATGAGATTACTTCCCAAGCAACATTAACTTCTCTCAGAGATGGCTGGCGGTCAGGGAATGAAGAAATACTTGGGGTTAGAGTTGCATATTAATGCACATGCCTGTATGGCTTGTGGGTTGATAAATTTGTGATTTACACATTCACTACTCACTTCTGTGCTTTGCCTTTGTTAGAGTGACTCTCCTACAAGCAGTGCTGCTGCAGGTATTGCCATGAGGGCAGATTCCTGTGTGTGCACACCCTGCTGTACACAGCTGCCTGACACTGAACCACCTGAGCTAAAAACCACACACAGCTCAGCTCTGCTCCATCTTTCTCTGCTATTGATGCTGTTCATGGAAGAATAAACGAAGTGCTCACACATCTGGGATTTAAGATAGAGCTGACAGTACCCTTATAAAAGGAGCTACATTCATTTTATTTTTCTATCTTCATTTAGTGAGATTCAAGATGGATTTCAATTAGCTGAAAGATGTATTACTTACGTGTTCTATTCTTGGTACTGTTACTCTTTAGATGTTCAAGAACATCTTGACCTCAGCAGTCCCAGCTGAGCACGAACTGCCCTTACAGGGAGTGCCTTGTAATGCACCATAACAGAGGAGTAACTACTCAACAGTCCATCACAACACTCAAAAAAGAGCTTTTTCTTCCAGTGTATCTGAAGGAAACCTGAGTGAGGCAGAAGATTATATAAACCAGGTCTTCAAATGCATTCATGCTTTCAAGCTTTCTTTCCTCTGAGACAAATAAATAAATAAATAAGACAATTATGAAAAATCTGTTTTCCTCCTCTTTAAGAGGTGTAAAATTCTAGTTGGGATTTTCAAATAAGCCCATAAAAATTAAGTTCACCAGTGCTGCTGAAATGTAGTGAACAGGCCTATTGAACAAGTTAGTAAATATTTTAAGGTTCAGCTGAAAACTGTTGTATTGCAGACTTAAAGATGTTAAGAGGAAAAAAGTAAAATCACAGAATCACAAAATAGTGTGGGTTGAAAAGGACCTTAAAGCTCATCCAGTCCCACCCCTTGCCATGGGCAGGGACACCTCCCACTATCCCAGGCTGCTCCAAGCCCCAATGTCCAACCTGGCCTTGGACACTGCCAGGGATCGAGGGGCAGCCACAGCTTCTCTGGGCACCCTGTGCCAGGGCCTCCCCACCCTCCCAGGGAACAATTTCTTTCTAACATCTGATCTAAACCCAGCCTCTCTGCAAAAATCAGTGGCATTTTAAATGAAAAGATAATTTTCTTTGTCTGGGGAAGGATTAAACCCACAGATTTTCAGCATGCAGGTATTTCTGCACATCCTCAGCACAACTGTGCTTTCATGAAATCTTCTGAAAACATTTGTAAGTTGATACACGGAGTGGTTATGCCTTGGAACATGCCCCATAATTATTAGTAGAAAGAACAGTTAGAAGAGGATGCAGGAAGGTAGGAAGCTGGCAGCATTGTTTCAGGGCTCTTTACTTCATTTCATCACAAATGGCTCATTCAGGCATTTTGTTCTGTGTAAGGCAGTGAAAACCACAGCATGTCTGTTCCACTGAACCACGGCTCAGCAATGCATATTTATTCTAGTGACTCGTCCTAAGCTACAGTTGGCAACTAAAATATCTCCTTAACCGTTCCCTGTAACAGATTCTGTCTTGTGGTGAGATTCCTTTGGTGAAGGATTATGTACTGATTCCCTGGGTAGTTTTCTCTGCCTCGAGCTCATCCCTCTAGGCCACGGTGAGGACAAAATAACAAATAGCTGAGAGCATTTTGCCATGAGAGGTTCTGTGATGGGAGCTTAGGACCAGCTTTTAACTATGCTGAGCAGGGAAAAAAGCATTTTGCTCACCAAAGCATTTTGCTCACAAGCCCAACTTAGCTCATCTATGGAAGAGAGATGTTATTTGTCTGTTCTACATTGGGGGCTGAGAGAGTTCACAGCTTACATTAAGAAAGCATTTAGGACAGTGTTTTAGAAGTGACACACAGATGTTACTGTTGCTTATTTACCAATAGAATTTCAAGTTTACTTCTATCACGATGGCAAATGCACAGGACATTAGCCATGAGTTCTGTGCTCTGCTGGAAAATGCAAATAACGCCAGTGTTCATTTCCTCCAGTTCAAATAAGTGTTTTTTTCCATCACAGTGCTCCAAGACTTGTGGGAGAGGTATTAAGAAGCGAGATGTCTACTGCAGGAGTACTGGCTCTCCCGAGGTGAAAATCTTGCCTGAAAGCATGTGCAGCACAGACCCTAAGCCTGAGTCCCAGCAGACCTGTGTGCTCGGACGCTGTCCCAAAAATGACCGGCTCCAGTGGGTGATTTCTTCCTGGAGTGAGGTAAAGTGGTGCAGTGTCATGGCTCACTGCCTGCTTTTGGAAATGTTGGCTCAGGGACACACACAGACCACAGGGAGGAAAGAAGCTGAGCTGTCGCTGGAAAATCAGGTGTTGTAGGCGAGGTGCTGTAAACCCCAGATGCAGATAGATGTACCCCAGTGTCTTTTTTAGACACTGACTTGAGTTCATATTTCAGTTTACACTTCATGGAGCATGGGCTTGGAGGGATCAGTTCTATGGTGCTTTAATAGTGCACAGTTTGGAGTGTGTCACAAATCACACACTCCCCTTTGTCTGCATGTGTTTGTGAGGCTGCAGAAGCTCTGCTTTGCCTCTGCAGTGCTCAGCCTCCTGCGGGCCCGGCCTGCGACGGCGAGAACTCAAATGCGGCGAGAAGAGCATCCACGGGAAATTGCTCACCTTCCCTCAGAGGAGATGCAGGAACCTCAAGAAACCAAACACCAACCTGGAGGAAGCTTGTAACAAGGGAGCCTGTCCATCCCAGACCTTGTATAACATGGTGTCTGGTTGGTATTCCTCGCCCTGGCAGCAGGTAGGAATGGGAAATCAGAGGTGGGATGGCACAGAGGAGCTGCCAGTTAGCACTGGCACAGTGCTAACAGTCCCCAGGTGCCTCCTGCACGGAGCCATTCCCTAAGGGGGACCACACCACTCAGCCACTGTGATGGGGTGCAGCTGGTCCACATCCATCATGTACTTCCGTGCAGCTAATTTCTTTGTCCTGAAACTGAAGAATGTCACCTAAAAATGTTATTCATGTTTGAGAGGCGCTGCATTCCACACTCATTTTCCAACACTTTCTTCTCAGTCTTCTTCAAAGTGCACTGTGGTTGAACTGCTACATATCCCTATGCACAATGTATTTGAGCATCTGCACAAATTGCCTGGAATTCCCTAAATACTATGATTAATTGTGGGATCAGTCTGTATTTGTTTCTACATTCTTGCAAACAAGCTTCTGTATTTCTGGAACTTATCTGCTCTATGAGTCATATATCAATGAGACACACACTCATTTAATAATATTTACATCAAACAATGTATGCCTGACAATTGCAATCAGATGAAAATGATCGCATTTATCTTAAAGACAACTTTTCATGAAATACATACAAGTAAAATGCTTATTAATTTTAAAATACTTCATAGCTCTTCCTGCAAACACGTAGTGGTTTTCCCCAGGTACTGCCACAATTATGGTTCCAATGGGAGTTTTATCTGTGTTCAGGCAGCAGGGTTGGGCCCAGAGGCTCCGAGATCAAAAGAGATCAGTGCAGACAATCAGGAACAGGTTTCTGAAATGTTCAGTTTCTGTCTCAATGCCTAAGTAAGGAACCAGATTTTCAGCTGAGTCCTTAAATAACCAAAAGACGCACACGTCTTTGAAAAGTTGGTCCTGATGGGGATTGGTGAACAGCAGTGCATCTGATCTTGACCTCTCTTGCTTTGAAAGTCTCATCCAAGGCCCTTAAAGCTCCCCCTTTGGCTTTCACGGGCTCCCAGAGTCTGTGCAATGAAAGACAAGGTTTTGTTTTCCCCTCTGCTCAGTGCACGGTGACCTGTGGCGGGGGAGTGCAGACCCGGAGCGTGCAGTGCCTGCGCCAGGGCAGACCAGCTGCTGGCTGCCTGCCCCAGCAGAAACCAGCGGTCCTGAGAGCCTGCAACACCAACTTCTGCCCAGTCCCTGTGAAAAGAGGTAAAACTCAGCTCTAGATGCTGCAGCAGGCTTGGTTGCTTATAGTTCTGTACCCAGCAAACATCACCTTTGTCGCTACACCACTGATCTGGCCTGTTCCTTCATAAATGTTTTTTTCCCAGACTTCCAGGTGTACAGTAACTCTCTGATATTAACAGCATCTCTCTTCACCAAGTGAGCCCTTTTAAAGCAGACTTGGGAGTACAACTGGCACTGGAGATTTTAAAAATAGAGATATGTTAAAAAAAAGTATGTGAAAAAGTCATGCTGTTTGGTTCTGAGCTGCACCGTTACACTGTCTTGTTGAATAACAGGCATTCTATGCTGGTACTGTTTTGTGATTAATAATAGCAACTTTGGAAGTTAAGCAGTAATAATTTGCCATTTACTTTTAGTCTTTCAGATTGCACCCAGATCCTGGGGTACCAAAATGTCCTTCTTTTCTTACTGCTTCTGACCCGTGCATGACATGCAGTCAGGGAACATGAAATTAAGGTCTCTCTCCACTTTCATATCTGCTCTATCCCTCCACCTCTTCAGTGTGAGAAGGGGGAGGGGAGCAAGAGGTTTTGTGCCACTTGGAATGACGGAAGGGGAATTCTCTCAGCACCACCACAGACAGAGTGTGGTGCATTACCCTATTCCATAGATTTGCTTACAGGATGGTTGCAGTTACTCCTTCCTAACTGCATGAATAAAGTTCATAGAGGTCAGTAACAGTAATTTCAAAATACTGCACATTAATTGACTTGTTACCATTTTAAAACTGGGAGCTGGAAGCAACCTCTATAAAACATAGGCTGGATTGCAAGAGAAAGGTGGTAATGGAGCTGGGAGCAGAGGTCAAGCTCTGGCCCTGAATCTTGTAAACTAACATTAGCCAACCACCCCCACGTCTGCCCCAATTCCTGACATTCTCTGTGCACAAAACCCCCTGTGAAACCCAGTGAGATCCTAACAGACCATTCTGCTGCATCAGCTCGAGACATGCAGGGTATCAGCCTCATCTGTCAGGGGATCTGAATCCAAACAAGGATATGGAGATGAAATGGTCCTAAAAGGGATAAGTAAATAGTTCTGCTGGTTTTATCAATAAATGTTGCTAACACTTCAAATTAGCATTCCTAAAAGGTTCTGCTGTACTTTGGAGTTCTGTATAACTTCCTTTTCTGTTAGGATATAGCAAGGACTTTTCTTTCAGCCCTGTTTTCCCCTGCTGTATTTCATGTCTGAAGTACTGCCTGTTATTAATTTTGGCCTTGGCCTGTTTCTCTGTCTCCTCACATCTGCAGGAGCCCTCTCCCCTTTATTATACCTGGGTCGTCAGGCTCTAGAGATCAATTATCTCCTCAATGCTCTCTAACTTTCTGTCTAAAGCAGCAAAAAGAGAGGAAACCAGCTGTGCTGGAATCACATTGGAGCAAATCAGTCTCTATTATCAGCCATGCAGCTCCAGCTCAGTGATCACAGGCAAGAAATTAATGTTTCAGGGAGGGTTTGCACACTTTCCTAGACAAACTGGGTCATTTCCATCCCTCTCTAGATGCAGTTACGGTCACCGTAACTCGTAGTAAATCCAGCTGCTTCAAACGAATGAAAATCTGAACAACTTATAAATACTTGGGTAAATAGAAATAAGGAACTGACTGCCTGATCCCTACCCACTGAATTTTGTGGGACTCTTTGTATTCCTTCCAATAGTCCTTGGATTAGGTCCCAATTTCAGCCATACCTCTGCAATATTAGCATTGCCCTCTGATCTTCAAAGGGGGCATAAAGATTTATGAACGTGGCCTCTGCAGTGCTTATTCTTTCTTTTTAAACAGTAATTTCTAATTTTTTTTTAAATTTACCCTTTCACAGCAGGAGACCTCCTTCCTGTCTTGATCAGAACAGCTTTCCTTCCTTTGTGTGGTGTGTGCTTTTCATCTGCTGTCTGCTTTGGGTCCTCCCAAATTCTGTCTGGTGGCAGGTGAAGGAGTGGGAAGGCTGGTGCTGAGCTCCCAGCTGGATCCCTCCTAACACTCTATGCAGAACAGAAAGGCAGTGCTGTGGAGTGGGAAGGCTGCAGTTCAGTCCTGAGCTCCCCAGTTCTTATTCAAGAACAGTATTTTCTTTCCATACCATTAGAATTCAAAGACAAGTTCATGTTTTTAAAACCTGAGGGAAAAAATGGCATATTTTAAAAGAATTATTATGATTAAGTGATTGTATTTTTCATTCAAATAAATTTGAGGGTGATAAAGGCATACAAAATCACCCTTGCCATCACATAAAAGGGAATAAACAAAGAGCAGCGGTGATTAAACCAAAGAAGTTCCTATGGAGAGATGGAGATGCCTCCTGGCTCACAGAACACGCAGAAGTTGTCTGTGCTCTGTGAAGGAGCATTTATCTGCTGTGGCTCAGTAACTGATCTGAGAATGCAGACAGTGGTGGCTAGAGTTTTGTTCAGTCTCCTTGTAAATTCCTTTTATTGACCATGTAAACAGTAGTTCTGAGAGTTGAACGAAATCTTTTCCCATGCTCACAGGAGATTTCAGTTTAGCTATAAATTTTGCTAAACCCCATTGAGTCTTACTGCTCTCTCAGACATGGTGAATTTGTTTATAAATCACCCGTATGAATCATCACTCTGCTCTTTTAAAGAAACATAAACCATCCACTGCGCAACAGGAGAGAGGAGCAGCTATGAGGGGTTTTCAAAGCAATGGAGCTGTGTGTATAAATGATATCTGTACATATGTTGAAGAGAAATAAGATTTTAATTGAAAAATATGACTTGGCTGTATTTGTAATTAAAAGCTGGGCTTTCGAGAACTAACCATTTTTATCCTCTAATATGGAACTTCCTCTTGCTTTCCTGAGCTACAAAGTGCGCTCCAGATTTTTTAATTCCTTCAGTTTTGGCCCCCCTATAATATTAGCTCTATCTCAATCAAGTTAACAAATCTCTTAACAAAAATTTAATGGCTCTTAAATTAAAGCAAGAAACTAGTATTTCTGAGATGAAAGCTCATTGATATTTCCTCTGTGAATCGAGTCACCCATCGTGTTTTTAACATTACCAAATGCATACAAGGGTGTGGGATTATTGCCCGACTAGCAGACTTGCTAAAACACAGCCTTACCATATTGCTTGGGTTTCTCTCCTTCAGATGATCCTTCTTGTGTGGATTTCTTCACTTGGTGTCATCTGGTGCCCCAGCATGGTGTCTGTAACCACAAATTTTATGGCAAGCAATGTTGTAAATCATGCACGAAGAAGAACTGATAGCAGCGTGTTATCTGAACCCTTCAGTGACAGGATTCTCTTCTTCAGTTTATGTTGGAATTAACTCTGCTTTGAGGCAAGACATGGTGCCACATAAACCACTGATGGAAGAGACTTTTTTTCTAAGGGAATGTCTGAGGTACAGTAATTGTTGGATATATGTTGAAAAAGGAATGTTTCTTTCTTTTTTTTTCTTTATTTGCTGACCTCACTAAAGCACAGGGTACTATGGATCACTTGAACACTGAGACTCAAGGGGAAGTTCTTCTTTCTTTAAAAGTGTCATTTTGCACTGTCACATGTTACGAGGAAGAAATTAAGGCAAGGGAGCCTTTTCTGGCTGATTTACCAGAACGCAAAGCAGGAGAGCTTGGGAGCTGGAGGAGGAAGGCAGCAGCGTGGCAGCAGGATAGATCACACCATCAGAAGCATGTCCTTTCCTATTTTTTGTGACTATTGTGAGGGTGAGGAAGCTGTTTGCTGCCCCGGGGGGACATCCTGATGGCTGTGGGCTGGAGAAGGCAGCGTCACACCTGTGGCCACCAGAAGTAAATAGTGCACTACAAAGATATATGGTGCTTCTCTACCAGACTTGCTGCTGGAAAAGCAAGTTTTGCATCATGCTAATGTTTTTATAGTTTTTGAAGAATTCATTTTCTGCTTCGTGTAGAAACTCAGAGGTGGTTAACTAGTAACTTGAAATGTATTCCTAGAAATATGCAGCATTAGAATATTTGGACTTTTAATATTGCTGTGTTACAAGTAAAATAGAATTTCATACTTCAACTAACTCAAGGAACTCCGATTGACTGAGATCAATGGTTATGTTTTCAACTTTCTAAGCTCATTAGATATGTAATTTTAAAATTTAAACTTGATATTTTTAAGTAGTTTTGTTTCAGAAGCTAGATGGTTTGAATGCCAAGATACTGAAGATTGTCTTCCTTCTAATCTCAAATCTCTCTGCAAATTTTGATTCATCCGTTACCCAAAGGAAATAACAAGAATATTACAGTCCATTAATTCATGCTGAACTTCTCTAAACAGTTATTTATTCACATTATGTAAAAAAAAGCATGAAAAGATAAGTGGATTATTTACTCTTACCAAATAAAGGTCAATTCTATTTTTTATAGACTCTGCTAATACTCGTATTTAGTTCAGAATCCACCAGCAAACAAAAGAATTGTAAACACACTGATATTTGTGGCCGTACGGTATCAAGATGTTTGATGGCACCATATATCAAATGGTGCCATTCAGAAGGTTTCTGCATTGAAAAAACCCTGGCCTGTTTGCCAAACCCATTCCGAGACAGAGCTGTCCCCTACTGTAATTTTCTGGGGAGTGCCTATGAGGGACATATTTATCTAATTCCACCCAATCCCACAACTTTGTTTGATGAATGTAGTTCAGTTTGAGTGTTTTTTTTAAAGTATGGTTTCGGTGTAGGATTAGCCAGCTCAGCACTAATGCCAGACAGTGGTCACTTAAAATTAACAGTTCCTTCTGAAACAATTTAAATTAAAAACATGTATTCTGTGATACTTTAGGAAATGATTGGAAACATATCTCAACCTACACTGCTCTGTCTTGATATTGGACATTGTGTAATTATAATCTTTTTTCTAGGAAAACTACAAGGATGTTTTTGTTTTGTTTTTATAATTGTGTCCTTTTTATTATTTGATGTAAAATAATTAATTTATTAATGCATAGCTTTTCCTTTCTATTTCTTTGCTCACTTCCTTAAGTGACAACTGAGGAAAGAAAATGGTAGTGTCACAAAGTATGAATTATGGTGTAAAAAAGGCAAAAAACTATAAGTGTAATATTTAATTATTTTATAAGCTTTGTAATAAAATACTCTAACTGTTTCATTATATTTGGAATTGTAAAATTCATGAATAAAATATGGAGGTTATAAGTAAATATCAAGTGTTGTAAGTGCTGTATGCATTCCCTTGCGTCTGTGTTGATTGTCCCATAAGGAGAAGGTTATCCCGTTTTTCTGCTGCTGTGTAATTGGGAAATGTCTGTGAGCTGTTCTGTGGAGGGGCAGTGATGACAGCTGCCCACAGGAGAAGTCTGGACCCTGGGCAGTGGCAGTGCAGCCACCGTGGCTGAGTGTGACCTCCCTGCCCAGCCAGGCCCGGCCCCTGGGGTCTGGAGCGGGTGGGTGTTGGTGGGGAACAGAGGATCCGAGTGTGAACAGCCGGGATGATGGATGGGATGGAGGTCATTCCTTTCAGGCACTCAGAGCCAGGCGTGTGTACTGGGGTCATGTGAAACTTCCCTGCTGCTGAAGGTCCCATTATCCTGCGGGTCAGGAATGCAGGGCTGGGTATTCAGCAGGGTGAACGTCCTGGAGGTGCCTTGTGAGAGCAGAAGGTGTTTCCCCTTTGAACACTTAGCCCACCATTGAAACAGCTGGGGTGGCTGGGCCCATTGCAGGCTCAAAAAGGCAAAATGGACAAAATTTCATGGTTTTATTTGCATAACAACACAAAAGCTAAAATACACAACAATACATGTGCAAGACAGACCTGAGCTCCTCTCAGCAAAGACAGCGGGAACTTGTGTATCCCAGAACCAGCAGGATTCCCTTAGTGTCTTTATCTGCAAGGTGGTATTCAAGATAAGGAGCCTCACTCAACACAGCAGGAGGTTTTACAGCCTCTCCCATCTGCCTGGGGATACTTGATTTTTCTAAAAATGGCTAAGAACTTTCCAAGCCAATCCCTAGGAGGGACTGTATCAATTCACTGGATCGTTTCCGATATATTCTCCCACATATACTGGTGCTCTTCCCTTCATTCACAATCACTCAGTGCTCTCACAACAGCCAGATATCCAGAGGGTTGTTGATAGAAATACTGAGATGCCTCTGACACACAGTACAATCCAGTAAGCAATAATAGATCAGTCTGCTCCTGAAGGACTCCCAGCAAGAGCTCTTTGGAATGAGGTTTGGACTAGTGATTTAAATAATTAATATGCCCACACAGGAATTCAGATTCTATAAACTGCTTAGTGTTCGGGGCTAGAATTTTGGAATTAAAATGAACCGATGGTTGTCAGTGAATTACAGTGTTGGAGGGGGATGTTGAAAGAGGAAATATTGCATAAAGATGTGCTATTGTGTGCTTGGATCCCCCCCAAGTCTACAACTGTTTTATTGCTGAGCCCTTACCGAGGGTATTTGGTACACAAGGCTTGGCAGTTTTCTAGAAGTGTATTGCTGCAAGGCTCACTTTATAAAGCAGAATGGGGTCTTTTCACAAAGGAATAGCTCCATTTCCTGTAGTCAGATTTCATCACTCAGGTAAAGGATGCATCTGCCCAAACAGATATTTAATGAATAGCTTGATTGTGTAAATCAAACTCAACTCTCTCGGATGCCCAGAAGACATGAAATGCTGGAGACAGATGAATGTTTCACTGCATGTGGTTTTATGGTAACATGATCCATATCCCATATTTCCTTTATTTTTCAGCAAATCCTATTCAAAAGCATCAAGAAAATAAATTAACATTGTTATTTCTATTGTAATTGAAGTGCAGCCTTACTGAGTCACTGGGATGCCACTGTGTTCAGGGTGTGTGCACGTCATGAGAGGCTCACAGTCCTGAGTGTGCAACAAAAAACTAAGGAAAAGATCACATTATCAGGGAGCTCATGGTTATTAGGAGGAAAAGTGTTGCTGGTGGCTCACTGTCTGTGGGGACAGTGCAGGACAGTGCAAGGCAGCTCTGTGCAGGTAAGATCTGAAGGAGTAATACTGAGGAACTTTATCCTGACTTGCTTTGAAAGCAGAAATGAGGTGTGTTCAGTGCTGAGTCCTAACCAAGATAGGGACTGTCCTGAGAGGAGGAAAATCCATGTGGATCGTTCACCTGCCAGTTACTGGGGACTGAGAAGTGAGGATTTGGCAAGGCAGTAAGCCTCCTTCTCATCAAAAATGTCCTGAGATACAGAGATGCAGCTTCCAGGAGATGCTTTAAATTCCTCCCCAGGCACTACTGTATGAACATCAGCCAAATCGAGCTGACCTCCCTGCCTGCTTCCTGCACACTGTGCACCACTTCTGTAGATATTCTTCGTCCCCTGCTCTTCAGGACAAATCCAGGTCCAGGCTGGGCTGGGATGTGTCCTTTGGTGTAGATCACACACTGAAGTCCTTCACTTTGAGCCTCCCACGAGCACAGTCAGTGGCAGAGGGGCAGTGGGGCTGAACTGATCCTCAGCCCTGCAAAGGGCTCTGATGCAGGAGGTTGTTGACAGCATTTGCCTCCCACTGCCATGGGGAAGCCACAGCCTCTGCCTGGAGCAGAGGGAATCAGAAACACACTCTGGCCTTCCAGCAGCCATCACAAACCAGGCAGGGCTAAAGGAAGAGGTGCAAACATCTGCCAGCTGGGCTGAACTAGAGACAAAATCTGAATTCCTCAATTCACAATATAATGTGAATTAAAAGCAGTTTTCCTTATGTTCCCTGAAGAAAAACATCTATTACAGGACCTATGCTTCAAGCTACTGAATATTTTATGTACTTTCTGTTTAATAAGAATTATTCAGTCATGAACAGAACCTGTTATAATTTCTGGATTCTGCTAATGAAGGCAGGAACCTTCAGCTAAGTTCTAACATCCAGGCTTACTTTGTAAGCATTAAATCAAACTATTGTTTGATACATGTCAGCCTTAACACTGCAGTGTGTCTACTGCAACTAAAGACAGAGCTTTAGTATCCCTTGGGCTGCCAAACATAAATTTATTATGTTCTGTTGTTATAATGTTCACTAATCCTTTTATAATAACATAGCAAACTGATAAAAAAGCTCATTCAAGAGGAATATGAAAGGATTTTTATGGGAAATGTTTACTAGTGAAGCTCTTACCTGCGGAGACCAAAGAGATTTTGGAGGAGTCATACACAAGAGCTTCCTCTTTGTGATCTTCACCTTCTCAAATCACCACAACATCTGAATTTGGTCTGTCTGATAGGACAAACTGAAGGGATTCTCCCCAAAACAGGAATGCCCTACCAATACTCTGCTTCCATGGAAATAATGGTCCTCTACTGTCTCTGTTTAGATTAGTTGAAGACAGTCAGGATATCTATTAAAAGAATTTTCACTTTCAAAGACTTTAACTGTACAGCTCTGTCCATTGATAATATTTTAAGTGGATCAGAACATTTCACTCTTAGAGAGTTATTGCCTGTCAGCAGAAAGCTCATCAGCTCAGGTTTTGTAAAAATAAACTGCAGATGCCAAGGTGCCCAGAACTGCCAGGACTTACTCTGGGTTTTGCTGGTGTGTGGGGAAAAATCAACCAACACAGACAATAACAGGCTGTAAGCACAGTGCTCTCCCACTAAACATAGGATATACTTCTTCAAACTGTGTCATTTCCCACCATTTCATTTGGAGGGGTTTGGTGTCCACTTCCAAAATACTAGTTGCAAACCCAAAATTGTGTGTAAACAAACTGGAACATCTCATATGAAAAGCATCCAGCTATTGATTGAGGCTGTCAGGCAGTGTAAGGGCCTGTGATATCCACTGGCCACGTTACACAAACCTGAGCTGGCCTCGTGTCTTGTGGCCACTTAACAGCTAATGCTGACTTTTTATTTTGTTGTTTCTCAGTCGCAATGGAACTTTTAATGAAAATCATGAACTTGGTATAAGGTTATTGTTCAGGTAAGCTCAAGTGCCAGGCTTAGCCTGCTAATCCCCAGCTCCAGCAGAGCTGTGTGACGTTTGGCACATGGACTGGGGAGCAGAGCAGTGCAGCTCCCACAGGCTGGTACAAACTCTGAGCTCTCTAAGACACGTTGTACATCATCTGTCCCACTCATTCCATTTGCTCCTTAGCACAGTGACTCTACCCTAGAACTTGCACATCATTGAGAATCCTGCCCAGTTTCACCTGCTGTGCTACTAAAGAGTAAGGCAGGGTAAGGTAGTGGTATAAACAGTAAGGCAGAGCTAAAGCCCCCCTGCCTTCATGCCTCAGTGCAGGTCGGCTGAGAGCACTGGGGAAATAACTTCATCTGCGGATGCAGAAGTTCACAGAACCGCTATGCCTCTGGCCGTGGGAAGCCATTCCCCTGTGTCCTGCCACTCCAGGCCCTTGTCCAAAGTCCCCCTCCAGCTCTCTTGGAGCCTTTTAGGTACTGGAAAGCAGCAACAAGGTCAACCCAGAGAGATTCCCGGTATTGGTGCATGTATTTTAACCTCTTCTACAATCTCCTGTGAATTACCAGTTTTGAATCTTTGACCTTCTGTATCAACTCTGCTGTAAGGTGGCAGATGGTGTTTTTGCAAGTTCTTCACTTGTGCTGAGGAAGGAAAAGGAGAAGTGGAACAGAAAAGTGAATCCTATTTGGACTCACTGATTCTACACCTGTGGCATAGCAGCCTGCTGTGGTCAGAGACTGAATTTACTAAAACAAGTGATCAGTCCTTTAACTGCCTCTGTCTGGGTCTCTATACCCAGTATCCCCTTTGGTTAAATGGTTCATTTTATTTAGGGCAGGAGCAACTCACACCTCGTGTCTGTATAAGGGCAAGTGCTGGGCGGTCCCAGTGTTAATGTGTCATCGTCCTGCTAACAGCCCTGATCTGCTGAGAGATCGTGACTTAGAGGGAGACTAAAACTCTTCTTTTAGTTCAGAGATTCCTCTAATTAGGCAAGTTTTAGAAACTGCTACCCAAACTCTTCTTATCCACATATATACGATATATATTGTATACTTACAGACTGTTTATCTGGATCTTCTTTTATATAAAGAACATAATTAAGGTAGAAAAAACACCCAAACTATTCTGTACGTGCTATGTCTTCTTATCAGCCAGACTAAAGTAGTTCCCCAGCTTCCTAGATGGCACAATCCTGCTTTGCCCAATAAGAGTGCTGCAAGAACTGGGTTGTTCTTGGTGCTGGCTTTTGTAAATGCTCTTCCCCGAACTTCTCATTAACCTTCTGAACCTCATGCCTACTGGATGGATCCCAGCCAGCATCCTCCACCACCAAAGGACTCTTTGAAAGGAGAGTTTACACCTCAGGCTCCAAATTGATTTAATGTGGCACACTAACTACATAGAAGAGGAAGGCAAACAGTGGATTTGCCTTTTTAAAAACAGCAGTTGATTAAAAAATAAAGTACCAATAATGTGAGAATCATACTGTCCTGAAAACCTTCAGACATTTTGGCACATAGCTCTGTCTCTCTCGGACAATTGCATCCCCTTTTTCACTGCTTCCCTCCTTCTGTTCCAGAGCTCTCCCCTGAAGCCATAGGGGGGTGGGAGCAGAGTGGGTTGTGAAGTGTCCTGGGATAATCCACTTTGACAGGGAACTGTGCTGATTAAAAGTTACGGCTTTGGAACAGCAAAGCTCCCACTGCTGTCCACGTAAAAGTTGCTGCTTTCTATTTAAACCTTAACAGTCAGATCTAATCAAGAGAAAATAAGGACATTTTTATGAATTCCATGAGAAAAATTCCCCTCAGGTGTATGTTGCATGGTATGATCAGCTCCAGTATCATGTTTTAGTGTTTCATATTAATCTGGCCGACTCTGAGCCAAGAATTCAGCTTTCAAACTTGCCTGATGGCCAGGCAAAAACATTTTGGCAATTTGTTATTATTTCAGCTAAACTTGCAATATGCAAATTAAGATTTATGGCAAATGAGGGCTTAAAACTATGCATTTATCTCCATGTGGAAAAGGTATCGTGTAGTTGCAAGGTGCCAAAAAATACCAGAGCTGGGCAGAGAACAAGCGAATTACAACTCCCAGAAGGCACTGGAGAGTTGTACATCAGCATTTGGTGTCCTGATGACAGGAAACAAACTATTTCACAGTCTGAGATTTTCTGGAAGATATGGAGTTGACCCAGCCCTCAGACTAAGTATCTCATTTTGCTGTTTCCAACTGAAGACTGTTAAAGTGTCAGGTAAATCTGGGATTTTCAACAAGGCTGAACTAAAAGAAAAATTATTGTTTCATGGAACGTAAGTATCCTGTTGAAAACACAGTGATGGGAAAAAACTGATTAAGTACAGATAACATTTATATTCCTTTCTGTTCTCCCATCCTCTCCTTAGTTTCTCCATGCAGAAGCAATTAAGACCATTCCCAGTCATGTGCCAATTCAGCTTTGCTGCAATCCCAGTAAGGCAAAGAGACGAGACACTGCCAATTCCCGGCCTCCTCTTCCTGTGGTAGTCCAGAGGAGCACAAACCATGCAAGTCAGATCCAGAGGTGCTCTGGAGAGATGCATTCATTGCTGTGTGGTCTAATTCCCTGCTCTGTATTCTGCAGAACTGAAGACAATAGGATGACACATGGACTGGAGATAGATCTGTGCATACTTTCCTTCCTAAGTCAGGGTTTCCAATGAAAAGCATTGGAAAACTGAGATACATGCCCAAAGTTCAGCTCAGCCTGAGCCTTGGGGTCCAATTTTCATCTCAATCAGAAATAATTTCCCTTAAGTTAAAGGATTCATAACCACACAACATCAGTGCACACAGGCCAGACTCAAGCCACATCTGGCAAAAAGAAGAATGTTCAGTGAACAGCACAGATTTTTTTCTCGGTCTGTCCCCTCACATGCAAACCAGAATATCCAGATTCTGGAAGCTGCTTTGCCTCACTGCCTTAGTTTACTGGAAGAAAAAAAGCAGCCTTCATTACACACTTTATTCCCTATTTTTACCTAACTCCTAGGAATGTCTCACAGAAGTTGAAAAACTCGTTGTGAGGAACTCATTCAAGCAAGGCTTGGACTAGGTATAATATAAATATATAATTCTGACATAAACACATATATAAATGATATAAATACATAATTCTGACCTGGAGAACAAAACTGTTTTAACCAAAGGGATCTGGTGTCCAGGGCATGTGGGGATGGGTTTCCTCAGCCCTGCCCTTGCAGTGGCAGCTGGTGCCTGCTGTGGATGGAGAGAGGGTGCTCTCCAGTGCCCGAGCAGAGCAGGGCACAGCAGCGAGAGAGGGTAGGAGAGCAAGTACAGAGCAGGGAACAGACCATGTGTGTTCTTAGACAGCCACCTAGTGAGTTTAGGGAGGAATCAAAAGCTTCAAGGAAATTCTGTGAATTCTCACAGAGGGTGGAGTTACACTACAAATACAGTGCTAAAACAGCGCCAAACTTCACTGTTCCGTGCAGAGGGGCTTTGCCTCAGTCAGGGCACTAGCAGAGCAAAAGGGTGCTTCAATTACTGAGCTGTGAGACAAGATTTATCATCCCTCTGTGATTCTCGAAGTGAATGCTTGGGGAAGAGTTCAAGTACTGAAAAAGATGTCTGACCTTTAAGTGAATTTCAGAATTTTGTTCAAGAACAAGTGTATATATATAGGGTTTTATATATATGTACCCATATATGCACACACACACACACACACACACCCACACCCCTCACCTTTTTCTTACATACCCTATGATAAATCAAAACATTCCTGTTGACTGAAAACAGGACATCATGGACATCATGCAGTGTTTAAAAAGGGGCAAAGTCCAGAGGGAGAGAGAATCATAGAATCATTCATATTGGGAAAGACCTCTAAGAACACCAAATCCTACTGTGAGCCCAGCACCACCACCATGTTCACCATGAAACCATGCCCTCAAGTGCTGTATCCACAAGTTTTTGAACCCTTCCAGGGGTGGTGACTCCACCAGTGCCCCTGGGGGTTGGCACAGAGAGCCAGCTTCACTGCTGGGGTGTGTTGGGCCATTTCTGCTAACCCAAATTTGGCTGTGGGTGTGAAATTAGCAGGAAGTCTTTTGAGAAAGAAAAGAGAACCTGTGAGCCCAGTTCACCTCAAAACCAGCACTTGTATTTGTTAGTTGTGTGTGCTGAGTTCCAGCTCTGTGAACAAAAAGGAAAAAAAATCCCTCAACCATAAGGATCTACAGAAACAATATTCATGTATGAATTTTGGAGTTCGCTTTTGCAAAGTTACCCCAGGGAGATGTCTGACAAAGCTACACACTCAGTGCTCTGGGTACTCACAGAGCCACAACACGCAACTTTATCCCTGTGCTACAAGGACACAGAATGTGTGGAATTAAAACGAAACAGCCAGAGTCAGCACCTCATCAGTCCAGTGGTTACCTATTAGCCACTCTCACTAAATTGCCTTTGCTGTGGAGTTCCCAGATGGTCTCTTGTTATAAATGGGATCACTGAAAAAAAATTTAAAAAGATTATCTGAAACAAAAAATTAAGATACTAGTGGAAAACCGTATCGAAACTGTGGTTCCCCAAAGTTTCATCGAGTATCAATGTGGCATAGATTGGCTGCAGGGAGGTGAGTAGGTCACAGAAGAGACAATTAAACCCTGATGGCAATACTCTGTTTGGGATGTTGTAGAATTTCTATGTAGTTATTTACAGCCGCCCAAAACTGTCCCAAAACAGAGAACTGCCTGGGCTGCAGATCGTGTCACTCCTGATCCACTGCTGTAGACTTGGCCATACAGTTTCTTTGTTCTTTTGGACTTGCAGTGTTTGTAATCCCCAAGTCTAACAATGTAATAACATATTAAAAATAGCTAAGAATGTGCTTTGAATTCCTCTTAGAAACACCAGCTCTACATGCCTAATTAAATATCCTTGACACACACAAAAAATAATTGCAAAGAAAAGAAACCTCTCTCATGAGGGCCAGATGATTTTAATTAGGTCTCACTCAAAGTCTTCCTCGGCTCACATGGCTCAGCTCTCGACAAAACACTCGGTCACTCTGAGGTACCACGCTGTGCTCCTCTCCTTTCCCTTTCACACTGGTTGCTACTCCTGTGTCCCAGTTTCTCCCTCTTCCTTAAGAATTTGCTGTCCCCCCGCCCTCCGAGCTCTGGTTCTGAACACCCCAGACATGTGGGGCTGGGGCCATTTGCTGATTTCTTACTTTCCAAAGCCCTGGAGAGCCAGTCTGCGCATATGGTGGGATTCTGTGTAGAAGCTGAACATGTGCACAAAGGCTCCACACCAAACCTGCGGAGGAGGAGAAATAGTATTTATCTATTTATTCCAGAGGAGAGTTACAGCCCCTTTATCCTCCCCCAGCCAGCAGCAGGTCTGCTATTAGCCCAGCAACTGGAGTGTGAACTCAGCCCTCTCTGCCTTCCTCGGAGGGCAAGAGGGGCTGAATCCTGATGGCAGCTCAGCAGAGCCTGAGGGGCATTCCCAGAGGGAAGGTGGGTACCACCCCAGCAGCAGAGATCCTGACAAATTCACTCTACTGCCTCCACAAACCTCCTTCTTCCTCTCTTTTGTACCCAGGGAGGGATTTGCTGCCGTGGTGTTCTGACAGTGCCCAGACAAGAGAGACAGGCACTTTTCAGTGTCTCAGTTACAGCTCAGATATTTAAGGCGTTGGCATAAAGAACTGGGGCATCTCTAAAGGACAGTCTTCCACCTCTCCATTTCCCAGCCACAGTTACTAATAGTTAATAGTAAAATTTATACTCTGTGAGAATTGAAATGGTATGGATACCCAGTTTGCTCTAAGGAGTTATTTACAAATACTAGAATTATTTAATCCACTTCAGCACAACAGATATTGGTTGTCACAGTTAGTCAAGTCCTGCAGTTCTTTCTTGTGGGATTTCTCTTTTTCTGGCCCTGAGCATTTTTAAGCCTGGGCTTTTGACTTGATATTTTTCATGTGCGTACTACGGGTTTAAACAGCATTAAGTGTCACAAGCCTGGCCCTGAATGGCTTGTGTTCACTGCAGTGTTTTATCTGACATCTCGAGGGGTCATTCTAGATCTTGCAATGACCTTTGAAGGTTTTTTTGTTTGTTGTTTGGTTTTTAAACGCCAGATCAGGGAGTCTGGCAAACTGGACCTTACAATATTAAGTTCCAGCTGTTGGAAAGGCTTACAACACAGCACACAGACCTTCTGAAATCTCTACTCCAGTGTCATCCTTCTCCTCCACCTGAGGTCACCCACAAATGTCCCCCGAATGGCCACTGGTTCCCAGCACTTTCCTGCTGCCGGAATTCAGCACTTGCAGGTGCTGCCTGTGACATTTGGGCCTGAATTTCTGCCACTCACTTCCATAGTCTCTGAGGTTTCCAGCTCTGTAGTTCTCTTCTCTATGCTGGGTTTTTTACTTGTTTTTTTATCTTACTTCTAGTTCCTAGCAAGGAATTTTATCCAGCAATCTGCATCCACCTATTGTTTAGTTACATACAAGGTTCTTTAAATGGACAGTCTCCACAGCCTCCATGATTCCTCCAGTTCAGCACAGATATCCACACAGAACTTACTAGCAAAATTCAGAAGACTTTCTCTTTACTTATGAGAAAAGTAATGACATTGGATTAAGAGTTATATTTAATTTGTCCAAAGAGGGAGAGCTGCTCGGTGCTGTCGTATTAAGGCAGTGTCATAGAAGTGATCACAGGTACCAAAGCTCTCTAACCTGCAGCAGTTTCTCTGGCTCTGAAGCCACGACTATACTGAGATTCCTGCCTACACGGATCATTCTTGCTGTTATTCACCTGAAGCACAAGTGAAATTCATCCCTGCCAGACCATGCAGAAGGTCTTCTTGGGGATGTATAAAATATATATTCTTTATGTTAAACATGCAAATGTTTTTCTCTCAAGTAATACCTGTATGACACTAATTTCTACACTGTGTACTTAAAATCTTTTCATCTTAGTGATGATCCCTAAGAATGTCTTCCCAAGTACCTGAGTCCCTTGGAGCAGTGTGTCTGTGTGATCTCATTATATGTCGAGAGGTCTCTGAGAGTGTGTGAGCCTTGTTCCTGTTCACGGACACCCACTCTGGTGGAACATCTCTCTGTGAAGCCTGATTCAGAGCTTGTTGGGTTTTTTCCCGTGTCCTTCTGTTCTGACACAACCTTGTCACCAGAATCACCTCATGGAGTACCCATTAATAGCCATGAGACATTTCAGAATTGCAAGAATTTAAGACAATTTACAGGACTTTGCAGAACTTTGCAGAATTGAAGCATTGTGGAAACAATGGTGATAGGTTCAGGCATAGCAATTTTGTTCTAGGGCTTCTGTTCATGCATTTGAAAATTTGCTCAATACCACTGCTCTGCTGTATGAAGTGAAAAGTCTTGTCAGGGAGGAAAAGGATCCAAGGAACTGAAAGCAGACCAGCTTTCCGTACCCCTGGAAAATAGCAGTCTTCTCATATGAATAACCATTAAGCGGCATCCATCTGTCTGTGGTTTGAAAATAAGGGCAGGACTAGATTGAGTATCTGTGTGATTATGGGTTTAACCTTCAATGATTCAGAGCAAAAATATTTCTCCAGGGTCTTCTAATTTAGAAAGAAATGCTCCATCATCTCCTGTGAACAACCCCTGTAAAGTGAAATTTAGTATCCCCCAAAGCCTCTGGAAAATACCCTAAGCAGACTGGCAAAACTACAGCCATGAATTCTCTTGCAGAGGACAGTTTGGTGGATTTTTATTGCTTCCCAGATCTATAACTAGAGAAATATTCCTTTATAAGTCTTTATAGACCTTTCATAACCCTAAGTTTGGATTATGTTATTGTTTCTATCCCTGATTAACTAACTGCAGGTTTATTCTTTAATTTTAAGGGCAGGCAAGAATATGAAAATACAGCTGAAGCTGCTGGGAACTTGAAGCATGGAAATACTAGAAAATCACCTCTGATGTCAGAGTGAAGCTGTTTTACAGGAGTCACATTGTACATTGACAGAACACTCCCAGGCCTATGAAATTAAACATGTACGGGAAATTCTTTTAGTATGGTTTAATTTTTCAAATCTGACATGCTGACACAGCATGTGGCAGAGTGACCAATGGTAGCAGGAAAGCATATGGTTATATCTTTTATGTTTGTGTTGTCCCGTGAGCATGAGATACACAAGAACACAAATTTAATTAAGATTTGCCCGAGTTTTTTTACAAATTCAGGTGAGCTGCACCAACCACACGAATGCAGCACATGCTGGCAAGAGATGCAGGACTTGTCTGAGGAACAAAGTTTCACAGTCGTATCAAGAACACAAGAAACAAACCCTTACATTGCTGGATGACTCACTAGAAAAAACCTGATTTGTTCCACTTGCATGAAAAAAACCTCAGAGATGTGAAATTGTCACAGTTTTTGTAAAACAGGAGGAAGGCTGACCCACCTGAGAAGCTCAGATGGAGCTGCTGTTCACTCCTGCTGCCTGCACGAGCAGTGTGCTGGCATTGATAAAAATTCAGTGCTCAGAGGACAGAGCCAATGAACCCCACTACTGCGCCTGCAGAGACCATTCCTCTCTGTCAGTGTTGCTCAAAGCTGAGCCCATCTAGTTTTGAAGAAAGTCTCATATTTTTGATGTGAAGGTAAAAATAGCTCAAGCCCCGTCTCTGTTTTCACAGATTTAGGAGATTTAAATTCAGGCCGTCTGTGAAACTTCATAGAAGAAGAAAAACTTCCCACAGCTCATCTAGAACTTAAAAGAGGTATTTGCTCATTCCATTGATGTTTTACACTCTCCATGTGAGACAATTCCCTCCACTGATCTCCCCCAGTGGTCCTAATTTCAGCAGTGTATCACAGAAGCCGACTGCGTGGGGAGATGGTAGAATAACTTCTGGAGAAAGTCTTATGTCGTATGGAAAATCTTTGAAAGCAAGTGACAGGTGTTTAGGTTATTGCAAAATGAATGATGAATCCTTCCTTTATGCATTTTTTGGACACTATTAGAAGAAATGCTGTAAACAACCACCCTCAGAAGTGTGCTGTCCTTGTTGCTCAGTAGCAGTTACCTGGAAAGTTTCTATAATTTTTTCCCCTTGTTCCTATAATTGCACATCAGGAGGGCTGCGGAACAGAGCTGCAAAAGGCTGCCACTAACAGGCCCTGAAAACATGGGAACAAAGACCTTGTTGAGGTCTTGTGGCTGGAGCTTGTTGCTGTGTAAGAGGAACTGGTGAAAGGTGGGGTTGGAAAAGCACATCATGGGACATGAGGGAGCTGTGGAACCACGAGACAACTGTTCAGGTACATCTGAGTGGCTCGAGCTGCCTGCTAGACTAAAATGTGTCAGGGTAAACCCCAGCAGTGCAGAGTCCGTGCCATGCACACCAGGAGGGCTGGCTTTGGTTCTGGTCTGGAGAGGAGATGCTCTGGTTGCAGTCAGACACTTCTGAGGACTCTTTGCTTAAGGGCAAATACACACCAGAAGTACCTTTGGCTTAATTCAGGTGATGGTGGAATCATCAGGGTGATACAAAGGGGAAACCTTGCATGAAGGATGGCAAAATTCTTCATTTAACGACTTTCTATTTCTGCCTGTGAGCTTCCTGTAGTTCTGCCTAAACATTTGAAAGCACTGTAGATGTACATACAGCAGCTGCACTGCTATGAGAAGCAGGATCCTTGTGTCCTTTCATGAGCAAAATCTCCATAAACACAGTTCACATGTTTCCAGCAGGTGATAAAACTCAATGAGGAACCCCTTAACTCTACTCTTTCATATTATACCTGTGTGTTTGTGAGCTGCCTTCACCAGCAGCAAGCTCTCCGAGTTAATAAAAACTGAAACCAGTTTATAAGTGTTATCACCTCCAAAAGGTGTTTAATGAGAGTGCCTTTCCTAGCCTGTGACCAATCCCACTAATCCCACTGCTTCCCTGGACCAGGCACTGCACAATGCATAAATGAGCAATTGCCTGTTTGCCTGAAGGTTTCCAGCATGTGTGCATCTACTTGTGTGCCTTAAGAAAAAATACTCCAGCAAGTAAAAACATGATTTTGTCCTTAAAATTGCCCTTCTGGAATTAGCTCAGCCTATTTGTAAGAATTCTTGCAACTTAGCACATGCTTCATCTTCAGCTCAGAGTGTTAGCCAAGTAATAATCAGCACTCAGCAAGAATTAGAAAGCCAGTTTGTCACAGTGAGGTCATGGGGAAGATTATTCCTGCTTTATGTCTCCATTTATAATAAATATTCCATAGCCTGTCATGGAAAGGATGTAGAACATATTTATACTTCCAACCTCCCTTTTCACATAAAATTTATCAACTTGTCTGGTAAATTCAATAGGAGCCTATTCCCTTTTGTCACTTTTTACATGCCTCCTGGCTCAGGAGAAC
Source organism: Eulacestoma nigropectus (assembly GCA_013397775.1). Classification (NCBI taxonomy): domain Eukaryota; kingdom Metazoa; phylum Chordata; class Aves; order Passeriformes; genus Eulacestoma; species Eulacestoma nigropectus. Next base: position 39,226 of record VZTE01000461.1, read on the forward strand.
CAATAATCTACCTCAAAGTGCAACAGAGATCTTGTCTGCCTTTGAAAGTTAATGTGGCACAGATCTAGACTAGCAAAGGTATTTAGGTATTTCCTTTTCAGATAGAATATTACTGCATAAATCTTCTTCTCAGGGTCAAGTCAAACGTCTGATGCACTCATCTCATATTTAGGCTGCTTCTTACCATCTGTTGAAGTATCAAGATTCAATTTCACAACATCATCTTGCTCCTATCCAAGTATTTATTGCCAGATAAGTGTGGGCTTGGGAAATCAGCCTACATGGCAGTGTAATGCCTTTGTCCTCCTCTTTCAGAAACACTGGAAGGAAAATCCAGTGCATTTCTTGGAACAGAAACATTCCCTTCTCTGAAAAAGGCAACAGGAAACATGAGCTAAGTCTCATTACGTGGCAATGAGACATTTGAGTCTTCACAGGGAGGGAGCCAAAGCAACCAGTGTAACCCAGAGTGGGTGCTCCAGCAGGACATCTCCACTCCCAGATGGTCTAAGTGCAGCAGAATTCAGATGAAATTTCCCTACGTCCTCAGATTCCCTAAGGGAATGTGACAAAGGAGCTGGTTGTGATATTTTTACACAGACCAGGGACTCCTCACACCGGGCATACCCCGGAGAGTATTTGGAGAACAGCACAAGCCAATGCCAATCTCCTGCCTGGTGTTGCCAAGTTTGGAAGACAGGTTGAAGAAAAGCTCTAGGTTCCTTTCTTTTTTACTCTGCACATATTAGCAGCACTGTGGTGATGATACAACTTTAAAAATAAAATAACAAAATAAATCAGACTGAGGAATGTGTTATAATTCAGGACCCAGACCCACTGAAATGTTATAAAAAGGCAGGAAAGAAAACATGTCAGCTAAGATTTCAGCAGGATGGTGTCTCAGAAAGGCTCAGAGCATGGAATTGGCAGGAAGACAGGAAAAGCACTTATTTACAAGACATGAAGACACATGTTGTACCTGTGTCCCCTCTAAATATATAACGAATATTTAAATGCACATTGTTGAAACAAATTGAGTACATACAGCTATTTCTTTTTACAAAACATATGGGAATGATCATGATGGAATTACTCTTTCCAGAAAGAAGTTTTGAGGAACTTCCAGTTGTACTTTAATAAAATAATTGCTTAGAGAAAAAGAAAAAACCAAACCCAACAAAAAGAGCAATTTTTTCCTAGCAAGAAAGTTTCTAATCCTACATTTTTTGTTCCCATAATTCTTACACAAATGGCTGTCACTGAAGTCTGCTTATAAAGAGGCTTTCTTAAGTGAGTGAAAAATGATAATAAAAAAGCTAGTAACAAAATTTAAGGTTCACGAAGAAATAGATTTGTCTTAAGATGGTAAATGAGAGGTTTGTCTTGAGATAAACTTGAGAAATAACTTGCATATGCTTTTTTTTTTCTACACCAGCATAGCAGTTGCTGCAAGGGTTGTGTGGCACATCACAGGTGAGCTGATTCAGTGCCTGGAGCCTTTAACTGTTTCACAAAAAGAGCTAACACAGGAAATGAGTGCACCTGCCCTTGAGGGGAGAGAGGACAAGGATGATGGAAATAGAGAGGAAGAAATATTCCACCCCCCAAGGCTGAGAATCTGTTAAAATCTCATATAGCTTCGAGGAGCCAATTCACACGATTGTTATTTCAGGACAATAAATCAGAGAAAGGCTGAATGCATGGATGAACAGTTAAAAAAGAATCACACTGAAAACAAACCAGTAACCCCATCTAGATGTTGAAAGATGTCGGGATTTGTATTTTAAATCTTTAAAATGACCATCTTGCCCTGACCATGGGGAGATAAACACCCTTATCTCCATCTCCCGATCTTTTGCCAAAACGTACATCCCCTCTCAGTTGCAGAGCTGACCTGGGTCATTTTCCATAGCCTCTGCTGAAAGCTCCTGACACCAGCACCTGGTCATCACCTCAGGCTGTCGTGCCTTTACAGTAGTCATACCTCGTTTTCCATATGCAGGAATTGTTAGCATCACATCATGCAGTTCACTGGACATTTCCATCATTATTCTAAGCAGGATTCTATGACATTTTAGTGGTTTTGCTCTGGGCCATTTCAGTCCTTTAACCTAAGGCTGCCAGTAAATCCAACAATAGACTTTGCATTCTGATTTATACACACCCGTACACAGATTTTCCCCTTACTTGGAAAATACTGGTGTTTATGTGAAAAAAATGTCAAGTGAGCTTAAGCCCCCCAGTTTTATATGCCTTTCTGAGGCTGCAGCACTTTAAAACTCTCAGCATGGTGTGTAAAGCAGTCAGCAGCTCTTGCTGTTTAATTGTCCCTTTCCCCAGCCACTTGCAGTCAGGAGGGCAGCACTGGCATCTCCGTGCCCTAACTGGGCAGACGGAGGCAAGAAATTTATGCCCCTGCTGAAGTGACATCTACTTTAGGATGAGATCTTCTTAGAACTCAAGAAAGTCACCTTAAAACCTGTCGACAATCCTATTAAGGAAAATAATGAAAAAGTAGCAAGAGGCAAGCCAGCTGAAAAGTGAGAATAAGGATTAAAAACTTGCAAAATACAAGGATATGAACACCGAAGAAAAAACCCTCTGAAGCAGGCAGTAGGTAACACATCTTTGGTTAAGATGGACTACACAGTAAACCTGTCATAAAAGCTGTCTGCAGACCCATGAACAACAATATTTTTTAAAAAATCCAATAAGAAACACTGAACACGAGCCCAATCCAGTATAACTAAGTACTATTTCTTGTTGATGTAAGCTCTGTAGCCAACTGAGTGTGGTGCTCAGTTAAATCTCTGGCACTTAACAGCAGTGAGAGAAGTACACAATGCAGTCTTGGAAGGCAGGCAAAGACAGATGGAAAGGGACAATAAATGAGCCAGTGACTAGACAGACAGAAAATCTCACCCAACATTTTATCTTCCATCTGCTTCTCCTTATAACTGTACCTTTACAAAATCAGATCTCTCTTTCTGACACTGGAAATGGCACAAGGAGTGTTTATGACAGGGGGAATGTGTTCAAACACACAAAAAACCAACACGGGAATGTGTTTAAACACACAAAAAACCTACACAACAAAATGAAAATCTGAAGGTAAGCATGTGAGAGCAGACACTCTTGAGAAAGATTTCTTTAAAATAAAACATTCTTGTGTTTCCTTTGTTTTCCCATATTGTTCTTTAATCTGCCCCTTAAAGGGAGGTCTGAAGAACATTGAGAGATAAGCAGAGAAGAGATGAAAGAAGGAAAGTTGCAGCTTTGAGACAGTCAAATGTGTTTCTTTTTGTCCCACTCTCCAGTATCCCCTGCAGCAATGGGGGGGAGCAGTAGGGAATGTGCTGGGGAGGGATTTTGGCTGCAAGTCTCTGTTCCAAATAGTACATTTTTGCACGGCACAGAGTACAGGCTTTATCGTCCTTCCCATCAGGTCTGGTGATATTTGACTCTTACAAGTTTACATTTACTATGTTATCTTGAAACCTTGTAAACCATCTTTCATTTAAATTCAAGTTGCTCCTGAGGGGCAGAAGGGAGGACAAAACACCCCAAGTAGTTAAAAGCCTGGTAGTGAGTGAATGAGTTTCGAGGCTGAATAGACTGCAAGAGTCAGTGAAATTCTGTTACACGTTTTCTGTGTACCACATCACCACAGATATTGCAAAGATACAGAGAGTAAATATTTGCTTCTGTTATCAAATGTGCAGGGGTAGCATGAGAGCAAAACTCTATCTTCCCCTGCATAGCAAGAAATACTTTGCTACTTATAATAAAGTTAGTTCTTCAAGAGATAAGTGATAGACAAAGCAGCCTTAGGGCTGAAGATACATTTATAATGCAACCCTGGACTGCTTCTACAAAACCAAACAGCCCCAACATGCTGCACTTGAGGAGCTCTGGCTCTCCATCTGCATCACACTGCACCTCCTGTAACTCTCACCTTCCATCCCCATTTACCAGACTCAGGGAGAGTATGAGAAAACCATTTCCAACAGGATTAGCAAATTTAGAATCAATGGGTTTTATTGATGCAAAGGACAGAGGGATTTCTGGGAGCAAAAGAAAACATACACCTCCACTTCAAGCTCCCACTAATTTCGATTTCTTACTTAAAAGCAGCAAAACACTTCTGAGTCATCCCTGGTGAGAGGTTCCTAATGAGAATGGAGTTGGCATGGAGCATTAAATCAGTGCAACAAAGGAAAGTATTCCTTGGCACTGATGTAGAGGTTTTTTATGGCAAAACCATACTGATTTCCAGAGCATTCTGTACTCAAGCATTTCAGACTTTGCAAGAATTGCAGCACTGAATTTTATCAGTTCTGTCAGTTTGATTGGGTTGTATTCCAGCTCCAGAGTTGCCAGCTATACAGTAATATTTTATTGCTTGTATTGCTGACAAAGACTGTATCATCTAGCTCTGGAGATGTACTTAGAGGGCTGTAAATAAAAAGGAAATTTTGCAGAACTAATATTGCAGGTTGTGAATGGCAAGGGGGCACATTTACAATGGAACACTGATAGCACTTTCTGGCTACTTTAGCAATTGGATAATGATGGATGGAGCTACAGCAACTTTGCCTTGGGTCTCAAGGGAGATCAGTGCGTATCCTAGGGAACACCCTGTTCAGTAACCATAAAATAAAGCCCTTTGATTTAATATCAAAATTAAATACTGAAGAGACTAATTCTAATGAGCAGGAACTTTGCACAGAGCACATCGGAGCACCTCTACAGCACAGGGATGGTGCTTCTGAAGAGATGTCCTGACCTGCATCTCCTGCCCACGGCCACCCTTTAGCACATGGCTCGTTTGGCAGGATCCTTTATGTGTTCGGTAGCACAGATAACAAAACCAACCCAGCCAGTGCAGGGTTTATTCAGCTGACATAGTGAAGAGCTCCTCTGAGAGCCAGGGCTGCAGTGTTTGCATTTCTGTGTTGTGCTGAGCCTGATCCAACCCCGTTCCAGCTGATGGAAGGACTCCTGTCGACTTCAGCATGTGCTGGATTCGGCCCTTGGTGCAGTGAGGGGCAGTGACAGAGTTTGAACTGAAGCTCTTGAACTATGTGGTTATTTCACAACTTCAGGAACACATAAAAGACAAAGCTATTTTCCCTCCCTTTCAGTGCTCATGTTACCGTCTGTGACAAAAAAACCTGCCAGCTTCCCCAAGCCATTGGTTTTACATTCTTTTGTTCCTGGAAAAACATCAGACAAAAATATCAGCTGTATTGTCTCAATATTAAACAGCTCCGTCAGACAAGGACTGCCTTATTTTTTCCAATATTTAGCACTTCAGAAGTGGATTGTGTTGAGAGATGAAAAGAATCAACCATTTCATTTAGTGAATGACAAAATCCTAGTTAAAACCTGCTTCCATTTTAAGCGTGTCCCTCTATCACACAAGGCTATGCACTGCCTTGATCATGGACCAAGAGCAGCAGTTCTCTCCAGAGACTCAGCTGAAAATGTCCCAAATATCACCTCATTTTAAATACCTTTAAACTTGTTAAATGCTGAATGCTTTAAAAGCAGTTTCAACTGATTTCCCACCACCAAGATGTGTCTAAAATTGTTATTGCTTCTAAAATAGACATGGTACAAGTAGGACTGATTCCTTTTGTGACTGCAGTTTTCTGATCTGGTGTTTTGTCACACCAGTTCTATGATTAAATACATTAGTTCTGAGCATGAACCCTGACTGAGAGATCATCAAGCACTGGAAGTGCTCAGGAGCGAAGGGGCTGTATATGCAAACAGAATTTTCCATAACTTTAGCATTTTTTCTATTCATAAGTCCCTCCATAATATGAGATAACACGACAAATTTAGGTTACACTGCATTCTTTGTCCCTTTCAGCAGCCAATCTTTTCCCTTTGTTGTTTAGCAGAACAATGCCTATATTTGGTGACAGTGGTGCAACCAAAGCTTGCCACATTATGAGCCAGGTATGAAATGAAGGGGAATTCTATGGCTATAAGAGCATATTTTATTTTGGGTTTTGGTTTTCTTGTTGACTTTTTTTTTTTTTTTCCTTTTTAACTTAAGATGATATCATCAAGAGAATGACATATCCTGGAAGATTGTTTCAAAAGAATGAGGGTTACAGACTACCCATGGAAACAATCTACTTGAGGTATCTCCTAGAGATCTTATCACTGTCATAGCAAAATTTCAATGTGCAAGGCAGATAAATATGGGTGGCAGCTGAGCTGCAAATTGACCTCGTAGGCTTGGGATAGATTTAGTCACTGCTGCCAAAAAAATTTTCAGGTACATCAGAGATTTGTGCCCAGGGGTCCTCTTCTTACCCAACTAACTTGTAATCACAACTGTCAGCTTCAGAACATTTATATGACCCTGTGGAGTGTAATGTGACTCAACCATCTGAATGTGAAATTTGTTAGACAACTGCAGCATGCTCAGTGGGAGCAGACTGTGAGACAACAGTGATGGATAAAAGAAGATGAAAGAACAGGTTAAAGGGTTCCTGCAGTGGTTTTGCAGGTTTGGGAATAGGTGTGCACGTATTAAGTGCCAATGTGCCTCCTCACACACCTCCAACGAGATCATTTGGGTGCTGTGTAGATGTCAGCAGTAACAGAACCTGGCACCTATCTCTTCCAGTATCAGGGTATAACAATGATTGGACTGCACTTTAATAAGTCTTGCCATTCCTTGTTTATCAAGGACACGAGGCTTTGAAAGAACAACTTGCTCGATTATAACGTGGCAGTGAGAGGCGTAAGCAGCCCTCCTCACAGCATTATACCCATTACCCACAGCACCTCTCAGCCCATGCCAATCACTCTTCTGTGAATCATTCTAATTGTATAAAGGGGTTTGGACACTACTAACTTGTGTCTGGTACAAGCAGGGTTGATTTATTAGCCCTCTCCCACTTATACTTGTTTTAACCTCTAGTAGTCCAAAAGGCATTTATTGATCCAGCTAAGGGCTCTGTGTAAAACTGAAGCCTTAGGCAATGAGACTCCTCGGCAGGTTCTCACTGACTTATCAGTTACACGGTTTTTTGTGGTGGTTTTTTTTTTTTTTTTTTTTTTTTTTTTTA
>VZTE01000461.1:46334-189737 GCA_013397775.1 Eulacestoma nigropectus
TTTTTTGGTTTTTTTTTTTTTTTTTTTTTTTTTTTTAAATTTAAGTCTAATTTTACTTCCCCTGTCCATTTTCCCCCATAATTTCTTCTTGCTGAGGTGGGCACTTGCAGAGAAAGGCAGTGCTGCTATTGAGAGAATCAATACTTCCATTGCAGGGTACTTACAGTGCTTCATTCTTTTTGCATCCTGTGCCCTTCATATGTCAGGGATAGGGATCAATTATGAAGATCTGTCAGGTTTGTTATTACATGAGGACATTTATTCTGTTAAGAGGATAAAGAAAAGTCAGCAAGCCAAGAACATTTCAACTACAGTTTCCAAGCCTGCAGTTACAGCCTATTAGAAAGACAAGAATATTTCCTTTATTCTAAACTCAGAACAAAAGGACAATTCTCTTCAGCCTGACCACTGAAGAAATGTAATTGAGAATCACGAGGCAGAGCTTGAAAATACCTGGAAAATTTTTTCTAATGGTGTTTTTGCCTAAAGGCTTTCCCTCAAAGCCTCTCCTCCATCACAAAAAGATTTAACTAGAACAGCACTTATCAGATCCCTTTTTGTACCGGACCAAGAGCATTACTTCATTTTCCATGACCGGTCCAGTTCAGGCTCTCAGGGAATTACCAGCAGGGCACGCAGCTGTGGTCTTCTCTTGCCTCTCTAAGACAGCGTCAACTTGAATTTACCAAAAGTAGCAGATGTCCGAGTACACTGTAACAGATAAAAAGAAAAGCAGCAAGTATGAGTAGAACCTGGCTCCCAGATCTCTAAGAGCTTGTTATTAGTGTGAGAAGCTGTAGTACTGTAATTGAATAGGCTGGACACATTAAACTTGCAAACACATTCTGTTGCTGACTAACACAACTCTTCCACACGTGTACACCTGATCCAGGCAAGGGCAAGGTCAGAGACAGGCTTTGTTCCTTAAGGTTTTATGGTTTTGTTTTTCTTCACAAGATAAAAGGCAAAGACAAGAGCAGAATATCTTATAGTGATTTTCAACTAATGCTTTGAAGGTGAATTCTGAATATTTAAACTTTTCCTCACAGTGGGAATTCTGATATTTGTAGCCACTGCCAAGGAAGGATCTTTTACTATTAAAGTGGTCAAAAATGAAAGTGAACATACTGCAAAGTCTGGGAAAGATGCCAGAACTGCACGTTCTCTGCATAGCTAAGAACAGGTACAGTGTGAGTGCTGCATGGTTAAGATGTTATCTACCCTCAGCAAACTTCTCAGCCTGATTTGGAAAGAACAATGTTGAGGGGAAGACGCTTTTTTTTTATTCTGTACTTTCATTCAGCAGTGATTTAAGGAGCTAATCAGTGCCAACATTTGAGGTACAGATCCTAAATAAGCTTGAGTGCCTCTTAGCTATTGCATCTCCTGCCAGCTGCAAGCCAAGTCCCGCAGAGGATGTGACCCCTGACTCTGCTGTGAGAGGAACAGCCCTACATGAGGAGCCTTCTCTTGCTGTCCAATGAGAGGAAACCCAGCACCTCTGAGAACATGAAGAGGAATTTGACACCAGGTACCAAACCCGAAAAGGTTTAAGTTATTTCAAAGCCCTATATCAGCTATCACTTAACATTTAAAGTCCTGAATCAAATTGTTTCCTTGAAATGCATTAGGTGCTAAGGATCTGCTTGGAGTTATGCGTAATACCACCACTCCCCTTGTGGCTTTAGCTCCTGAGCTAAAGAGTGACACTTAAAATAGGCTTTTCTCTGTCATTCTGCTTTATGGGACTCAAGGCACAAACCATCATCTCAGACCACATAGACCCAATACTCTTTCTAGCTCAGCATGCTCCTGGCTGGACCTACACTCTGGTCTGTGCTATTTCTGATGCCAGGATGATTTTTTACCTTTTTTTATATATACCCCTTTTATATACCTTTTATACAGTTTTATGTATTTTTAGTGCTTTTAGCCCACATACTTGTAACCCTTTAATTCTGATAACTTAGCTACACCCAATATTCCGTTAAGCCGGGAGACCAAACATCCTGGAAGCTTCACAGTTAGAGGTCAGAAAGACCCAGACACCAAGGTCCTCCGTAGCACACATTCTGTAAATGAAGATAGGCCCATCCAGGGGGAAGGTTCCTCGGACAAGGGGTTCACTCGAGCCTCTCTCATTGGGGAATCCTTGATAGATATGCTAATTTGCCAGGCCTATAACTGTGTGTGCATTTTCAGTGTGTGGGTTGGCGCATTCCACCTGGATGTGGTGCACCCAAGGATCCTTAAATAAATGCCGAGGTAAAAACCCTTTTCCCCCTCTAAACCTGTTTGGCTTTTGATTTTAAGACCAGGAAAAGGCAACATTTACAGGGCCAAATTTTCTTCTCAGTACAAATTTAAACTCCACATATTGCAGCAAAGATTTTCCAGACGTAGTGGTCAGAATGCATTTAAAGTTGAACTTCTCTTGTTTCTTGTTGTTCTCCCATATGTCTCATGTACAGCTTTCTTTTCAAATCTGAACAGTCTTAAAATATGTATTTGCATATATGAAACCAGAGTTTGCATCCTGCTCTGACTGTGACCCTGTGACACTTGTGGTGCTGTGCCTGTGCCGAGCCTGCTGCTGTGTTACACAAGTAATGACAAGCTGCAGGGAAACAATTTAAGAGGAGAGAAATGCAATTCTAAATCTTTTATGCTTATCTACGTTTGTAATTCCAGTCATGGATCCTATCTGTTTGTAAATTCCAAAGCAAAATACCTCTGAACTTGCTAAGGCGGCGTGGATATGCTCATCTTTTCCTCACTACATAAAATTAGACACATACCAGGCAACTGTGGACTGATTAAGAGTCTCTCCAGCAAAATAAAAGAAGATAGGTCTTGTTATCGACTTGGCTGCTGACTCTTGACAGAGGCAGGAGTGTAAGGTGCATTGAGATGCTTATGAGATTCCTACCCTCTATTATGAGAACTTTCAACAGTGGTTTTACGCTGAAAAGTGACTCTGAATAAATAGCATTGTGAAGTTCCAAATTTATTTTCTCTCCAAGTCTTACAGAATAAATTTGCCCGCTTTAGAGGAAAAAATGCATTTTCTCTCACTGACATCCCTGCAAACTCTGAAAGTCACAGCTGTGTTCTCCTTTCATTGCTGCTCTCCTGAAGTGGTGTCTTAGTTTAAACGTTATTGTTAATGTAACAGAGAAAAAATTTCAATACCTTCAGAAAAAAATCCCTTAAAATGCCTTGAATGTAAAAAACAAGCAGTACATAACCTAAGATCACTATAAAGCCATATCCATATCTAAGGCGGGGATACAAATCACTCTGGGATTTGATTTCTCTGAATCATAAAGATTCATCATAAAAATCTAGTTATGAGGATCATTAAATAAATGAGCTTCAGAGCATGAAATGTTACAGACATTTGCAATCTTTTAGAAAAATAGTGTCTCGTTCAAGATCACATTTTAAATCACCCTCTCTAAGTTGTCTGAATGCCAACTTCTCACAGGCAGGTCAAGTAGATGTGAAGAAATGTTGGCAAATGTGTTTCAAAAGTGTGATGTAACACACCCAGTACTGGCATGTCATAGTCTTCTCTTCTCAGAAGAGGATTAGGGTCACACTTTGACAGACATTTCATTTTTAAAGATGCAGATAAATACCTATTGACAGTTTTGAAAGACTTTCTTATCTCACTCTTGTCAAAATCCTTTAAAACCCAGAAGCATCTCAGCTGTTTTGAAAATTCCAGGAGTTACTGAACATGGCAAATGCCCAAATGACTTTAAAAGTCTAATCATCAGTGCCTGTAAATGGCTGGCAAAAGAACATGTAGAACAGACCCCTTACAGATTTAAAGCAACAGATAAATAGATCACTAAATGTAATGGGATATTTTGCACTGCTCTGACTCTGCTCCTTTTATGAGGATAGATCAGGTTATATGATCAAAGCTGACTGAAGGATACAGCTGTGAAATCAGGATGAGACAAAAATCAAGCCCAACATGGATATGTAAAAACCATAGTAACATTTCTTGTTTGTAAACTTGCTGGCATGTCATGATCCACCTTTTGTCGGACATTTCAGGGTTTTAAATAAGGAATAAGCAGAGTTATTTGCTGTTTTTCATCAGCCTGTTCCGAGCAAAATCTTTGCCAGAGGTGCACATGAGCTCCTGCTTGGGACTGGGATGAAAGCACATGTGAGAGACCAACTGGGCATTTTACTTTCCATGGATCGCTTCAGGACTCTTGATTTGAGTTCTCTGGATTTTTCCTTCAAACCACCCCCTAAACAGCAGTGCAATGAATGTGGTGCATGGTTTGAGGAAAGTGCATTTGCCTGCTGATCTGGGTGCTAGACTTTCAGGAAGTTCAGAGAACCTTTCTGAACAGCTAATGTGAAATTGAAGAGGATTAAAAAAATCTATTAATTTATCCTTTTGTAACAGATCACGTTCCAATTTGTTCATGCCATTCTACAACAATGCTGTTTTGAACTTACACTGGCATGTATTTTATTTTTATTGGTCCTTTGTTAAACCAAACATTTTAAACTCCCTGAGAAACTTTCAGCCACAGGAGAATTGGGATTAGATCAAAATGTCCTTGTGGCACCAGGGGCATCCTTGTTGGAATACAAATAGAGATGTGGAGAGCAAAGATCCCTGTGCTCCCCCCACTCCCTTTGTATGGAAATGAATATTCCAAGCACTGGTTCTCAGCAAAGCCCTTGGATAAGTCAAGGGATTGCAAAATGTCTCTATTCATGGATGCTTGGTCACTTCTTCTCAGGGTCAGTTCTTGCCCTGTCTCTTTGAAACGTGTATTTGTTGTTGAATTTTACAGAAGAATCTTCTCCATAGCTTCTGAAGTAACACTAGAGGGCAATAATGCATGAGATATTCAGGATTTCTGAGCCTGAGAATATCTGACATGGGTGGTCTCCATTTGTTAATCCATCATTTGCTTCATGTGTTTGCTTTAATTTAGGAAAGACTTGTGCTGGGATAGGAAAAGAAGAAGAAAAAGCTTCACAGAAACCCCAAAATTAGCAATCACTTGCTTTCACAGTGTTGTGGTATTCTTAAAAGAAAGTGAAGAACCCTTTTGGGAAGGAGATCTGCATACAGGGGAGGGGTGTCTCTTCCAAACAAAACATTAAAGGACATTTTAAAATCCCTGACTTTGTTTTGTATTTTGCTGAAGCATTGACAGAAAAAAATCTCTTGAAAAGCACCGAAGAGGGAAAAGGCAAAACAGGAAAAAAAAAAAAAAAGGGGGGAGAGAAAGGAGAGAAGATAAGAAAAAAAATTAAAATTTTATAGAGATAGGTAGCATCAAAAAAAAAATCTCTCCATTAGAGGTATCTTATCTGCACAACAAAGAGATTGTACTTTCCCTTACTGTGGAGTCCCCCATAAGTTTTTTTCTTTAAAGCCAGTAGATCTGTAAAGTGAGACTTTGGCAAGGAGGGGAGGAGGGGTTTGGTTTGGTTCTCAATCTGATCTATCACACTCTCAGAGTGTCTTGGGTCACACACCGTTTTAACAACTGCTCTTCCTCAGACTGCTGTGAGAAAAGGATATTGTCTAAAGCTTGGACACTGTATGGTGCTTGAAAACAAACCAAAAATCTTTGCATCTTGCTGCTTTCAAGTCTCAATAAATCCAAGGAAGCTGGATGGCTTTTTGTCTTGAGTCTACGTCTCTGGTGATTAACATCTTCGTGGTGCACTCAGACATCAAGAGAAGGTTTTGCTTCAAAAAAAGCTTTCTTTTAGGAATGCCAAGTGCAAAATTAATGATTCAGGATTGAGTCCCGAAGAAAGAGATGTAAGTGTGAAGTGAACCTTTAATGGTCTGTAAGAGGGAGTGACTGCTTAGAAGAGTTTTTATAGCACTGCACTTCCTGCTACTTGGGTAATAACAGCAGTAACAGTAATAATGCCTACCTCTGATAGCTCACTTCCCATCAGCAGAACACAAGTAATTATGTTCATTTCTTATCTTAAAGCAAGTGTTACCGAAGAGAGGAATGTGATAATGTGGTGTTCGCTGCTATCTGTGTTTTTAAGCAAGGTATCAGGACTGGTTTTGTCTCCTGTACTGAGGCAGGGAAGGACAAAATATCAGACAAAGCTGTTCTTGAGCACCCACATTTTAGACAGATCCCTATAATTTCTTTAAAGGTGAGGTAGGGGTCATGTCATGGCCACAGAGGGTGTTTGGGCCCTTTGAGTAGAGGGAGAGTGTTTTTGTGACAGTTAAAAGCCTCACTCATTTCTGCTTTCAACTCTGCAGAACTGGAGTGGCACGAGGCCACCTTGGTACAGCACGTTATTGATGGGTGATGATACCTATCAGTTCAAACCAGGTACTTTAAAAACAGAAGATGATATTCTTTTTAATAAAAGTAATTAAAGAGAAGTCTTAAAATGCTCATCAGCCTGAGCAGGCTTAATTTTTTCCCCTCCTACAGCCAACAGGAAAAGATCATGCCATAGCAAATTAATTCAGGTCATGATAGTGCCATGGTAGAGCTAAAGGCCAATTCATGGAGATTGCTCAGAACAGCCTCTCTGTTTTCATGTTGAATTTAATGAGCCTTTTGGTTGAAAAATTTGTTATGCTGCACTTCAATTCCAGCGTAAGGTGAATATGGCTCCTGTGTTTTTGAGCCTCTCCAAGATAATTACTGTGATTCCATTGTTTCTCCTTCATATACCTGTGTTCGTGGGGCTGCACTCCCTCCGTCACTGGCAGGGTATGAAAGGGAACACTAAGGATATTCACACAGGTCAAGTTTCCCTGAAGAGATCTTGCCTCCCATACCTGTGCTCTTTCTGCTAATCCAAACGTAAAGATGAATAGTAACAATTCATTTCAGCCATGTATTATTAATTTTAAGCAGTCTAGTTTTTCTTTCAGCCACTTTCTATTACCCACGTGTAATGACCCTTGCCCACATAAATCAGCCAGGAAGATTTAATTCGCTTACTGATGAACCCAGTTCTGTTCATTTCCAGCCTCTTCCTGCAAAACTCAGAACAGAAGGCTCTGTTTTTTTCTTGGACTTCTTGAAGAAGTAATGCACAACTAAACCCTTTAGTAAAACGTGGAAAATTGCCCTTCAGCGCCTAAATGCTGACTACTAACTACAGGAATTTTAAGCGTTTTTCTCTATTGTATTTAGCCCTGCTCTGGTAGATTACCCTTGATTTTTGCACTGTCCATTTTTGTTGAATGAGGTGATAATTAAACACATGCAGTCTATAGAACAGAAAGTGTTATTCAAAACTAACCAGCAAAGGTCACGGAATAAATACATTGACAACTTGCTAAGAAAGGAGATTACCCAAAGTCTTGACTTGGTGTTATTTCAAATCCCAAGACACAAGAGAGTTTTTATTCCCTCTCAATTCCTTTGTTGTGTGGGGATTTCTGTGTATTGCTTAGCTTAAATTTCTGTCAAAGCCATCCAATCAACTCTGTTGACGGCTTGGTAAAATTCCCTTCTACGCTTGGGTCCGTCTGTACTGAAGAAGAAGGTTCTCTGCACTATTAAACCTTTGACTCCCTGTCTTTTGAAGACATCATTTTGCATTTTGCTATGGCAGAGATGTAATTAGATCTGTTAATTAAGGACAGAATGAACTTTTTAAAAACTCTAAACCTCTTTGCATTTTTGATAAGTTTGCTTAGGTTGCTACTGACCTTCGTACAGGGTTTGCCACTGCTTATTAATTGTTAAATTTTAATTAGGCATGCTGATGAATGTGCTAGCCTTTGCAATAAATAAAAGGTAGCTTCATTTATAATCGGATATTTACCAGTCTACACAGAAATTATCTGCTTTCCTAGAACACAGTTAATTTAACATATTTTGATAACAGTAATCGGTGGTCTATAAAAACCAAATGCAAACAGATAAATATAATGACTCCCTGGTTCAAAGACTGAATTTGCAGTCCTAACAAACTGAGCTAGGACACTGGGTCTTAAAAACATTCCATAGGCACTTGAACTAAACAACTTCAACAGCTGGTCAGATATTCATGGTATTTTTACTGAAATTCCTTGAAAACATGTTTTCCAGAGAATAATCAACCCCTCTAATAGACAAAGCAGGCCAGACTGAGGAGGTAGAGGAGTAAGAGGATGAAGAATGGGATCATCTTTCATGCCTAAGGGAAGGGAAATTTTTCAGCACTAGTGAACAGTGAAAGCAGTGAAGCTGCTTTTTCCTTTGCCAGTAATGACTGTGATGAATCCCAGTGCCTGTGGGACCCACCCAGGGACTCCACAGACCAACCCACCAGAGTTGCAAAACAAAATATCAGGAAATCAAAGGGTATTAAGAATAAAAATAATTCATTTAGATTGACCAATATCCCCATAACTGAAAGAAATATCAATTAGCTATCCTGTTTGATTGCTCTGGTAGAATTGCTAACTGCACCTTTTAAATTAGACCTCCTGCCACTTTCACCTCTTGCCTTTGTGGAAGTTCATCACAGAATCTTCTCATAAGGAGTGATATATTTAATTAGCCATGTCCATTGCCATGAAACAGAGCTAACAACCAGCAGCTTCTGCCACAGCACACTCAAGGATGTAAATTTATCCCTGATTTCAGTGCCATAACTAAGCAGTAAACTGTGAAAATACTGGAGACAGTGTCTCAAGTCCTGGTTCACATAGAGGCAAGTGGCAAAAGTCACCCTTAATTCTCACACGGTCCCTGCCAAGCTTCAGATATCAATGGCCAAATGCTTTGCTCTTGTCAGGACCCACCGCATCCATAAGGAAATACTGCTGCATTTTAAAGAAAGCAAATTTAGTTTTGAAAGTGTAAGGAATGGGGCTCCCTACATTTACTTTTTGCCCAGTGCTGATTTTCCAGTTGTTTCACTGTTTATCTCCAGAAAGAGCTCATATGATTCGCTTTTTGCTGAGAACTTTAGCACCTATCTCTTCTCAAGGGCTGGATAATTAGATAATTATCACGTTGCCTGTATTATTAGTGCTGAAATGCTACCTACATTTCGTTAGGGATGTTCAAGCAGGTTTAGCAGGCTGATGGAGTGCACTGCTCAGAGCTGTGTGAGCGGTGCCAGGGGTTGCCTGTCCCCTGACCATCTCAAAGCATGTGGTCACTGCTGTCTGGTTTGATGCCAGTTCTTCAAGCGCTGAGTGGTGCTTTCAAGATTCCCACTGCAAGGAGCAGGGCTGGTGATTGACTTGCCAGGGTGATTTCGGGCACTGATGAAAGCAGGGCTTTTCAAAGGCTGGTGCTTAGGGAGCATTCTGCCAGACTGAGGGAATATTTTGCTAGTGGCACATCTAACTGGGCTTAGAGTGAGAATTCAGAGACAGGTGAATTAATTTTCTAGGTCCTAATAAGTATGTCTTCCCAGAAAACAAGTTTCATCAGAATCCTGACATGGGACTCAGTGATATGTGTTTGAATATCTCCTGACACTGAAAAAGAGACCTAAGCCAGTTTTCAGAGACAGTTCAAGCAACCTGTCTACTTTAACCCTGGTTTATCCACAGATGTTCCTGCAAGCCTACTGAGAATCAGCTCTTTTCCTTTTGAAATCAGGTATGACTGTATGCCTGGCTTCACTTTTCCCTGCAATGGAAAAGCAAAAGAAATATCTGAAAGCTTTCCCCCTTAGGGATATAAAAATGACATTGCATCCTCAGCACAGGGTGGGGATGCTTCACCTGCTCCTTCCAGACACAGCCTGACACATTTTACCTGTGCTGTTGATGTAAGTGAAGACCAACACTCTGGAAATACAGTTGTTACTGCAATAGAAAGTGGAGCATGAAATAGGGGCTGCAGATCAGTCTGTTTAATAATGATCTCCTCAGAGCTGTATTAACGAGCTGGAAGGGAGGAGAGCAGAATTTCTTCCCCTTGAACTTAGACTAGCAGCAGGACATGAAGGAGCTGTAATAGAATGTTATTTTACAAGAAGTAAATAATGTAATAGAGTCTATAAGGATGTCAGCAGGAGAGTTAGAACTGTCATAGCATAATCCTGACTTGAGCAGCAATGTGTGAAAAAGTAGCCTGCAGCAGTTTTTCCAGTACTTCAATAATTTCTGCCTTCTCACTGATCTTTGTTTACTCTACTTACCTTGTCAAAAAAATGTTTTACCTTATGTTAAAATGCTAGCTAAAAGAGGAAAATGTATTCCCAGAAATCCCAACTTTTCAAACATACACATTTTATTTTCTTTTCTGTTGTTGTTGTTGTGGAAAAGATGGAAGAATTGTATTCCCTTCACTTAAAAAATATGAAGAGTAGTAAAATCATAAATAAAAAGAAGCTGCCTGTGTCTTTATTGCTTCTTTTTCCTTCAGACTAATGAATAATTCAGAAAATTGGCAGTATTAGACTTCATATCCTTGTGATATGATGGCAGATTTTCCAATGAGGCCTCAAATGTAAGCTCAGGAGGGTCATGAAACTACACAGTTATCATTATTGGAATGCAGCAACATCTTCCAAGGTACTGCAGCACCTTTATATCATCACTGAAGCAAGGCAGAGAGGACAAGTTTGCAACTGAAGAAAATGCTAAGTATGAAACTGAAGCTACAAAAAAGGAGGAGGAGGCTAAGTTTCCTTTTTGTCATTTCTCTTTTCATATGACACCTATTTAAGTTTTCTTAAACCATTATTACAGCAATGCTGTGAACAGTGGGGGGACAAACTATCCCAAATTTTCAGGATGGTTTTGCTTGTGCCTTGACACTGTGCAAAGAATTCAGAGTATGTACCCCCAGAAGAATACTCTCACAAGCCTTCCCTGGAACAAATTCTTTCTGACTTTCCCCAGGATCCAGGCTCTTCTACTCTCCTTTAAAAAATGTTGCTTCTGCTGTTACTTTGCTACTGGTGCTCTTGCAGACCCCAAGCTCCTCTGCAATTCTCTCACCCCATCCCAGCTACAGCCTTGGGAATACTATGCTGTGTTTTAAATTCAAATTGTATTGGCTTCTCTAAGTTTGAGACAGACCTTTAACATCAGCCTGGTGTAATGTATTTGTATGGTGTATTTGTCTTGGCTTTAAGGAAATACATTAAAAACCTTTCACTGAGAATATGAGATATTGCATTGTCCTTGAAATTGTTTGGACCTTCAAAGCCATTTAATCTCAATTAAAGCAGAGCATACAAGATAAGGTGCTCTGAAGATGCATTAAAGCGTGTTATAGTGCCAAGCCTGCGTGCACTCTGACACATCCTAAAAGCGCTGTGGCACTGGTTTGAAGGTACAGTTCAGAACTCTTCCTGTGCCCCATTATCCATGGATCATTAGCATAACTCAGAGCTCTTCCCGTGCACCGTGCCAGCGTGTGCTAACAAGTGCTGCTATTGTATGAAGGCTTGACATGATGGATTGTAATGCCTCTGGCTCTGTCATGTCACAGGCAGTTTATGCATTAAATAAAACACACCAGGGGATGACAGAGTTAAGAGATTGGAAATGCACCATAAAGCCTTTTAATTCAAAATCACCATTTGTGATCTACGCCGGAACTGCGAAGTGCAAGCGAAAGTTTGACCTCAGATGGATGGTCAGGAATTGGTTTGAAATGAGTTTGGGGTTCTCAGTGCAGTCCATCCACCAGGGGACGGCAGCCTTCATATCATTCCTACCGGGATGCTGAGGGCTGCGGGGGATGCAGAACCAGGCTGCCCTCGCAGCCGAGCGAGCACAAGACATTTCAGGGTGACAGGAGAGAGTTTATGCTGCCATTGATTTTGCTGCACTAATTCAGAGGATAAACAGAGGACTCAATTCTCCGGAGTTATCAATCTGGCACCTTTCAAGCACATTTAGATTGGCACGGGCTTTTGTTTTCTATTTTCTTTTTTTTTCCCCTTCCCAATTACATGTTAAGTGTAGCAGTGTTAACAGATGTCACTAGAATATAATCTCCAAGGATTTCAAGAGCAAATAACACTAGGAAAAAATTGATTCACAAAGAAATGTTTAGCTATCATGATCATTGAGAATAAACCACATTATTTTCTTAAATGCCTAGTTCAAGTACTGTTTTTAGAGTTATTTTGACAGAAGATTTTGTGAAAGGTGCCAGCAAACAGTGTGGAATGACAAGCACACAGGAAGAAGATGGTGCCACAGTCAGAATGCACCAGTGACAAAGATGCAAGGCATTGGATCATGGTTTTTGCAGGGATCTAACCTCCACGCCTACAATATGGTTCATATAGTGGAGTCCTACTGTGCCAGAAAATACATTTATACTTGTAACATGCTAAAAATACTGTGAGTACCACGATATCTTGGTTCTTTTTCCTACTTGCTTTTTGGGTTTAGAAAACGCTTTCTGTATTTCTGTCCTTAATTTGTTAACTGATTTTTTTAAAAGCAGCTCACTTACCAGATAAGTCTGTTAACTTATCATCGGCTGATAATTTTTTTTAAAAGCATTATGTGGCAGTGTGAAGTAATGAATACACCAGAATGTCTATTTAGATTCCTACAAAATAATGACCACAGAAGCACAGAGCCCCTACAGCTTCCAAGGAAGAGGTAAAATCTCTGAAAGCAGAGCTGTTTTAATACCTCTGCCCACATATGGACATGCATGCTAAAACTGATGCCCATAAAGTTTATAACCTCTGTCATGATAACTGATTGGTAGTTAAACTTATTTTTGGAGTTCCTTGCCATTGCCCCTTTATTTTAGACTAATAGACAATGGTAATTTTTAAGGTCTGTTTTGTACAGGGCGAAGCAGGACAGAAACAGCTGCGCACACTGACATAAGAATACTCAACACAGCCTGTCTTTGTAGCTCATGCACAAGGACTTTGTGTTTGTTTACTGCTACCCAGGTCTATTGCCACAAGTAACACCAGCAAAAGCAGAACAACAATCAGTGAAAATTGATTTCTCTGTAAGATGGGAATATCCCTGACCCTTATCAGAACCCCTGTTGTTCGTCTTCATCTGAACCCCAGTGCCTGGAGCTGTATCAATGCCTCAAGCTCAGACAAGTGCCTTCAGTGTGTCCTGAGCTGGCTGGCGTGAAGGAGGGCTTGCCAGAGAGAAACCAGCTTGTCTGGCCCCTCAGGGAAAGCAGATGTGTATCTGTCTGCAGCTGATCAGAGCGTTTTTTTCTGCTTTTTTTCCCTCCAAATTTGCCCCTGGACTCTGGGATGAAATCCGTGCCTCTTGCCCATCCTGAGTAGGGTCTCAGGGAGTTCATATCCTGCCTGGAGAAAGCCCATTAGCACCTTCCCACTGGCCTGAAGGCCCTGAGGTTTCCAAAACCAAAACAGGCTGCCCCACACCCATTGCAGCACAGCTTCAGCCCTGTTTGAACGGCTCCTACAGGGTGCCACTGAAAAGCAGTTTCAGCAAAGCACATCAAAATTGTGCACTTCTACCCTCACACACACTGGGGCATTCTCCTCACTGTCCATTGCTTAAAATGTGAACGGAATCTGGGTTTTATCTTATTAGTGACCTGGTTCAGGCTCATATTTCCCGTATTTCTGGAACTATTTCAGTGATGAACTGTAGATGGAGTTATTAACCCACCAGAAGCATCTGACAGAGGAAAAGGAAAAGGCCCTCAACACATTCTTCTCCAAAATATTTCCAATCTTTGTGATTGTTTGTTCATTTACTAAAAATAGTATATTTAAAAGCATGGAAAGGCAGAAGGCTGGAGTTACTGAGGCATGTGACAGATGTGACAGATACCTGGCTTGGAAATGCCACAGGACTTCTTCTCCATATACCATTATTCACCTCTGAACACTTCTTAACAAATTCTACACCTGCAGAAAAAAACAACAAAAGACATAAATGCAACAGGAAAAGGAAAGATTTCAGGATAAAAAAATTACAACCAACCTACCCCTCAACAAACCACATTCTTAGAAACATAAATAGCCAAATTTACTTGATTACATTTCATTTTAGGAGTAGCAATAACTCCTCACTGTTCCCCAGTTATCAGTTCACATCACAGCTCACTCTCTTGTCGCTGTTGTACCCGGAACAGTGAGAAACGACACAACCAAGATCCGAACAAAATGGTTAATTTAATTAATTATAAATTGGTTTATATAACTTGGTTCGCAAGAGTAGCATGGTACTATTGGTCCCTTGGTCAACCACCTCCTAGAATGATTGGTGGAGGCTGTACAACACCCATTTCAAAATATTTTCCTCAGTGTACCATAACAATACTAACTGAACAACAGCAGGTGCAAAGATAAAGAATTACTTTACAAAAACCCTTAGCAGCGTTTTGCATAGTTTTTGTGAGAGACACAGAGTTCTCACAGAATGCTGCAGAAAGCTGAAAAATCCCTCTACTAAAGCTTTTCAGTGTCCACACTCTCTCTCATATTTCAACCTTGTTTTCAGCTGATCTTCAATGGTTTTTGCAGTCGGGCAATAGTCAACCCCCTGCTCAGTAGCATCAGTATTGGGCTAATGCAAACACAACCAGGTTCACTTTCCAAGACATGCCAACTGCCTACTGAAAACATCTGGATGACATTCCCTTTGCAAGAGAAGATCTCTCAGTTGTTACAACGCTTGCACATTTCTGAGGAAGCAGAACACACAGTCTGCAGTGGGTTAAGAAAATCCCCTGGAACTGCATTATAAGCAAATTTTATTCCTGTTCAGTGATTTATTTAAATGCAGTTATCTCTGAAGGATGAGAAACAAATCCTCAGGGTATTCACAGAAGCAGGGAGTTAGGGCACAAGGGGATTTTTCACCTTCAGATCGAATTAACTGACTTTATTCTAAAATGAGGATGGTCAACTGGGATGGTCAACCAGGCATTTGTCCAAGACTACAGAACACAACTAGCAGAGGAACTCTGCTGACCTGAAGGGGTTTTGAGTAATCTGAAAGCTCAGCTGTGGGAGCAAGTGAATTAACAGAGACTAACAGCCAGTCCTAAAGAGGATCCTGGAGAGCTGTTTGATTTAGAGACACTCCTCACCTCCCTCTCTGTCCATTCTCCAAGGGGTTTGGTATGCGTTTTCTTATCACCCTCAGCAATATGAAGACATCAGGACAAGGTTTGTAGCATTAGGAAAGCTGGTCTGATCTCTTCCAGGCAGCTGTTCTCAGAACTCCATGCTGAGGCAAATGTGGAAGTGTCTTCTCACTCCCAGAGACCCACATTGGAACCTCAGTCAGGCCATTAATTTACACCAGGGCATTGTAGGGGGGGGACTAATTCTGAAAACTGCTAACACAGACATTCATTATTGTCAGTCTGAGCAAGGTGGTCCTGGTAGCCTCCATGTAAGCCCATATAATGTTAATTATTCAAGGTTTCTTATGCAGATAGTGCCACAAGATAAACCTCACACAGAAAATTGTTCACATTTACAGGGAGGATAAAGATTATGCCTTTTAGCCAGCTTAAAACTGTGCAAAGTTACCATTTAAAAATAAAATGCCTTGATAAATGTTTGTTATAATCCATATGATACTGCAATTATTTGAACTGGAAAACCTCCATGCCTAGCAAGGCAGTAATTTGATGGCTTGCTAGAAGAAAACAAGACATAATAATGTATTCATGTTAAGGCCCCTCATTAAATGGAAGAATCACTTGAAAGGATGGATGTTTGGTTCTCTGTTACCTGGATTCTCTGTTACCCTAGGACTTTTCAGGCTCCTCTGATGAAACAGCCTCAGACCATCAGCGCTGTTTATGCAGGAGAGCAGAAATGGGAGTTCTGGCTGATAACTGAATAATGGAGAATGTATCGCTGCTTTTTGCTGTATTGTACTGGAGCCAGCGCGGAGATAGGTGGTAAGAGAGGGCTCCCAGGCTGCGGCTGTGCAGAGCAGCGCTGTCACACTGCTGCCAGGGCACCGCTAGATGTCTGTCTCTGCCTGTGCTCGCCCTGCTCCGCGCGCTCCGGGAGGGCCTGGCCACCAACTCGCCTTTTGGACCCCAGCTTCTGTTTGTGCTTGAGACAATTTACCTCACGTAACCTGAATGCTGGTAGAGAACACCACTCATTGGATTAACTGTTTAACAGACCAATTAACTGCAGCTACTCTTTCCATGAATGCATGAATGAGATGGTTCTCTTCCCCTCCACAATACGACACGATTGCATTGAAAAGCTAGAGCAGACTGGGTAAAGCAATGTATCCAGTGTGCTTCAAGAACTATTGCAGGGAGTGGGACTTCTGCTATTGTCTCCAGCTGCGTCAGGATCTGCAGAAATCCACTTGCCCACAACAGAGATGTCCGTTTTGCTGTGTCATTTTAACAGACTCGTGTATGGCTCCACTCACTAATGCAGAGTTTACCTCTCAGGCTGTGTGTTGACTAATCTATCTCATATTTTGTACTTCTTTCCAGCTGACTCAACTCGTTGGTTTAAGGACTTTTCACACTCCTCACATATTAAGTAAACCTGACTTGCACGCTCACTTTGCACTCCCCAAGCAGTGCCAGAGCTGAATTCCCGAGGAAACGTTTCCAACAGACACACTCAGGGTAGCATCTACTCAGTGAGGCACATAAATTCCTTACCGTGTGATTCAGTGTTTTTGGCTGACTCCTGCCAGCGAGCCTGCACAGAGATCCACCTCAGCAGCACTGCCATCTCTAAATTAACCTGTGGCAAGCAGGGCAGCTATAGCTTGCAGCCATTTGTGCCACTTCTCTGCAGGAATTTGCTGCCTCATGGCAGGATTAAGAGGGCTGGCTCAGATGCTGAGGTTTGCATGTGGACAGGGTAACAAAGGGCTCCCCCTCAGCTCCATCTCCCCCTTCTCCTCCCCTACTCACCTGTCATAGGAAAGAATTGGAGAATTTTTTGGGATAAGATGCCAAAACACTTTAAAT
Organism: Eulacestoma nigropectus; assembly: GCA_013397775.1. Taxonomy (NCBI): domain Eukaryota; kingdom Metazoa; phylum Chordata; class Aves; order Passeriformes; genus Eulacestoma; species Eulacestoma nigropectus. The sequence goes on from VZTE01000461.1 coordinate 63,215, forward strand.
CTGACTTCAGATCCATTGTCATACAATCTGGCTGTACTAAATGGATCAGTGAGCACATCCCTTGCATATGTCAAAGTCCCTCAAAGTAAAGAGTCATGCAGTCTACTAGCTTATTTTCCCACCTAGTAAATAATCTATTCTTTCTTTTGAGTGTGTATCTGCTATTATCTCCATTTCCATTTTAAAAACTGAGTTAGAGTGAGTTTCAGTGGTTTGCTAAAGGATCACTCACAAAATTTCTAGCAGACTAGAGACAAAGCCAGGAACGGAAAAGACAACTAAAGAATTGGATACTCAGTGTTTCATCAAGCTGGCAACAGGTTCTTGGACACAATAAAAGTACTCTTCAACAGAATGTTCAATTACACTATGGAGTTCAGTATCATTTAATGTTATGGAAATTAAAAGTGTAAATGGGTTTGAGGAAGGAATTAGAACAGCTGATCCCCGTGATGACAGAGCTGTTTATCTGTCTAACTAACAGACAGACTTTTTTGTATTGGACTGAGTACAAAAGTCCTCTTGCAACAGCAACAAATCCAACCTATGGGATGAGGGCAAAAGGTTCCCTGTTCCATACCTATTCCTTAAACACTACCCCCATCTTCCACCCTGCTCACTCTGGAGATGGGATGTTCCACTCAAGAGGATTTGTGTTGAGGTCACCACTCCAGCCCAGAGGAGAGAGCAAAGCTCTATTTCATGAGGGAGACCTAGCAAGCAAGTGCAGTTATGGTTCTATAAAGCAAACAGGATTTGCAGGGAAGGAAGAGCTATTTTTGTGACTTTCCTCCAAGGTTCAGAGACTTTGTTCCTATAAAAAGTATCATGTCTTAGTTCAGGATGGCTGGTTCAGGACACACCATGGAACAAGCAAACAATAAAGGCATGGTTTGCATCGTGGTCAGAAGAGTAAGCTCTGGTTAAGTCAATCCAAGTGGTTTTCCCCTTCCACAGACAGGAAATTAGGCCTTTCTGCCCTGATATAAACACCGACTGCACACCAGGCTGCCAGGTGTGGAAATCAATACGAATAGGAGAAGGATCAATAAGAATAAGAGAAGACAGAATTTCAAAGGGAGCCTTTCCACCTTTTGTGACCCAAGCATGGTACAGTGGTTGTGAGGGTAATTTTGAAACTAAGGGCACTGCAATGCTGTTTTTGCTTTGCAAAGCAAATGCCAGCTCTCCAAGTGTAGTGGCAACTGATGGCAGCTCAAGGCTATATCCGTTTTTATTCCATGAGTGTACCAGGAACTAGTAGTGCTGGGAGCTGATTGTGGAAAATGAGGGCATCTAAACAATTATTTGTTTACATAAATACTCTAAATATGCCTTTAGTAAAGCACTGAGGTTATAGGACTAAGTACTCTGCTCATCTCTTACTGACTTCCGTGGATATTATTACTATTACTATTACTTACTATTCCCTTTTAGGGTGGATATCTCATTTTTCATATGGATCCTGTATATGCCCTGGGTTTTATTGATCATTATGTGAAGGTCAAACCAGATGTGTTTTCCTCTCCTCAAGATCCTGTTTCCAATGCTACATTTTTTAAGCAAGTACATTATTAGCAAATGCACCAAAAAATAAAGCAAATTGAAATAAAACCAAACACAATCAGTCTATTTACATGTTTATTCTTGTTTAATGATACACTTCAGTGCATGACTAGTTAGATATGCCGCCTGCAGTTAGAGAAGACTCTACTCAACTCACACCTTTCCCTTTCTTAGCTCAGGGAGTTCTTAGCAGCAATCCCAGTGAAGATCTCCCACCCCTTGCCTTTGCCTTTCAAAGGAAGCTGGACTCCCTCAAAAAAAAAAATCCTTATCTTAGTTTTCCTCTCATTTTCATTCTTAGTCATGCTTCTTACACAGTCTTTACCTTCTTTTTGCCACCATTAATTTTTTAAAGCTGGCAAAATTCTAGCCAAACAAATATCCAGGGAGAATGCCTTTCCAGTTTAGTCCAAAATTGTTGGTGTGGGGCTTTTTTCTCAAAATAAGAAAATCCTCCCCTATCAATTGAAACACTATGTTCATTTCACACCACTAATATTTCAGGTTTTAATTTTCAGGATTTTTTTTTTCCACATAAGCTTCTAAGTTATGTTTAAGTAAATTTATCCATACACAGGAAGCTTTTGCTATTGTTTGCCATCTTAGAGGCTGAACTGATCTTGTGCTTGCTAAAAGATATGTAGGAAGAATATCTGTGATAGCCCACTCCTGATATGGAATGAAATCCATTTTGGAGCAGCATGGTGAGAGCCCCTCCACAGCCATTCTGCTCCTGAATAAACAGACAGACCAACAATATCAGCAGCCTCTCTTCAGCTGCTGTTAACTCTGTGTAACTTGGCTTTACATGGGATATAGTTTGGCTCTGAATATTTTAATTTAGGCCCTTAGCATTAGACTCCCTGACATATTGTTACCATTACCAAACCTTTCAGATACATCAAAGAAACAAAACTGAAAAGCCAGCGAGATAAATCTATGCTCCCAAACAGATGCTGCACAATCACGTGCAGCTAAGATGCCAGTTCCTAACATCTTATTTCAGCAAGTCTTACAGATAAGAAATTTAACACAACCTCACCAAACACAAGCTGAATCAGCCTGCAGGATTCATGGATTTTAAAGTAAGCAAGGAGAGCTATGACTATCCAGTTTGATTTGCATTGCACAGGCCAAAGAATTTAATCCAATAAATCCCGCTATCAGATGAAGTATTGCTTCCTTCCATGTAAGCAATCCTTAGATCCAGTAAGTTGTGGCTGAATTATAGCACATCTTGCCGGAGGACATCCAGCTTCCGTCCATCCTATAATGCTTACAAGGCTAGGCACAGAGCCCAACAAGCCATCTCCTTCCCCATTTCCTAGTGCTGGAACTTAACCAGCTATGATGGGAAGGTAAGCTTATGTTGTTGTGAATACTATTTTCATATAGCATGGCCTTATCCCATGCCAGAATTATACCCTTACTCAGGGAAATGAGAGTTTCTTCAAGAATGATGCCTGGGATAATGGGAAGAAATCAGTCAACAAGAGGATTGCAGCCTACAAAAGGAGTATTTCCCATTTGGATCTTATCCCAGTTTCTTTCACAAACTTGGAGAAATTTGAAAGGTAAAGCAGAAATTGGAAGGGGGAGTGAAGAAGACAAAATGACACAGGGCAAGAATGTGAAAATATCTTAGTTTTATCTCACGCCCCTCACTGGATATTTTGGAAAATAAACCCCCGGACATTAGGAGTGTATGGTGCCTTAAACCACACAGTCACTGGCTCACTGTCTCCAACAGGATGAGGGAGAGAGTCAGACGAGAGAAAGTGAGAAAACTCATGGGTTGAGATAAAGACAGTTTAATAGTAACCCAAAATCCATGCACACAAGCACAGCAAAACAAGGAATTCTTTCCCTGTTTCCCACGGGCAGGCAGGTGTTCAGCCATCCCCAGGAGAGCAGGGGATCCCATGGAACCGTGGCCTGGGAAGACAAACACATTCACTCCCAACAGCAGAACTCAGTCAAACAGGCTCTGACTCATCTTTGGGTGCCTCTTTGTGTCTACCAACAAACAGCAGCATGTAAAGAGCAGTAAATTCCTTACCTGGTGCTGGTTTTGTGGGGTAAAGTTGAACATTAATCATAGCTATGTCTAGATGAATGCAGACTGAAAATGATCCTATTTATTCTACCGACAGGTATCTGAAATCAATTTGCAGCTTATTTTATGTATCTATTACATCATTGAAAAAAGGAATATGTTTAATAAGCAGAATCCCAACAACTCCAGGGTGGAGGAGATATTTTTATTGTTGTAGGTGTTTGCCATTGGTGACATAAACAAATACAAGATGTCCCAGCTGCAGCCCATTCTCTTGCCTGATTCAAGATTTTAATGTGAAAATGGCTATTTTTAGGCTGGAGCTCATCTGAGGTTGTTCTGTGTCCCCAGCATGTAGCTGATTGCTGATAACCTGTTTGGGGGAGTGGGGGTGAACCAGTGCAATCTGCAAACATTATGAATCAGATTGACTGAAAAGCAGAGCAAAAGCTGCAGAAACGTTTCTGAGATTCAAGTCCGATCTCTGGTACTCTGCTGTCTCTTGAAGATCCACTCTTCAGTTATAAGTGACACCTCTTTCACATTTTAAATAGCTGGCAGAAAATAAAAAGGAAAAGACCCTAAAATGCTTTTGCCAGACTAGTCAATGCATTTAAGATTAAGCTGAACATTTCTATACATCAGTGACCTTTCAAATCCGTTAGGAAGGTGAGATGTTAGGATTTAGTCTCAGCCAGGTGATTGATGTTTTTTTTTAACTGCAAAGCAGAGCTATAGCCTGTAGTCTAAAGCCTATTTATAATCCCCTTTAACAGCACTTGGTATAAAGATACAACTCATTTCTTTGTGAAAATAGCCTGGCTCTGCAATAGTGTGATATATTGAAAGAAAACAAAGTAAGAACCTGGAGCTTGCCTCCAAGAGATATATTAAGAACTGTCAATAATTGCCCTGCATTTGGAGGAATTTCGTTAATATGAAGACCCGATAACATTCCTACAAAGTAAGTGTCAGTAAGGGTGTTCATTCATCCACTTACCTTCTGAAACAGATTGGAAACGACAATAAACAACAACAGAAGCAGCTTTGTGGGTGGGGCATTTGTTTCTCGGGATGCTCCCAAGGATGTCACTTTATCCCACTTGCAAGTGCCAGTGCAGGAAGAGCAGTCTGAGGGACAATGCCTATTGACAGCAATGTTTAATGCAGCCCCTTCACTCTTCTTGACCTGCTCTGCTCTGCTGCTCTGCTCTTCCTGTGCTCAAGGAAAGGTACACCCAGCTGTAAATGTACCTGCCCTTTCATGAGCTTTTACCATGCAGCTTTTTCATCCAGTCCTTAGAGAGGACATGGAAAGAGGGAGGGAAGTTCTCGTGCCCCTTGGCACCTGAATGTCAAGTGGAAGTCAGGACCTTGTTGTCCTTTACAACGACCCTGTTGTCTGCTTTTTGCCACCTCATTATCAGATCCTGGATTGCACCTGCACCACTGCCGAACCCACTCTGTACCATCACCAGACATTTGCCTTCCTTCTGGAAGACCACGCCGACATTTTCTTTTCCCTCCTTCATTGTAATTTTTCAATATGCAAGGCTGTAAATAGGGCATCGGAAAAAGCGTCAAAAATGGAAAGCAAAATATATTTGCTTTACTTAAAGGGATATACCTCAAAGCCTGTCCTACTGCACTTCCAGAGCGTGTCTGCTCTGGGGTTGAAGTATTAAACACACATCATGCACTCAGGTTTCAACCCTGCCATCACTGAATTGCTTGATTGCAGTTGAGCTGCAGTAAAAATTCACGAGGAAACACATCCCTGGTGCCTCAGGGCAACTTCTGTTTGAGTTTTCCAGTGAAGGAAAAAGTGGGAGCACGGCCTGAGTTATTGCAGGCTGATCCCCCCGTGCATCAAGTCCCTCCCGGGCAGTCAGTCCCGATGGATGTTCTCCTGGCTGCTCTCTACCTCCACTACTCTGTCTTACAAGGAGAAGCATTCCTCACTGCCGGCACTCAGACTGATGGGGCTGCCTGCTTCCTCCACAGCTAACCACACACCTTGATCTTTACCCCAGGCAACAGCTCCCTGCGCTCTGCAGCTACCAATTCCTATCACTATTTGCAAGCCTTTTTCATATTTAGTAACTAGGGGAGTTAATTACGAGATTTTGCTCAGGGGAGTTTTAACATGAAAGGGTTGCTATTGAATTTAACAGTGTCACCTTCCTTTTGCAAGGAAACAGCATATTTGTACAATGGCAGAGTAAAGTACTCCCTGCAATCACAGGCAAGGAGCTTTCCAGACTGTGCATGCCCCAAGAACTTGGTGTAAATGAGCTAAACAAATTTAAAACCACATCAAGCTTCAGGCTCTGAAATGGAACCTCAGTTGCTCTGTTTGAATACAACTGGGACTTAACTGCAGTGCAGACCCTCGAAAAACCCCAACCAAATATATGCTTGGAAAGGGTCAAAAGCCAAACTTAATGGCAATGTGAATGAACCTAGGGTTTCTGTGGGCAAGGAGAAGGAAACACTAACCAGTCTCTCAAAGGAAATACTGAGTAAACATGGTGGCAGGACTGATTTTATTCTGCGTAGTCAGTCTGGAATTTCCCAGTTCCTCTGAAAGCATTGCTGGAGGAACATGGTGTACATATTTATTTTACCTGAAAGCAATACAGGAACATTTGCTGTTACATCTCGATATGAAAATGTTAACTGTTGGTGCTGCACATCTCAGGGAAACAAGCAGAAAGGAAAGAAAAAAGCTCAAGTAGCCGGTAAACATCCCTGCTACTGCATCCTTCTCTGCATGTCCAGCCTTTCTATTTTGGTTCTTTGCTGAAAGGAAGTACAGGACCATACCTAAGAAACATGACTGTCAGCATTCATTAAGACCAATGCTTAATCTCAGCTGACAACATCAATGTCAGACTCGTAGCTGGGAGCTGGCAGCATTTCAATAGAGGATTCTTCTGAGCTCTTACACACTACTTCAATAAATAATCCTACCGGGAAATATGGAGAGGAGCATTTAAAATGATTTTAGCTGGCACGTCACTACAAGGTTGAACCACCATGTAGTGATGTGCCCACTGCCTAATTCCACTGTGAAATGTTGAAATACAGCTTTTAGCTCCACAGAAGCATGTAGGCCTCTATTTACATGCAAATTAATGCTATTCATGTGTGAACTACAGCAGGTACTGATTCTGCCAGATGGAATAATTTGGGGATGGGCCCATTCTCTTTTGCTGAGGGCTGCATGTATTCTCACATGCTGTAGATAATTGTTGGAGTTTCTATGTCACCAGAAGTCCCAATTAAATAGCTATTTAAATAATTTACTTTTTTTCCAAGTGAAACATGGTCATGTATGCAGTTGCGTAGACTAAAAATAGTGATGGCAGTAATCACACTTCCAATGCCACTGTTAGTAATAACATCATTAGCACTGAGGGAGAAGCAGGTGGCTCAGGGCAAAGCATCAGGAAACCTGGACGTGTCACTGCCCAGTGATTCTGGACACGCCATTTCAGCCCAGAACCAGAGAATGTGCCAAATTGAAAAGGACCCATCAGGACCAGCAAGTCATTGTCTCTTTCTTCCCTTTGTTTTCATCTGTAAATTATTCACAGAAGGCATAATACATTACTCAGTTCCTAAACTGAAGTAGGCAAAAAACTCCATAAATATTACTGTGACATTTACATGCATTTTGCTGCATTAGCCCCCACTTGACCTTCACCAGCAGAGAGGGTCACTTGATTTTAATCAATGGCAGCCCTAATTCCACAGAATTAGGATATTGAAAAGCAGTAGGTGGCTAAACTGATTGATGCAAACAGGTCTGGTTTGGCTGATGGTATTTTATTTGAAGCACTGATATGCTTAATATTTGTTCAATTATCATCAGCAGAGAAATCAAGAGATCAGTGTGTGAACCTCCTCAACATGCGGTGGCCAACTTTATATGAGGAAGCAACAAACACAAGACCTGAGAGGAATCAACAACAGGATCTGCTGATCTATTTACAATTGGAAGCTACAAAGGATTTCTTAGCCAGTGATTTTCATTCTCTTGAAGCTGGAGATGCAGAGACAGATTTTGACAGTTCCACAAAGAAAAGGATTTAATTAAACTGAAGAAAATGAGATAAACTTTGCATAACAAAAGAAAGGAGGAAAATACACCCATCTTGCATAAAGAGGCTGGGCTGGGATGTGAGGGGCTGTCCTCACCTCTTGCTCTCCTTGAAGCCCATTCCTATCTTGCGACCTTCCAGTCACTGTCAGGGCTGTGCCCTCCCACAGCCGCTGCCTGAGTCCGCCCAACCCCATCTCTGTCTGCAAAGGGCATCAGTAGAGTAACCACGGAAAGGAGGGGAAAGGAGGACCCCAATCAGCTGCACATTCACAAACCCACAAAAGCAAATGACTGGAAAGATCATAACCAAACGAAAAAAACCCCCCAAACCCGCATCAGAAAATCTCTCAATTCAGGCTAAATATGCAGCCATTAGGAAGGTCAGCAGAGCCCTTTCCTTTCCCAGTTTTTCTTATTCCAGAGCCATGTCATGAGCATTCAGCTTCACTGCTCCCACCCCCTGGAATACTCCCAAAATACCTTTCCATGTCAAGGGCTCTGGGGCCAGTGGATGGGTTTGCTTCACCTGTCAGTGTTGGTGAGCACTGCAAAACACAGACTTACCATGGAATCACTGCAGTGGGAAATACAGCATCATCTTCCAACCACGGAAAAATCCCCTTATGGTAATCCCTAATTCACAATCAAAGATATTTCTCCCTAAATATAATTTCTGAAAGGCCATTTAAAAATAAGATCAGTCACATATTCCTGCAGAAGGGAAAAGAAAAAACCTCAGCTGTGAGAATCACAGGTGAATGGCACACATTCTGATACTACTGCCTGGATCTCTTTTTCCTTTATCAGAGATAAAAACAAAACAAAACTAAACAGGCAAAGTCCATTCTGGACTTTTGATTTTTCCCCCATGTGCTTGATTTTAGGAGACTTATTTTGTTTTGTCTTTTAAATTTAATCTCTCTTGGTCTAGTCTGTGGGGTAACAATAAATTCAGAAAGTAAACGAAGGGCACTCCCATGTAGCTGGTATCCATATCTGCGATTGTTGTGTCTTCAACTGGTTGCACAGGTTTGTGAATGGAAAGGCTGGATTTGCTTGCCCAGGGAGTTAATCAGCACTCCCTGACAGAGACATGGAATCAGCACCTGCCTGGTATGTGAGACATGGAAAAAAGCCCTACCAGGACAAACAGTGAGTAGCTAATCTGTGCTGCACCTTTCCACAGCCACTAAAAATTGCAGGAGTTTACAGGAGAAGCCCACCTAGTTCTGTTCTCGGTCTCTGAGAGTGACCAAGGAGGGAGTACAATGGGAATGCACAGGGGAATGCTTTCCCTGCTGTGCTCAATAATTCAGTCTCTGTGACAAAAGATTTGAACAGACTTGCTTTTAGCAGCCACTGATATACTTCTCCTTAAAGAGTTTAATCACATTTTGAATCCATGTTTAATTTTATTTTCTAAAAATCTTGTAGAGATGAGTTTCACAAATTAATTTTACAGTTTGTGAAAAAGAACTCCCTCTTCTTTCTGCTAAATCTACTTACCAGTAAGATTGCTGGTTATGTTCCCGCACACCTATCTTGGAAAGCAGTGAAGTAATAATTCCTGATGCTTTTCCTTTATATTGTTTATGATGTTATCTGCTTCCATCATGTGTATCCCTTTCATTTATTTTCTAAGCCAAAGACTCCGAATCTGTCATCTTTCCTCCTATTTTGAGCATTCTTGTTGCCTTTCTCCTGGTTTAATATTCTGCCCTGAGCATTACTTTGGACTTCACAGTACCAAATTTTATCTGCTATTTTATTAGTTCTGTGAATTTAAGGTCTAAGCTTTTCAGTTTTCAGTTTGATTATCCTGAAAATTTTTTTTTATTGCCACTACACGTGGACCTCCAGGATCTCTGATAATGTGCTGATTAGTACAAATCTCAGCTGAAAGCCTTGGAGTGCTTCCCTTCTATAGAAAAGCAGTCCATGTATTCCTACCCCTCATTTCTTATCTTTTAACCAGTTTTTAATACTTTAGAGGACCTTTCCTCTTATGCTTTGACATCTTAGTTTCCATGAGGGTGTCTCATGAGAAACCCTGTCAGGACTGTTGAATGGAAACCACTTGGATGAAATGTTTGTTATCAGGAATTAGAATATTCATTCAGGATCAGCAACCTGTGGAATGGACTGCTTGATTTCTGGAGAAAAGGAAAAGGAATTGTGAATCATTTATAGGATGTTTCCTGACATTGTATGTCAAAGTAGATGCTGCAGATGACACTAAAATATCATCACTTCAGTAACTTAGTTGATGTTTTAGTAATATTCTGGTGAATAATGTAACAGGTATTTTTCTCTAAATTCTATATTATCCCACTTTCACTTTTTTTTTTTTTTCTTTTTTTTAACTGAAAACTAACATGAAAACAGGGATGACCTGACATTAAACAGAACAAGCTGAACTTGCCGCCCAGCACACTTTGGCGAGCCGATATTCAGGGCTCCCGTCAATCCTGGCTCAGAACGCCAGCCGTGCTTAAGGCACAGGCGAGGCAGAAGGGAGAAGGCAGCCTCTCCCCTCTGCTGCTGTCTGTCGCACTCCAGCAGCGGCTCGGCTCCGGCAGATGCTGCATTGCCCGCACAGACCTGGGGACAGGCCGCGTTCCCTGCCAGCCTTGGCAGCCGCCCCTCGCCGCTCCAGCCTGGCAGCCGCAGCCGCAAGAAGTCCCACTCTAGCGCTCTCCCCAGCCTGGCGCTTCTCCTTTCCAAAAAGCCTAGGAAGCACTTCAAACCCGGAGTGCTCCGGGGCAGGGCTGCCTCCTTCGAATCCCAGGAAGGGCAGAGAAGAGAGACGAGAGCTGAGAGCAGGTGGGCAGCGAGAGCCCTCCCAGCCCCGCTCCCCCAGGCAGAGCCTTCCTGCCGCCCTCTCTCCTCCCCCCGGTCCCTGCCGTGCGCAGCCCCTCCGCCGGCCCTCCCGGCTCCTCCTGCCACAGCCGGGGCCGCGCTGGCGCTGCCGCTGCCCAGCAGAACCCGCCCCGCCCTCCCGGCGGAGCCGCGCCCTGCCCGCGGCGCTGGGCGGCCGCGGAGCGGCAGAGAGCGGGTGGAAATCCGGGCTGCAGGCTCTCAGGAGGGCCCTGTCCGCTCGAAGTGTAAGTTATCCTGGTGGTCTGGAGACATAAGCAAAGTGAGCGGGCAATCTGTATGAGCAGGCTTTCACATCCTATTTCCTTCTGGTCAGGGCATGGAGAAAAATAATTTACCATTTACCAAGGAAATGATCTCACCAAGACATAACGTAAGAGTTAGTAATGTCTAAAATAATAAAAAAAACCCCCACTCTGTATGTTATATTTTCTTACAATTTCATTAAAAGAATCATTTTTTATCTTGAAAAAACCAAGTTAGATTTATTTTATTTTATTTTGTTTTGTTTTATTATTTTATTTTATTTTATTTTATTTTATTTTATTTATTTTATTTTATTCTTGTGTTACTTCCTGATGAATAATCACATGGTGATAAAATTCAGATTCATGTGTATCAGGCATTTCAGGATATAAAATGTCACTGTTAATTCCCTAAGCTATACATTGCAAGATTACCAACATTGGGATTACACCTAGAAGACATCTGCAAATACTACGGACATTAAAGGTCATTAAGTAAAATTAACATTTCCCTGTACTTCAAGTAGAATAAAGAGTGTGAATTCCTGCTGCAGGTGTCAAGCCCACTCTATTTTGCCTCTCCAGTCATGACCAATTTCATATGGGAAGTTATCTTTATAACAGAGAAACTTCCTATAAGGTTTATCTGGAGCTACACAACAGTTTTAGGATAAAAACTAAACAGGAAGTTTTAAAAGACAACCTGCCCCCCGCCAATAATCTAGAAACAGTTAATGAGGGAGAATTACTGCTCCTTAACTAAATGGAGAAAGATTAGAATACTTGATGAGAACATTGTTGAAATTTTTCCTTTCTAAGGTGTTCTGTGCTGGCTGGGAGCCATTTACTCCTGCACTGCAATTGAAGAGAACATTTGCCTCCTTGGTTTTCCACTCTAATATCTCATAGCACAAGCAGAGCTTTTGTTACGCATCAGCAGCTGCCAATATTTTAATGAAAGGCTCCAACAAAACCGGTTGTCCTTTTCTTTTCATTTCTTTTAGCTGGCAGCTCTTCAGAGTTTCACTCCCCAGTTCAAACCCAGTCTGCTGCAATCTCTATCCACAGCCCTCCAGGATCTCCCAGTATTCTCCCATTACAAACTGATTGACTACACTCTCAGAACCTCTCAACAAACTTCCCAGTTTCATTTAGTCTGCAGGACTTTTGTCTTCGGCAAAGCAAATTCCCAATTCTACCCTTATCTCATATTAAACTGGAAGGAATATTTCACATCAGATGGGTTCCTGCTGAATCCAGATATATTTAGCAAAGCCTCTAAGTCTGTCTCTTCATCCTATGATCTGCATTTGTTTCTCAACATGTAAGGCCTTTCTTTGCCTATTTATATAAAGTTTTAATTTTTGATATATGTATATTTTTTAAATTCTTGTCTGAGTGTGTATTTCTCCAACACTCGTGGATGCTGTGATAGGCACAAGCAAAATGTCAGGCACCTAAGTAAGCCTGTGCTTAAGACATATAGATCTGCAGAAGTTGAATACATGGCTACACACTCCCTTGAACTCTCACTGACAAAAAGATCTGTGGCCTTTTTGCACTGGACTCTGCTGATGTCTCTGTTTTATACTATTGGTAACAACAGCTCTTAACCAGCTTCCTTTCTGGTATGGTATTCCAAGGACCTTTCAGTAAATCAGTTGCAATCAGGGGAAAAAAAAGAAACCCTTGAAAGATAATAAATGTCAATTCATTTATACAACAAGAATAATGAGGCTGATTGCAAAACACAGGTTAGAAAAGAACAGTGGGAACACTAGGAATTATATTCCTATTCAGGACACAGAATTTAAAACCACAGAATTTGGCCAGTTTTAAAAAATTCTGGAGGGCTGATATTTTTTCTACCCATTTCTCCTGGCTTTGCTGATTTATCTGGCAGTGATATGTCTGTGGAGATATAACACTGCTTGGCGTGCTAAATAGTGTCACTTTCTTCTGATTCTGTCAAGTTTTAATGTTGACTAGCACAAGGAAATGTTAACCTCTCCTGTTCTCACTCTTTCAGAGTGATTTCTAATACTTCTGACACAATCCCTTGCATGTCCTTATTTCTCTGTAATTACATTAACGTGATGATGTGCCTTCATCTGGGACTTCATCAGGATTTCATCTTGTAAAGAAAAGAAAAGCCCTAGATCACTGAAGTACCTTTTTTCTTGTGGAACCACCTTCAAAGCCTTAACCTCCTTGTTTCTAGAGATCTGTCAGCTTAGAAGTAACACCTGACACCATCAAATTATTGCCATTATCACATCCAGGGCAATGACTTCTCCCTCCCCTGCCATCCCAAGGTTTTCAGAAAACGAAAAGCAGGGCGCCTTTCAGCTTTGAAAGTTGTTAGCCACGGGTGTGACTTAGATTTACCGACTTACTCTACTGTAGTGTCCCAAGAAGATTTGACAGAGATTGATTCCAGCCACACCGAGGATGACACATATCAAACTCCTTCACAGATGCTTATTCACCCATCAGATTATATAACGCTGACCCTGGAATTGCTGAGAACTAGAAGGAGTAAAGAGAGAGTTGGATGTGTGTGATCTGGACGCCAGGTCATTAAGACTATTCTGGTAAGACAAAACAGAAGGGTATGGCGCAGGCTTTCTACCTCAGGCTATGAACTTATCATCATTCGAGAGAAGGGAAGCCAGTCTGCCTAACTGCCTGAGCAATAAATAGAACCTTATTCCTAGCACATAATAAAAGCAATGGACACCTTCTACTCCAGTTTTTCTTCTTCATTCTCTCATCTAACATTGCCCTGAGCTCTTCTGGAGTGCTTGTTTAAGAGTGCTCACTGTTGATACCCATAAGCAATTAGTCGTGGTAATGGGGCTATTTTTTTGCCACAACTGTCATTTTATGTTTACAAACACAACATCAAAACTTCAGGAAGTGGTGGGACATGGCTTATTTTTTTCAATATGAAACAACGCTTAAGATGGGAAAGAAAAATACTGTAGTTATTTCCCAAAAATTTCCCACAGCATGTCATTAAGTAAACTGGAATGTGAGCAAACACAGGACCTGAGTTCTTGTTGTAGAGCTGAAATATTTCTCTGCTGACACAGTCTGATGCTAAATATGTGTTTGATCAGATGTTCCAGTTTGAGATGGTTTCCTGCCTATGGCAGAAACCTGCCTGTGGTACAGGGGACACACAAGAGGAAATTCAGCCAGGATTCCATTTTGGATCCATTATGAACAAAGCTTGATTCACACTGGACTACTGAGAAAGTGTTCTACGAGTGCACAAAAACGTATTTAGGGTTTATTAAAAAGCCTACATAGCTGAAGGACAGATATTGCTCTGACTGACCTCTCCCCACTCTTGATATTCACAGGATTTAGGGCAACTGGGCCAATTTGGTCTCCTGTATCTGGCAGGACATTAATTTCAGTTACCTTAATGTTCAGCCCAATACCCTAGTCTGGAGTGAGGCACTTTGGTCCTTGACAAACCTATGGGGACCACAGACAGCAGTGTCAAAGCCATCCTTCAAACCACAGTGCTGACTGGAGATGAACTGAAAAAAGTGGTTTGCGTTGGCTCTTTTCCTACAGAAATACTGGAAAGCCACGTCCGGCAACTGGCTGTGCTCCGGGCAACTGGCTGTGCTCCTCTGACTGCTGCTTTTGAGCTGCCTCAGCTTTGCAGTAATAGCAAGTTGCCTTTCTTGCTGGATAGTAAAAACTTAATTCCTGGCCATTGTGTCATGAAAATTGTTGAGATTCTTTAGAGAAAACATTTGTTAAAGGTTAATGTATGTTCTTTGGTCTTCTGAGGAGTGTTTTCCTTCCTATGAACGGCTTCACCTTGACCTAAATAAAAGCATGGCTTGTCCTCAGTGCCCTGGCACAGTCCGTACGCTCAGCTCCAGCCCTCATTTCCTTAGGTCTTTAGGCTTTGAGTTGGCAGAACTTGTGTCTTCAGTTATTGCAACAAACTTACGCTTACAAACGAGGGAGATAATCAGGTCCCTTTAAAAATCAGGTTTATGGGAACTAATCTAAATGTGAAGTTAACTCATTTTTAAAGCAGCAGCTTAAACTGTCATTAAAGCAACAAAATAAAGGCCTTTAGAGAGAAGGGAACATTAAGAGGAAGGAACAGAGACATCAGGTTACAGATAGAGTTGTTTCCTGCCCAGCAAACAAGTAGTAGAGCTAACCACTTCATCTTCCACCTCACATAAACAAGTAGTTGATGATACAATAAACACAGCAAAAGTGAATCTCAGTACTGCAAATGGCTCTATGCCAAAGTGCAACAAAAATCAGCGCTGAGGCTGGATGAGCTCTTTACAAACAGGCGAGTTAAGACTGCAATATTGCACAAGATCATTTAAAGCCTCTAAAAACCCTTAAAATTTCTCTCCCTCTTTCCCTGGCACTTTAATAAGGCAGTTCCCAATATTTGACTTGTGGAATAGCCTGGGATATAATGGTTGTACCAGCAGCCTCTAGCGAGGCTGTTCCTTATTGGCCCTGTGTGCACATTTGAAACCCCCTTTGTAACACGATGAAAGCCGTACCTATTCCAGGGCTTATTTGCACAGAGGGAGTAGTTAAAAGTTTTGATTACTGGGACTGCAGATGGTGGGGCTGATTCTGGGACTAGCAGGCTATTCTCCCAGTCCCCAGCATCTGCAGACCACTGGCACCCATTTTTTCTGAACTAAAACCTCTTCGTCTGATAACAAATCTGTGACTCACATTGTTCACTTCAGCAAGCCAGCACAGTGTCACATCAGCTTTATCCCCATCTTTAAATATATTCATGCCATCTGTCTCTTGGTCTCAACTGGTGAAACAATTGCAACGTAGGTTACGTACAATCAATTCCCAGTTGTTCTGAACAGCTTGAGATGTCTCACATCTTACTCAGTGGCTTGTGGAAGAGACTGGTAAATGACTTTTTATAGGAAGATGATGGGTTTAGGATTCCCTTTGCAGACATTTCAGATGGCAAGAAGTTCAGATTTTAGCTTGATATCTTTGCACTTTTTCTCCATATGGTTTTGGTTCTTCTTGCAAAGAGATGTGTTTGTCTCCATATGTCTCTTATCTTGAGTTTTCAGTGTCATCTTTAATTAGAAATTGAAAATCAGTTGGTTTGATTTATATCAGTATTTGTCACTGATGCTATTGTCTTTCAGGCAATCATATTCAGTTGTTAATGTCAGATTAAAATTATTCTTTATAGGGTCATAAATATGAAATATGCAATTAGAATGTTGCCATTTTGAAACAACAGAGTGTATGACAGACCTCTGCTCATGGTGCCTCAGTCAGCATTGTCCTTGTGAGAGAGCACTGTGAATCTCACTCAGACCTACCCCAGCCAAACATAGATTAAATCTGTGGCTGCAGGTGCGACACGGTTCAAATTCAGACACCAGGGGAGTTAAATTTGCTCTCAGCTCTTGTGATTGTGGTGAGATTGTCAAAGAGAATGATGATGCATCACTCAAGTGGAGAATGTAGGTGGTCCTTGCAGAAAGCTGGGTATCAGGAGCCATTGGGTGTCCTTACATCCCTGGGAATAAAGTCCTGGCAGGATACAGCTGCTCCTTCCGGGGATGGAAGCCCGACCATCTACAGAGAGAAAAGTGGAGACTGGGGAAGCACAGGCCTGAACAGGCAGGCCAGCACTTGTTACACAGATTTGTAAGCAAACCCACTCTCACCCAGATTCTATTTCTGAAAGTACATCATATTCCTTTTTTTTTTTTTTTTACTTGAAAAACTTCCAGCTTCCTTATGAGGTTACTACACACTAACCTGTGGATTCTAGTGACAATAGGTAGGTCCTTGCCTTGAAGCCTCTGCAAAGAACTGGGATTTGTCTTTTTCTTTAAATGAAAGGAGCCTGAACAAATGTATAACTTCATTTTGGTAGGTCATTTTTTCATCCCGTGCCTGTAACCAGCATTCCTCTTTCATAGGCAACCCTCTACAGTAACTTAGGTGACCCTTTTGTTCTGTTCCACATGAGCACAGGTAGCGTGAGAATCCCCAGCATCCCCTCATTACCTCTCCCAGAGGTGGTAATGGGCCCTCAGATAATCCCTAAATAGTGCTGAGAACTGTGTGTGAAGAGCTGTACACAAAAGAAGCCTTTTACAATGAAGCATAAACCAAGGTATTTGATTCATCCTGCAAATCACAGGAACAAATGCTGCATACTCCTGCATGCCAGCTGCTGACACACTGTCTTCAAGCTAGTTATTGGAGCAGGTTATTTCCATTATTTCCACATTCCCAGGGATCATTTTGCCATCAGGAATGGCTGCAGTCTGAGTGTTCAGAGCAGGCAGTAAATCCCTCTTCCCACAGCCCCTCACAGCATGTGACAGGGAAAAGGGAACCTCAGGGTTCCTGGAGGAGTGAGGCAAAGCAAGAATTTGGCAGGACTGGTGGCATGGAGGACAGACAGGTCCTTACAAGTTAGGGAGCAGGTAAAATACTCATTTTAGCAAACTTCTAGAATTTTCTTAGATGCAGAGGAAAGGACACAAATTCAAGCACAAACTGCCCTACTGGCTCCTCCGTCTGTGATCAGCAGTGTCTGGAGCGATGATAAATACCTCTGAGAAATGGCCAGGCTCTATTCTATGGGAATTTTATTTCTGTGTAATATTTTTGATCATTCAGTCCAGTTTTAAAGTGGAATTTCTTCTGCTCCCAGCTGTTCTGGGGAACCCTGTTTTTGAGGCAAGATATCTTGGATATTGTTATACCACCTGAGATGCTTCAGCCCTCTGCAGGGTGTGGGGACACTGACCATAAAGTAATAATAATAATAATAATATCTGAAGCGCTGCTTCTGGACACTGACCTGAGCAAAATCAGTCACATTTTTGGAAGGCACCCAAGCAGTTTTAGCCTCCATATTTTCTTCTCTCCTAGTGGGTAAACTGGGAATAAATCAGGGTCTTTTATTGCGGTACAAAAGAAACAACCTGTTACGTTGGGCTTCATGGGTCAGTGCTTTGATGTCTTTGCCAGTATAAATCTGAGGTAAAATGTATTTCCTAACTACACAGGGAGAACAATAAAGAACGTGAAGGGAGCTCAGAGGATAAGTAGGCTCAAACGTGAATAATGAGATAGGCTTTCAGTGGACATTGCATTCATCTGCATGAATAAAATGGGTCCGGTTTGGATTTTGCCTCCATCCCAGCCACTGGCAGCACTGTCCTAGGAGGAATGGGACCCCTCAGGGTGTCACCTGCTCAATGTGCACCTGCACATTTCTGCTGGAACAAACTGGTGCAAATACAGCTGACGAGGGGAAGGGAGCCACCTGCTCAGCCCCCTGGTCAGTGGCACCTCCGATGGCCGGGGGAAGCCCCTCCTGTGCCTGAGTGGCATCCCACCTCCTTCCTGGAGTTCCCCTGCAACATCCTGGCTCGGCAGAGATGGTGAAAAGACATTCAGGAATTAGTCTAGTGAACCGTAAGAAGGGTCAGTGAGATTGTGGAGACATAAAGTTTATTGAGAAGCGAATTAAAATGCAAAATATGGGGCACTCCTACTGCAGTGTCTCCGGTGAGAAGTCCAGTGAATATCAATCTAAATTAATTTTGACCTCTTTAATCAATCATCTCTTTATGAAATACAAATAAAGCCACATCAGTATGACATGTTATTAAGGAAGAAAAGACAGTTTCCCCAAACTTCTGGTGACAATTTACATAAATGTTGTTTGAGGCAGCAAGGTTAAGACCTCAGGCAGAGCATTATAATATTCTAAAGATCATCAGCAACTTCACTGTATACAAACCAAGAAACAAAGAGGATTGGTGCCCTGGAACCAGGGGGTGCTGGAGGAGTGAGAGAGAAGGAATTTAATTTGGCATCTCTGCAAATCTTAGAGAGTTTTTAAGGCATAAAAGGAATGTAAACAAGTCATCAAAATAAAATGGCCTGAAAGAAGAATATTTAGTGTATTTTTTTTTTAAGAACTGTGATCCTCAACTCATCCAAAAAGATCTGTTTTTGTGAAAGATCTGTGTAACTAAGGTCCATGGTTGGTGTATTTATTATATTATGGTATTACTGTGACAGGATTTGTATTACTGTAACTCCCAAGTCACCAGATGGAAGTGGGACCCTGTTATGCCACACGTTTGCTATAGAGGAATTTCACATGCGGAATTTTATTTTCTAAAGAGTGGAGAGATGATTTCCTGGGGATAAACTGAACATGACTGGTTAAACCCTGATTAAAGCTCAGGAAAAGCCGTTCACAGCCAGTGCCCAGCCCAGCTCTTGCACCTCTCTGTCTCTCATATTCACCGCAGGTTTTCTTCACAGAAAGGTCATCGGATCACACCGAAGTCTCACTCGTAGCCAATTTCTCTCATCAGGTCTCTAATGTGTGTTTTGCTTTCCTTCCCTCCAGCCTGTTTATCATTTATTCCCATTCTCCTGTATAAAAAATGAACAAAGACACTTTCTAAAGGCCATTTCACAGCTTTGGGGAGCTGTATTCAGGAGAGTAATGTGTGATCTAAGGCAAGCTGAGGAGCATTATTTTCCTATCACCACCCCACAGATGATGGGGAGTGACAGATTACATGCCAGTCACAGCACACTAGGCAAGGGGCCAGGCTGCCAGGAGTTCTGTCCTTTCTGGCTCCAGCCAAAGCATTGTTGAGAATGAAAGAATGATTTATAAATAGCTCACACTGAAGTCAGTCTATCATAGAGGCTGCAGATCAGCCTGGTCTTTATTCAGGCTGTTCAAGATGATGTCTGTACGCTCTGTACGTGCAGGTGTTGCATACAGAGCCTGCAAGGATCATGTCCCAGAGCTATTCCCTTCCTAGCTGTCACCTTTCTTTGCAAGAAAAAGAAAGCCTACTGTGAGCGCATTTAGCTTCACTCTCTTCATTCCCTTTTAGCTTCCCTCTCATTTGATAGATTCCACATTAATTTGTACTCTCTTAGAAAGATTTCTTTTTAAAAAAAAAAAATTTCAAGTATCTGTCCTTTCTCTGAAAAACTGACAAAGAAAAAAGAACAATATCTTATTAGCAATCATGTTAACCGATCTCCCACAGAAAGTGTAATATGGAGAGTTAGGATTCAGTGACAGAAGTGAGCAGAATCTTCTGCCAAAACTGAACTGAATCAGTCTGGAGCCATCACGAATGAGTCATTATTCTCTAACCTTTCCTTGAATGTTCACGCACAAAAACTATATGTTTTTTGAAGACTTTCTGCTTATTCTATGAAATGAAATCTATCTAAATCAAAGTATGAATATCCTCAGTCTGATGAGAGAATTTGTTAGCAGTCCTAGTGGGCCCATGACACCTTTATGCAGACTTTCTACAACTTAACCTGTGGGCAGACCCCAGAAGACAACCCCACTCCACCCCACCCCAGCATCTTGTGATGCCCCCAGCCTTTCTCTCCTGTAGCTGAACACAGCTACCAAGAGGTGTCTCCTTTTCCAGGTGAGAGACAGGGGACACTGGTGTGGAGCCAGCTGCAAGAGACCTGCAGCAGCATCCCCTGTTTTGAGGTGACCCCTGAAATGCTGTGGTGTGGTGTTTTTGCATGAAAGGACCTGAAATGGGACTGGCTTTCTAATGGATACTTTCACCTGGTGTATTTTTAGGTAACTTCTCTGAAATTAACTTTCTGCATTATCCATTAAACTCATTCTTGGCACTGCCAAAAGGAGGGAAGATGGATAAGGGCTATTTCTTTCAGAAGAGAACTCTTAAGCTACAATAAAATTTTATTGCCAAAAGTAAAACCAGAACAGATTGGAAGAGAATCTGTGCCCACTGAAGATTTTTTTTAAAATTATCAGTAAATATAATTTATCCTGTTTTAATCTTATGCACAGAACATCATTGCTCCTGATATATTGACCAAGAATAAAACCTGACAAGTTACTCAGGAGCTGAAGGTGTAAGAAGACGACTAATGAATTATACATATGTTTTGGGCATAGCTGAAATCAAGACAGTATGGGTCTAAATGGGTACTTACAGCTACCAAAATCGTATAATCTGAAATTTCCAGCCATGTACCTTCTGTCTGTTCTGCACGTGTGAGCAGTGACTGCCCAGAATATCAATAATGGTAAAAAAGAGAATTACACTGCAGCTCATCACAATGTTTGTAGACTTATTCCTTTGGGGTGGGAGAGGAAGAGAGGCAAAGAGGCAGAGAGACAGAAAGACAGAGTCTCAGACAGATGGGGTGCAACATTCTTGTTCTGCCATGTACACCCATAAATCGCTGAGACAGACAGTGCCTCCTGCCAGTGGAAGGGTATGAGTGAAACCCTGGCTGCCATGGAATGAAGAGGTCCTCAAGTTAGCATCCTTACAGGATTAATTTCCCCTAAAAAACCCTCCCTACAATCAAAGGCTGCTTCTAATATCTGACACGGAGGTTTTACAGTTATCTGTGCCTCTTAATGCCACGGTCCTGCACGTTAAATCTAGCCCAAGTGGAAAATGGATCCAGCTCCTGTCCAGTATTGCAGAATTCATGTTTCAGTGTTCGTGGTGTTTTTCTATTAAGTGTGGGTCTGGTTCTGACAGTGCTTCCTACCAGGAGCAGTGCAGGGACACAAACAGGACAATTCTGGGCTCGCGCTGCCTGCCCTGTTTCCTGTTTTGTGCCTGCACGGGGTAATGCTGAGCTGGCAAACACCAGGAAGATGGTGACAAGCGGCTCTTTGTGCACCAGCTGAAAATAGATCTGTCTTAAAAGAGAGCCTAAGTGTTATTCATTGATCATGTCTGTTATTGTCTACATAAATAGAAGCAGCTGATTGCAAAAGTCCTCCACTTTGGGAAAATGAGGATCACGCGCCAATTTAAGGCCGGATTGCACATGGCTGATCAGCAAACTAAAGGCAGAGGATTGGGGAGTGCTCTGCCCCAAAGCAGCAGGATATTATATGAGTTTTGTGGCTGATCCTCTCCTAGGGGTTCTTCAAAGCAATTAAAATTCTAGGGAAGCTTTTATTTATTAAGAATCTGCACAGTCCATGAACTTGAACCCTGAGAAGCTGATTTACCTGGGTAAGTAGACAGTTATATTGAAGTCATTGACAGGAAAAACAGAAACTGTGTTAGCAAGGATAACTAAGTCTCAGAAATCTGGGCATGAACTTGATCAGCAGCAGAATTCTAAAGCTTCTGTGCTGCTGGGTGTTTATATTATGTGCATTGGGAGTGGCAGTGTCTAAAGCCGGGTTGGATGGGGTTTGGAGCAGCCAGGGATAATAGAAGGTGTCCCATGGCAGGGGGTGGAATGGGATGAGCTTTAATGTCCCTTCCCACCCAAACCATTCCATGATTCTATGATCCTGTGAACCCTATTGCAATAACCAGTTTCAAATAAAATTATTTGATTAGGTTATTTACCACTCCTGTGGTCATTTTTCTCCCACTGCCCCCCTGACCAGAGGAGGCACTTACAAAGTTTGGCAGTGATCCTTCATTGTGAAGACTGAAAGTTTAATTTAAATTCTGCCTATTTTTTTCTTTAACCAATAACCTAATTATTGGTTCATCTCAGACAATAGGCCTGCGATTTTCCCTGAATCTTGACACAAGATGAATTCTAAAGGTTGTTAAGTGCCTCTAAAATCACAGCAGGCATTTCTTGCAATGAATCCAAAATAATTATGTTTTACTCTGCTCCTTCAGCCTTTTCAGTGGTGGCAGGTCAGGACCTGCCCTAGCATCAACTGGAAGTTGCAGAGGATGAACTTGGCTTGCAGAAGGAGAAATGTAGAAAACGTTGGGTCAGGCATCTCAGCACTTCTGAGAAGCCCACCAGGGGCCCAGCAACATCATTTAGAGGCAAAACACTTCTCAAAATCTTCCTTCAATGTGTTAGGCTCCCTTGAACCTACAGCATAAAGGACCATCTTGTCAAAGATTAAAACAAACATCTTTTGTCTTACTGTCCTCTGAGTCAAGCTATTCTTAGAGGAAGCATAAAAAATGGAAAAGAAAAGAAATGAAAGCTGTACCACTTATCTCTTTAGTGCATAGAAATAGCAATGCTAGGCTAATCCAAATATTACTTAGCCAGATCCTGGTTTGATATTCCAATGGTGCATATAGTTCTAAAATAATATATTAATATTGAATTCCCTAAATAATTATTCACTGTAAAATATATTCAGTTCATAGAATTTTTCCTTTTATTTTCAGGGATTGAATCTGGAAGTCCTTATTAAGGTAAGATGCTGCAGAAATCCACAGGGTTTACCTGAGTTAAGAGCTCAGGAACTGGTCCTGCACATGCACATAAATAGCTTTGGGAGCTGGAAGATTGTAATGTAACAAAAGAAGAGTCCATAATGCATGCAGGCTTCTGACAATTTTTGCAAGCATCAAGGAATGTGACACCTACCCTTAATATGTTTCTGCTCTGATTATGAAACCCAAACTGCGAGTCCATCTTTGCATATGCCAGATAAATCAGTTTTCCAGCCTGAGCTGTGTGGCATTTCTTTGAGTGGATGATGAACTTGTTAAAAATGAAATAGAGGGTAATGGGCACTTATAATTTAAATGAACCACTGCATGCAAAGTAATTTCTTTAAACTATCTGCCAGGTAAATCTTGAATCACCAGCATGACACATTTGAAAACTTAAAAATGTGAACATATATTATTTAAATACAAGTACCATTAATTGAGATTCAACAGAGTACAATTTGTTGTTTAAGGGGAAAATCCCAAGATGCCTGTGCAACAAAAACTTCCAAAGTCAAGAGAAGTTACACCTGCAGATGGAGAACAGGTTACAAAGGTCCCAGTCTTCTCTGTCAGACAGGCCAACCTGATGTTTACTTTTACCAAATTGCAAGGAAGAACTTTCAAACTTTGTGTGATGGAGGAAAATGTTATCTACCTCACTATCTAGAGGCCTGCTAGTAGGCAGGCTACAAGAGGCTCAGGAAGGTGAACTGTGCTGCTGCCCAGAGCTCAGGGTGTGATGTCTGTGAGCTGCTGGCAGCAGCTGCAGGAATGCTCAGTGCTCACCTTGCCAGAGCTGAGTCAATGCAAAGTAGTCTGAAACACCTCACTCTAAATGCAGCCTGACAGATCTAGAACTGGCCAAAATAATTTATTTTCACTACAGACATTTCAGCTTCAAATGTAAAAATTTTCTCTTTAAAAACAGCACATCCCTTTAGGAAGATCTGGATAAGAATGCAGGGGGATGAGGCTGGTTGGCTGGAAAGGATTTGAGGTGGGGAGTTTGTGTTCGGGGAGATTTTCTGCAATGTTGTTTTGCAATCAAACTTCCATCAGCCCTAGCAGCAAAATCCAGGCATGTTTTCTCCACAGCTGAGTGGAACAGCCAAAGCGTTATGATGAGCAGCTGTGCAGATGCACCAATCTGTGCACGTTCTGTTCAGGTCTGAAGTGAGGACGGGCGAGGTGGAGATGAGTGGTTTTTGGCTTGCAGGTACAATCTCCTTCCCTCTGAAATTGTGAGTCAGTGCTTTGCTGTACCTCGGGTACACTCCTGAGCTCATATGGCATGGACTAAGACACTGTGGGATGCAGTTCCAGCATAACAGCAGGATCAGGCTCCACGTGGCTGATGTATCACAAATTTCTCCTGGTGTGATTGTTAATTATGTCTAATATTTGGGACATCTTTCCAATACAATAAATTACAAAAAGTCAGATTGCTGATGGGTGGGTTAAGCCAAACATCCTTGTTCTAAGAAGTGTTTTCCCCATGGACATTCCTTCTTCTGAAAGGGTGAGAGGTTGAGAGCTATCATGAGTTTAGCTCCGGAGCGTCACTGAGACTGAAATCAGCAATGAGGAAAGAAGAAGAATGCAGTGTGTTCAACAGAGCATGTTCAGAGATTTTAAAACTCTGTATTTCCCTTGACCAGACCTAAAGCAAAACAGTGTTATGTTCTGCTGTGCCTTCATCACTGGGAAATCAGAGCGGATTTTTAAAGTGCATTAAGCAATAGAATGGGGTCACATGAGGACTGATGCTAAATTGAAGAAAATTGAGAAATCTGTTCTTTAACTGTGGTTTTGTGTTACGTTTGAACTTATTCTTCCCATGGCGATTTTGAAAGCCTTGCCTCACACTAAAAATAATTAACCTAACACTCAATAATGCATTTGAAATCAATGAAGTTAAACAGGTATACAACTGGTGTAACGAGTATCACCTATTAGTACAAATTCTGAAATTATTTGGGTTGCTTTATGTCAAGAGGTAGAATCTCATCGACTTAAATGAGCTTTGAATAAAGCTTTAAAATTCTCTGTCTCACTAGAGTTTGGATTTGTTTAATGAGAACAAAACAAGATGGTTCCACTTAAATAAATGGAGCTACACTTGTAGAAAATTAAGGCAGAATCAGAACTGGGATTACTGAAATTATGTTTTTGGCAATCACAGTATAGGGGTTCAAAATCAATTTTCTGTTATGGCCATTCTGGAATAGCATTTTCCTTCTGGTTTTTTTCGTAAGTATTTTTAATAAAACAAAGGTATTTTACAGGCATCACTCATATTACCAAAACCAATTGAATTTACAATTTCTTTTTATTAACACTAAAAGAACACGAAGTCAAGTTTTAGATGCCGTGTAAGGCTGTGGAACAACTATAATCTTATTTTTATAGTCCTACACACGTAGAATAGCTTAGGCTTTCTTCTATTAAATAGTGACAAGTCATTGGACTTGGTAAAGGCAGCTGACAGCCGTGGTTTGACTTGCTCTTGCCTTCATGGTTCTAAAAACCAAAGAGGTTAGGCCAATTCTTCAGGATGCATAAACTCTCTACATTTTCAATGTGTTTCAGCTACAAAGCTGTGACTGTTTTATTCAGCTTTCTCAGGCCCAGTTACAGTTCTCAGAAATGCTGCAAACACGATGGGTGGAGTTATCCTAACACAGAATATTTCAATATTATTTAGGTATTTTCCCAGTTCACTGCTTGGCTTTGTTTATACTCAATGCCCATCTTCCTGTTGCCTCCAGTGGCCTTTAAACCAACTCTTTGAAGACTCTACTAACTCAGACGTTGTGGGAAAAGCCAGCTAAGTCAGGTCAGCTAAGACCCTTTGCTGGAATAAGCTGCTAAACTAAGGTTTATTTTAGGAAATAATATTCTCAGTATAAATAACCCACTGCAAACCCAACATTATCAGACGACAAATTAACAAACCAGTAAATGCCAGAGTGGGTTGCAGGCTGAGCAGGCAGAGCCCTCTATCTTGTCCCAGAAGATGAGAAATGTGTTTGGAATTGAGAGCTGCTGGAGGAGTTTTCACCTGCAAGCCAGTGGGGTGCAGGGCTTGTGCAGGAAGTCAGCATGGGGGTGTGCACAGAGCCTGCACAGCCCCAGACTGTCCAGGTGTCACCTGAGCAGGAAGGTCTGGGAAGCCATCTGGCGTGCCATCCACTCTCCCTAACATTTTTGTCTCCAAAGCACAGAATATTTTGCAGTTTTGACTGGATGATTGGCATGAGGAAGAAGACATAAGCAAGTCAGAGCGAGCACCTAAGGTCACCTGCTGGGAAGGTGTCATCAGGGAAATTGCCCCACCGAAGCTGCTGGTGGGCAATTCAGAGCTTGCTGTCCCTTTGCAAAGGATTGTTAGGCTTGATTGTGTCTTTCCAGATGATTTCACAATCGAGGGATGGCACTGATGAGCAGGGAAGGGATTAAATGCAGGGCAGCTGATGAGAGTGGGACCTGATGAAGATGATATTTCTGCCAGTCCTTGTATTTGACACGTTTGTTCAAATAGAATTACAGGAGAGAGTTCCACTCTTTTGTAAGCTCTGTTTGATTGGTACAATTTGTGTTTAACACCTGCCTTTGATTTCCTGGCTTTATAATGTGACTCCCATGGCTCCTATTATCCAGCCCAGGCACACCACTAAGCTAAAACTGGCAAGGTGGGAAGGGCAAGATTGAGGCTAACAGCAGAAAGCCCTGCCAAGTACAAACTACCTGATCTTTAAACAAAGAAGGCAACTGACAATCTTTTATATACACGCTTGCATGTATATTTTTCCATTAAACTTGATAAAAAGTTTGTCACAGAAAGCAAAAAGTGCATATATGTGCCATTGCTGTATTTTGAAGTGTGTGCTTGGGGGAAGTTGCTGGGAGACAGTAGGGGAATGTCATTGTTGAGAAATGGTTGGCTTTGTTCACAGCTGTGTAATTTCCAAGCTGACTGATAGTCATATATTGACACATAGAGCAAATATGTGTCGTCCTGAAACCCTGAACTTTCTGTTTCCTTTTATAATATTTTTTTCCAGTGTAGAAACCCCAGAGTGCAAATGTAATTTCCTACTGCTAAAGTTGAGCCCCCATAACGTCACTTGTTTCCATCATTCTTACCCAGGAAATGGTTTCTTCAATGGTATTAACAAAATGGACAAATCAAACATTTCCCCAAGTGGCAAAGGGGGATGTTTTTGGATATAACTTTTATTTATTATATTATTGTGTTACAGTTTATCCCTAAGAATCAAATGAAATTAAGACACCAAACATCTACTATACTGAAGAAGTTCTACAAATGGGCCATGGACTCAAATAGCTCTTGAGTCCATGTAAAAGGGACACAAGTACTGCTCTTTTTAAGATGAGCCCCATCATTCCCAGGGACTTGTAGTCCTCTGAATGCTTCAGTTTGTGCTAGTGAGGGGTGTGAGATGGTGGCTGAAACCAGTGTCTGAGGGGCAGAACGTGGAAACGCAAAATTTAGAAAATGGAATGATAGGAAAGTACAGCAAAAAGAGCAGTGAAGGCCTGGGCACCATTTCAAAGTGTTCCCCCTGTCCAAAATATTTACGACTCTAACAACAGTTCCTGATATCAGTAAAATCACAAGCACTGGCCTCAGAGATAAAACTTGAGAGCCAATGACTGACGTGATCTACTGGCCAGATGCCACTCCTGCTCCTGCACATCTGTGCTCATCAGTGGGCTCCACTAGAGTGACTAAATCCAGAACAGCTCCACTGGCCCTACTTTTAATTAAGCGTTTATTAATAGAGAGATGTGGACATTACGGATATATGATGAAAGCAGGGGCGGTCCGCCGTACATCATTTTCCACACAGCTGGTTCATTGTGTATCATTTTGATAATCTATAAAATGTTCTTTGCAGTTTTTATTCTGAGGTAATTTACAATAGAGAGTAAATCATTACTACACCATAATTGTTTATGTTCACGAGGCTGGTGACCTAATCTTCCAGAACTTCTTAAGCAGGTACAACAAACATATAGCTAGTAAAGTTTTAAACCTATAGAAATATAGAATCACAGAATGGTTTGGGTTGGAAAAGACCTTAAAGTCCATCCAGTCCCACCCCCTGCCATAAGCAGGGACACCTTCCACTGTCCCAGGCTGCTCCAAGCCCCAATGTCCAACCTGGCCTTGGGCACTGCCAGGGATCCAGGGGCAGCCACAGCTTCTCTGAGCACCCTGTGCCAGGGCCTGCCCACCCTCCCAGGGCCCAATTTCTTCCTAATATCCAATCTAAACATACAGTCTCTGTGTTTAAAGCCATGCATGTTGCACATATCTGGTGGGGAAAATGCTAATTGACTTGAGACTTGATGCCAGTCAGTCTGGGATAGTCTAATTAACAGTAAAATAAATATACCCAAAGATAAAGATTCTAAAAATATTGTCTACTTTCCATCTCCCTTCATTGATCAGAATCCTGGTCTTGAAAAAGAAAAAAAGAATTTTAAGAGATTCTATTTCTTTGGGCTTAAAAACACTCTCTCTTTCTTTTTAGAAAGAGGCATTTATGAAAAAAACCCTAATGTATAAGCCACAGTACTTTGTTATTCCAGAAGGATTTCCAGGAAGAATTTATGGTTTGTGTTTGCTTTTACATTTTCTTTTTCTAAGAAGGGCTGGGTTGCTAATACTGTACTAATAAAGCCCATTTTTTAAATACTCAGCAGTGTTTCAGTGTGCCTTTTGATCAAGGAAAGGATTTGGCCAGCCATCACTAGGTTAACCAATTAATATGCACAAAGCAACCAACGTGACAGCAGGCACTCACCCTCAGCTGTAATTATCCCTATTGTGATATAATATTGTTGGAATTCTGTGTCGCAGACGTCGGGGATCTGGCAGGTCAGATTCTCAGTGGAGGATAAATTAGTGTCATGGAATATGGGGAGCACTCCTGGAGCAGCTGGATAGTGCAGTCCTGCGAGCAGCAGAGGTGTTGGCACTGGCAGGGGCTGCTCCCTCCTCCAGCCTTGTCCTGTCACGAGGGCTCGGCTCTGCCTCCAGTGCTGCCTCCAGCCTGAGACACAAAGAAGACAAATTCCTGGGCTGTTCACCAGTACTTCCTCCGTAAAACACCCTCAAGCCAAAGCACTGAAATGGTTCTTCACAAGCTGCAGATCGTTTGCACGCTATCAAAGTCAGGTGTGGAGAACCAACTCTCCTTCCTGCCTTGGGAGGCTTCTGCTAAAAAATAATGTAAGTTTTCCTCCCCCAGCGTGGAAGGGATGGCTGGGTCACAGGACTGAATAATCCATATTCAGACTGAAAATCACCTTTCTTAGAGAAAACTCTGAGACAAATTCTCTCTGTGAATCCATACATTTTCATCTTGTCCTTACTGTGTAAAGGATAAAGGTGTGCAATCTGCTCCTCGCTCCCACTCCCCAAGGCTAATGCAGATGAAGGGAGAGCTTGGAGCAGTTTGTGGGAATGGGGGACAATGTAAATTGAAAGAGGCAGTTCAGATGGGACAAAACACAAAGGAATGAATAAAAGAGATAAAAGATGATGGGTGATGTACATGAGGATAATATTCATAGTATATTCCTCTTAAAAGGACTTCATATTGCTCTGTGCCTCCTAAAAAGTCTCAAGAGATTTTTAGTAACACCCAGTTGTGCCATAGTTTGGGAAATAACTCGAGAAAAAAAAGCCATTTTGCTGCCTTTCTTAGGTAGTTAAATTGTTCATATTGGCAATGTAACTAATGAAATGAGAAATGAGAGACAGCAATGGCTCTAGCACAATTCCAATGCTGATTGATTGGTCATTCTTAAGAAGGGATTGATTCATTTTATCCCAAGGTGATGCTCACCACTAGCTCATTCCCCTGAAACTGGAGGTGTGAAGGTCTAAATATCACCTATGAGAAAGAAAGCAATTAGCATCTCCAACACAGAACTCTATTAATCTCATGGCTACAATATTCAAGCCCCAAACAATTTACTAAGATGATGTATCTCTATTTAAATCGAAAAAAAGAATAACTGTATATCAAACTGGCAACCTGTAGGGGTGTGGTTAATAAGAAATACACATATTTATGGGGAGCACTTGGCTTTTATATAGCAAAATGCCCAAGGATATTATTGCCTCCTGATAATCACATCCCATGCTGGGTTTTATTGCTTGTAATTCTCACTTTCTTATTAGAAAAAACATCTTCCATTAAGTTTTTTATATTATCAACCAGCATAGACAGTAACTGAACCTTATCTCCTGTCTTCAAAGTAATTATTAGGAGAGTTCAATTGTTGGTTTAGAAATCAATTATTTAGAAAACTCTCTCATTTTAGTGCTTCTCTAAAAGGGCTGGGGTTTATGGTGTGCTTGCATTTTGCTTGCACAGCAAAGCGAACTCCCCAAATCCATCTGTCAAATTTGTGTACTGTACAAATACGTTTGTGGAAGTAAACAAGAATGTGTCTGAAAAATGGTTATTATATCCAAAACCTAATAGTTGAAACTATACAAACAGCTTTCTTGCTGTGGCATGTGTTGGGGAACAAGGTTTAGGTCCTCGCCCTAATTCACTGGTTTATGTAATATGATTTTGTCATGAGGGAAATGAATCATAACCCTTAACACCATTCACAGTGGTGAAATGCAGGGGGACTGTGACTGTGACATCTCAAGATCTGGTGACAGGCTGGGTCCCAAACTTGGCTTTCACTGAGTGATGGAATTGTGCTGTTTTCCTACAGTTCAGAATCCTGCAGGAGGGAGAAGTGAAGACATTTTCATCCTTTGTTGCTTTTTCTACTTTAAGGCACTCCTTACTTTATAATATTGGTCTGGAAATATTTCTCCTGAACTTGATATGACAGACATGTTCATAAATACTTCTGACGTGATAAAAGAGAGACAAAATCATAGCAAGGGTAGTTTAGCACTGCAACAGGAATCAAATAAAAGAATATGCAAAAGATGGAGGTTCTTAAGTCAGACCTGGTCTGGTTCCGCTCAACCAGACTCTTTCCGTGGTTCTGTGAAATGTTGATGAGGCAACACAAATTCACTCTAGAAAGGAACTCCCAGCTCTCTGGGCCATGGGACTTTGGCTGCTGACTCTGCCATCAGCATTTCTCAGAAAAAAAGGATACAAACCAAATAAGTAATAACTTGTCTACCCTTAAAGCAGAAGAAGCTAAGAAAGAATAAATAAATGAATAGCAAAAACTCCAGGGTTACTGTCCTGAGAGATGTACTGTTTGAACTGCACTCACTTATCTGGGAGATGAAAACTAAGAGAACATGAAGAAAGTGTAGGGTTTTAGTATGTTTATAGTTTTTTCCTATGTAAAAGAACCTGTTCAATGCCTCAGGCAAATTCCAATGGGTATTTTGCATAACCCCTGTAGAAAATGGGTTTCATTGCGTGGCTTGCTGGTTCAATCTGTTCTTGCCAAGGAGTCATTTTTGAGGCATCTGAGTGAACACTGCAGTACAAACATTGTATTCCAGCTGCGGTGGCACCAGCTTGTGTTAGACAGATGAGAGTAACTCACAGGGCTGGTACCTGTTTTGGAAACTTGCTGTGGGAGGTTATGGTTCTGCCAAAGCAGAAACTGTAGAAGCAGCTCGTTCTGCAGGCTGCAATATCTAAATCTAAATTCAAAGGTAGGATTTCTTTTTTAGTCATGCCCCGGTTGTACCACATCACCTGCTGCTTACACAACGTGTGGCTCCTCTTCATCTACAACAGTCACAGGGAGACAGAGAATAAGACCTTTAGCTGGTGACCTGTATTTCAATGAGAGGCTGAGACAAGAACCCATATTCAAATGCCTGAAACAAACACAAACCCGATATTTGGCCTTTTAGATTAGAGTTGTTAAGTAGAGCAAAATAACCAAGGTGGGGTGTGTTGGGATTTTTTTTTGAAGTTTGCTTCTTTGTCAGGCTTTTAATTACTCTAAACAAATGACGCCAGTTCTGACTGCTGATGGTGTTGCTGGTGCCCAGATTTACGTGCTGTAGATTAACTCAGCCAGTCCAGATCAGGGTGCAACATTAATTGAAGCAGAACTGCATGAGGAAAATCTGCTGTGCTTACGTTTAGCGCTTACTTGTGGCAAATGTTCTCAACGTCCTATTTTTATCACAGGGCAAGTGAGCAGGGAACAACTTAAAAAGAACCAGAGCTGTAACAAGAATGGCATTTTCATTTTTCTAAAGAATTTGTAATTTCAAAACTGGTTTCATGCCCATCAGGAAGCAAATCCTATCACTTCAAAATTCACCATGAAAGAAGATTCCAACCATAACAAACCAAAATACTGTCTCAGGCCAGCTCCTGACAGATTTTATTTTGACAAAAATCAAAATGCTTCATTTAGTTGCAACTGCATGTTAGTGTAGAATACAGAATAGAAAGGAAGGCCTCATTTGAAAGGAAAAATAAAAATATTGTTAGAAAATATAACAACTGAGCAAATAAAAAAGTGCTTCATCAGCTTATGCCTCTATTTTTCCCAAAATAAAAATTTAACAAAATTAACAATCTGTCAAACCATTGAGGTATGAGAAAAGTGCGCTTCCCAATAAAAATGAAGAAATGTATTTTCAATAAACAGTTAAAGAATACCTCAAGTGTTTTTGGATCCATCAGTTCCTGATTTGCCACCTCTGAGAAAGCAGAGCAAAATACCCTTTTTGGACACAGGTTGCAGGTACTGTGCTGCCACAGTTGGTTGCTCTCTAAGTGCCTTCCAACGCAGCCATGGATGAGATTCCAAGGGGTAAAACAGATGATCAGAGCCAGCCTTGACAACAGCCAAGAGACTCACAAGTTTGCCAAGCACTTGCTACTGTGAAAGTCTTCTGAGAAACACCCTGACATGAACACCCTCAGGAAAACCAGTGATTTTCTTATTAAACGTGTAATTACCTGAATTCAGCTTCTGCTTGAATAATCTCTTGAGTACAGCATTGCTTCTTACTCGAGCTGTTGGACCGTAACACAAAATAACCACCAGCCCTTTCTTTTGTCCTTCTGTCCCTTGAAATAGGATCCCTCTGTTCTTAATGCAAGGAGAGCTATTTGAAAGGGAATATATTGCCATTTAGCAGGTCAGATTTTAACACAGTCTCCAATGTAAATTGGGAAATGCTCCAATGAGCTCCAGGAGTTTACACAAGTAATCTGCTCATACCCTTGCATTCCTAATCAGTGCACAGGACCAACGTGGGGAGACTCTTAAAGGTTAATAACAGTCATTTATTTGTACAAGGATGCAGCAGTACTGTATCCATATTTCACAGGCTGCTGCAAGCAGATGTAAAGTCAAGGAAAATATTATAAGCAAAGAAAATACACTCCTACATAGATAAAAAACTGCTGGAATTTTGCAGATATTTCTGGAGTGCACTCTCAAGGAACATAGCATTCATCAAGCTACTTATTATTCTTTACATTTAACAACCACACTGGAAATGTTTTTGTCTTATTTAAGAAGTGTAATTTCTCATTGACCTTAGATTTGTGAAAATTATGTAGAATTAGGTATAGTATGTCAGACTGGAACACCTGTTTAGTAACATAAACATATTTAAATATCAACCTTTCCCTCTGATTGGTTTTTGTGGGAGCAACTACTGATTAGAAACAGAAATTTCAAACCATGACCTTCCATGGCAGGAGCTGACACATTGTGCCATTAAGTTCTGATACTGAATTATCTCATTAACTAAAAAGGGCAGTTTTCATTTTTTTTTTAAATTTTAGTTTTGCCAAACACCATGACTTGCAGTGTTGTAAAGAAACCGTGAAAGCACTTTATGGTCTTTCTCTACGCTTGCAAGAGGCACCATGGTCAACACATCTCTCACAAACAGAAATAAACCACACCAAAGGCATCCCTCATAATGAAAATCTTTTTTCTTTTAGAGACGTTTTCAATGAGCAGTGGTTTTTTTTGTGGCACAGCTCTCTCCACTGCATTGGAAGAGATAGAGTAAGATTGTTGGTTTAAATAGCACCCGAAAAAAGGAAATCTACTTTTTATTGAGCATTTATTACAACAAACATATGCACCAACACCAACTGTTCAAATCCTCGTATTTGCTAATAAAGCCTTTGTTGGTGATAAAGTTCAAACTTGGAGAAAATGTAGATGCAAAGAAATTATATATTTTGGGAATTTTTTGGAACCATAATCTTGTCAGAACAGATTATCAAATTATCAAAGCAGTAACAGAATGAATTGGGGTTTAAACGTTCATGAAAAAGCAGTTGTATTGTAGGATCACACTTTTTAATAGACTAAAGGCATTAAACAGAGCTTGTATTAAGCTTTGAAATTAATGGGTCACTGTATAACATTCCAGTCTTCATAGATTGATAAGATTAATGCTTGCTTATATAGCAAATTCAATGGCTCATTTAATTTCATATGAATGTTTAAAGTTAAATTGCTTTTGGATTAAGTCTAAACTCATTATTAATTTTAACGTCTGAAAGAACTTCCATTTTTCTTTCATTTTATTTAATCATGTGCATCATCATTAAGTAAAGGCTACGCACTTAGATAGCAGAGAAATAAGGAAGTTTATTAATTTCATTTTTAAAAGATCTATTTGTTAAAGTTTGATTCAGTGGCCATTTTAGGTTCCATAAGAAGTTAGGAAAAATGGTGACTGCAGCCTATTCAGTTTTCCTGTAATAATTTAGACTGAGAGGGTGCTTTTGGGCAATATGTTTGCAGCACACGAATCCCTCTGAGAAATTCAAAGGTAAATTTTGTATTCACATCTCTTTGGCACTTTGAAAGACTGATCCCCCTTTAATGTAGCTCAGCAAGACTTTTGCCCACACCTGGCTCACAATGCCCATGAATTAATTGATTGCAGTGAATACTCCCCCAATTTACATCAGGTGAGACACTGGCTCTGTATTTCCCTCTGATGTTCCAGCTGAGAAAGGATTTTTCCTTAATTCTGTATTAAAAGTTCAGAAGTCTGAGTGCTGAGTAAAACCTACAGCAGATTTCCAAATGGAAGTGGACACAGTAAGTCACTTATCAAGAGGAGCCACACACAGGTTTGTGCTGCCGTTTGGTGCCGAGTCACTCTGGTACCACACACAGGCACTTGCCTGGCACAATTAGACACTGTGCACTAATTACAAGTTCTGGAACAAATATCTCTTTAAAAACACTCACACATCCTCTTATTATGTAAAACTTAATGCATTTGATGAGGAGCATGGCTGAGCGACCACAAAACCCCTCTCTGGGATTTACCTGGGACTATCAGAGTTTAAGAGTGTTAGCTAATGAATTATTCAAAATTAATTAATAGCTTGGGAGAGTCCTTCACCTGTCTGACACAACTTCATTTTCCCTCGATAAGGTTTCTCAGCAGAGTCAGACACTGGCAAACAACTTTGTTTTCCCTTTTTAACGTGTGTGAAAATGTGCACTGTAGACAATGAAAAAAATATTTCCTTGGATAATAATGATTTCACCTAGCTGCAAGGTAATTTAAAGATGGACCTTTGAATGTTTTGCAGTGGAGATGCAATCACCAGCTGATACCTGACCATGTCCAAAACCCAAGAGAGAAATCAAACTCAGGGCACAAGCCAGGCTCTGCCCAGCTGAGCACTCTGCTCTCTAGGCAGCATTGCTCATTTCCTCAGAAGGCAACCACAGCTTTCCACAAAGTATAACATTTTAGGTTACTTTTTCTTGTCCATTGTATACAAAACACATTTTTTAATGAGAAGAAGTATCATACTTGCATCATATTTGTCGGTTCTTTCCCACTGAATGTCTTACTCAGGAGCTGAAGAACAATTTGCCTTTTGTAGTACTGCTGTCTCCTATTAATTTATGGATTTATTTAATTAAGAAGATGAACCTACTTTTCTTTATAACTGACTTTGCATGGTGTGTCTACTGCCAGTATCTCATTGTTTGCAAATGGTGAGAATCTGTGTGCACAGACACACACACACCGACGAAGAATTGTGGCTTCATGGCTTAGTCTGTGATTTACTGTAAATTGTTAAGCACTTCTAAATCAAAACACTTTATTATAATGCTATTTACAATGTTTGAAATAGTGCTAATCACACAGTAACAGAGTAAATTCAAATGAGGTCTCTGTCCTCTTGCTGGATGTTCCTTTATTTAAGAAAACAGAAAACAATTCCCAGAGCTTGTGGTAACCTGTCACCAAAACTGGACATTTCTAATGCGATAATGACTTTGACTCCATGCTGAGTCAGGGACAAAGAAAATTAAGATTCCTTCCCCCTTCACCTCAAATGTCATCCGTGTGGAACATCTTTGATCGAGGTGGGTGAGTTTTATGGTGTCTCCTCCTCCTGAGAAGCCACAGGAGTTATTGCTGTGCTTTCTCTCCCGTCTCTCGTGACGGGCAGAAGAACTGACCCTCTGTCAGGATGTGGAATTTGCTGCTGCCTCTGCTTTACAGCAAATTACTACTGCCCTGAAGCAAAGGAGAAGCACGGAAGGAACGTGTCTCTGAGGCACATCTCCTCTGAGGTTATTCTCGGGGGAGAGCTGCTTATGCATCCTTTTTTTCTTCTTCTTCTTTTTTTATTTTTTATTTTTTATTTTGATCAACAACTATCTTTAAAAATAAATCTGCTCGAGAGTCCCAGGAGGTTTGTTACAGCCCCTCAATCACTCACAGCTCTCGGGGGATCCTGCTGCAGCACTGCCAATCCTCTCACTCCCGTTTCTCCTCCAGGGAAGGCCAGCTACAGCTGGGGTTAAAGCA
Organism: Eulacestoma nigropectus; assembly: GCA_013397775.1. NCBI lineage: Eukaryota > Metazoa > Chordata > Aves > Passeriformes > Eulacestoma > Eulacestoma nigropectus. The sequence goes on from VZTE01000461.1 coordinate 100,161, forward strand.
GACAAGATGGGAAAAGAATATTGGCTATGGGCTGGAATAATGAAAATAGTAATGGAACATGGCATCAGGAGTCACATGGAAGCTGGAAGAGCAGAAATGTTGTGGAGATCAAAGCAGTGGGGAACAGTCCTTTGTACTATTAATACCTCCCATATTTTTAAAGTGGAGAAGAAATGTAAAAGCAAACTGGGTACTGTTCTCCCTCAGGCCACCACCATTAGAGGCACTTGATAAGCCTTGCAAACTCCTGCAGAAGGACAGCAGACCACTGGAGTATAGAACATAAGATGTACTATCTAAAAAGCTAACATGACAGATACAAGGCCGGGCAAGTATTCAATTTGGGCTATCATGAAAAGAAAGAAAAACAAGAGAAGGATCTTTAGTGACAGCTCACTGAGGAGCTGGCTCTGCTGTGGCTGGGAGCAGAGCCCTGAGCCAGGAGAGTGCCAGTGCTCTGTGCCTGTTGGAGGTGAGACAGTCCTTACCAGGAGCAGCCTGGGGAAACGCAGACCTTCCCTATGATTTTTGCCATGGTTCTGCTTTCTTTCCTCCTTATTCTTGATGAATAACTCTTAAAGGCATTTGTCTTTTATTTCTAGCCAGACCAAAAAGAAACTGCATCATTCTTCCTACTTTGCTGCCCTTCACTGAGACCCTGAAGGGTGACACGAGGCAGGACCAAGCTTCACCTGCACATAACTAGGCAAGTTGTGTCTTTTCTTCCACAGGGCTGGGCTGTAGATCTTTCTAACCCATGCAGTAGTTATGGGTAGTTTTCTTGCCAAAGTAGTTTTCTTGCCAAGCAATTCGCAAAAATGGATTAAGAGAGAACGTGGATGTCTAGAAAGGGCAAAAAGTTGCGTCATTTGGTTTGTTTTACTCTGACAGTCCTCATTTCCCTTACTCTCTTTCCATTCTTCCTGTATTTTCCTCTCTGGAGCCACAAGTGTCTCTCCCAGAACTCATCAGGGCTGCAGGAGAAGGGGGTTTGATCATGGCTGTATCCATGGGTAACATAAGAGCACAAATAATAATTTTAGAAGCAGGATTACTGGGGAAAACATTTGCTAAAGAAGACAGTGGATATTGTAACAGCAATTCACTGCCTGCTTGACATAGATTGAATATAAATGTATCCTGAGATTATAAGTGAAAGAATTGGTTTAATATATTTCCAACAAAATAAACTTCTCTTGGAAAATATCAGTGAAAAGGAGCTTTGCTTATTTTTGCTTCTTATTAAACATTTCTCATTGAAACTTCTTATAAAAAACCTTGCACTGGTTTTATCAAAATTGTATATTTATTTCAGCATTAAAATTTAATTTAAAATATTCTGTATTTTTATTCACATTATTTCATTATCCTTCAGTAGAAAAAAATGTGAAGCTTTATCCCGCATAAGGATACAGAAAGCAGCTCCTTCTCTATTGTACTGATAAAAAAATCAGCAGTCTCTGATGATGCTTTTGTTCTCAGCAAATTCTCCCATACACTGTCATTTCCTTAACCAAACTATGACATTGAAATAATAAAAAATAAAAAGACAATTTTAAAACTAAACTTTTGAGTTTGAAACGCACATTACTTTTTGAAGCAGCTATTTAGAATTTTCCTTTTGTAAGAAAGATATTTGTTCCATTTCTGAACAAAACTGAACTTCAAGATGCCCACATTTCCCAAATAGAAATTCTATATTCTGTTCAGCTCTGTTTAAAAATTCAGCATGTTACGTGGTGCTCTCATTGCTCAGAATAGTGCTATTTAGGATTGTGCTATTTGTGGAATATTTGACAATTATTAACAAAATATCATTTCAGCCTAGCTTATAACTTCAGTTCAAATTCTAGTTGATAGTGTTTATGTGCAGGCTGAAGTGCTTTTCATGTGTTACAATGACATCTTCAGATGTCTTGCACTATCTCACAGGCTTCAAATGAGGCAGCTCAAACAGGACTCTTTTTAGTGGCAATTTCATTAAAATCATCTAAAGAAAAGGATTATTTAGAAGTAAATGGAAGAGGGGAGCGCACGAAAAGCGAATGAGGCAATGCATTTCCAGCTAGGTTAAATGTCAGATTAAAATTCAAAGAAGCAAAAACAGTAGGCAACTGTTGTCAGATTGGAATGACGGAGAAGTGATGGGTCTGATTCTATAGATGCTGTAGAAGCTGCTGTATTTGGGCATTTCAAATGCTGGATGGGGCAGATTCTCTGTGGAGGTAAAACTTTAAAATCCTCTAAGATGTCAAATGGAAGACAACAATTTATATCAGCTGAAGATCTGACTCGTGTTGTATTACTCATATCAGAATCACAGGATCACAGATTTGTTTGGGTTGAAAGGGACCTTAAAGCTCATCTCATTCCACCCCCTGCCATGGGCAGGGACACCTTCCACTGGAACATGTATTATATATGCAACATAAAACACACCTTTACAAACCCATCTAATATTTCACATTACTGATATGGCCTTCCCTTAGCGTTAAAAGACGGTCCCATCCTTACATCATCAAAAACCTATATTTTTTAAAAACTAAGTGATATAGCTGTGCAAAATCCACTGTGCAAATAAAATGCTGTGTATTTGTCTGGAGATATGCACGTACCTGTGCTTGCCCAGGCATGCTCAGAGGCACACCCTGCTGCACAAAAGACTCGCAGGAGCTAGGAAATGTTCTCTACTTGCCTTTTTCCTTTGGCAGGCAGAGATTTTGGTAGTGCAGGATCATCCCCTGAGCAGCAGCACGTAAAAATATCATACAACAAATTGCCAGATTGGTGGTGGAATGACCCAGACTTCACGTGTGCCTTCCTCCCTGTGGTGCTTTGACTTTCAGGAACAAACATGCACATTTCCCTGGTGGTCTCTACCAAAATACACGAAGAATATCACTTTTTTCCGTTCCCTTCCCCGTCCTTTGTGAATTATGGAGTAGTAAGCACATTTTTAAATACAGCTCTGCAGACAGTGAGATACAGTTCCACTCTGTGCAAGACGAATTGAAGCTCATTTATGAAAGTACATCTAAAAATGCCAAGGGAGTAGACTTATCAAAAAGATGACATCAAGTTGTCACTCATTCTTTGTACACGCACCTGTGATTGAGAAAAGTGTTTTCTTTAATATAACTTGATATTTGAAGAGAACATGACAAAATGAAGTCCCATCCCTTCATCATTTACATTATGCCTTAGGGGTACAAAGCTGATCTAAGGCATTTTGATTTATGCCTATTAGTGAAGCTGTACCTACAGATGATCAAAAGGCTCATTCTGATTCCTATAAAATAGTCAATATCACAATTAGGGAAACATATTAGATGTAATTAAATTACAGCTATAAATGACATAGAACTGGGATATTTTATGATAAATATCATAAAATATACCAGCCTTTTTAAAGAATTCACCCCATCCATCCTCCTTCTAAAGACAGATCCTAACTACAGGACATGAAAAATGATACACATAAAAAAGAGCCTTAGAACTAACCCAGCAACCTCTTGTGCTTTCCCATCTGGCTCTAGACAAGCTGTACCATGAAAGGACAGGCATAAGGAAAGCACCTTCTGTCTTTATTTCAGCCATAAGTACCCTTTGCAAGCCAAGATGTGGTAGAGATGAGCAGAGAGGGAACACAGGGCAATCTCTGCCACAAGAATCCAGCAGAGCTCAGTGTACGTTTTACAAGAGTCAGGAGGGTTCTTGTATGCAAAAAAAAGCTTGGGATGGCCCAGAGGCAAGGAAGGAAAGCATGTTTCAAGAAGTTCTTTCCTCTATTCAACATGCCAAAGACACACGCAATTAGAGGTGTCCATCTAACCATGTGCAATGAACTGAGGGACACTCAGGTCAGAAGTGCCCAAAGTTAGCCAGGAACACAGCAAACCCAGCTGTAATATCCCGAGTGTGTTGTTTGCAATGATTAGGTTACCTCTGGAATGTACAGAAAAGGCAAATAGCTTGCAGATATGCTAAGGAAAAAAAAAATGTGGGATTTATACATCGTTTTGGTTTCTTTCAGGAGCTAAGATGTGGAAATTATTTCCACATGGAGAAAATCCTGCTTAACCAGTGACATGAGGGCATGAGAGCAAACATGAGAACTGCAATTATGTTTGACCTGTGCTGTTGTACTCCCTGGATGCTGCAAGCACCACATCCTTGGGCTATGTGTGAGAAACTTCCAGTGAAATAAAAACCTAAAATTGTGTTAAATCCCATTACTGAAGGAGTTCTTGCTCCCCTCACTTGGTAGGTAGCTCACTGTAAATACACATTGTATGATCCTTGCTCCTCAGGACACTTCCCCTTCCTAAACTCTATGGAATGTGACTGGAGGCAGGTTGCAATGCACTGAGCCAGCTGCCTGCCATGCTGGGAAGTATCATTTCTAATACTGTTCTCTTTCAGCAGCCAGGATCCTTCTGTCAGCTCTCATGTCATTTTTAGGCTGCAGCTTTCCTAGGCATAAAAATCATCTTTTTGTTCCTGTAGGAGAAGACAGGTGCTGGAAAGCAACTGGGCACCTGACTTCTTTAGGGCTGTCCATACACAGTAAGAGAACTGGCCAGATCAGCCACAGGTAATACCTGAGTGACTGGGGGGAAATCAATTCATACACAGATAGGAGTGTGAAAAAATGATCCAAGAGAAGTCCAGATCCAGCTCAGAGTGCCTTGGTGGAAAACAACAGTCTGCAGTGTGGCCAGGCCTTTGATAACCACCTGAAATGAGCTCCCTTGCTCAGGTTGCAGTTGAGCAAGGGTGAACATTTAATTGTAATTGTTTTGACTTCAGTGAAAGTGCTCATCTGTTCAGCATTAGACATCTGCTTAATTTCCTGAATGGATTGAATCCTACAGAGCTAAACATCCAGGAGTGACAAAAGCTGGTTCAGGTGTGGGATTATGCCATTCTGAGACAGATGTTCCTAAGCCACCGCATGCATCAAAGTCAATGGCACTAAAAGAGGGTTGAATTTAGCCCTGTTCCTCTGTTTATCCATCCTGCTGCATTATGTCTTTTCCTTTCCTTCATTTTTGCATTCCGCTGTCTCACTTCAGTACAAACTGTATGAGACAGAGGCTCCTGGGGGAGCAGCTGGAGATTTGAAATTCACATCACTGCTCCCCTTAAGCCTGTCAGATGATCAGATAGCCGAGGAAGTGCTAATAGCTTATGCTCTGGTGAAATATGTTTTTCTGTACATGATTACCTTTGTATTTTGTTCCCCTTATCCCTGATTGTCAGCATTTTAATTAAAAGTAGAGGTGTGAGAACATGGGAAAACCTGTCTGCAGAACAAGGCTGACTTTGATTTAAGTTAGTGTACTAAGTCTGTAAATGTGGAGCCCAATTTTCTGCTGCTGTCAGCTGTCTGGAGTGAGACCATGGAGCTGGATGCTGAGAGATTCACTCTGCTTCCTGAGGCCCCTGTATCTCCCCAGTAGGGCAGACGGGGTGTAGACAGCAAGTAAACCTTGATGGAATTTTCCAAAGGTGCTTTGAGCTGCTGTTGCAGCTCTGACTAAAAGTTTCTGGCCCTACTACAACACTGGGAGACCATTTGGTGCCCACTCAGCTCCTCAGCTTCTCCACAGCCAGAGCTCCCGTGCTCAAAGGCTCTGTCTCGTCAGCTTTATGGCTGGATTCAGGAGATTTATATCCACAGATTTTGTCTTCAAGGGAATACTGACCTTGTAGACAACACAATAGGTAATGTGCCTAATTTCTCAGCTGCTCTAGTTCAGACTTCCATATTTTGGTGCAAATTAATCCAGTGGTTGGTGTGGAGCACATTTGTGTGAATTCAGTCACCTCTGCCACAGGGCTGCATTCCCAGAGGGAAATCAAGGGCAGGAGCAGACTGGAGCCTCTCTAATGAGCACAACTTGAGTTTCTGTGAGACCCCTGGCTGAAGAACGCCACGCTGACATGTGGGCACACCCCCCCCTCCTCTGCAGGGAAAGTACTGCTGAAAAGTCTGGGAAAGACAGCAAAAGGCAAAAAAAAGTAACTTCCTAATCTGCCACCACGATAGTTGCTGGTTTATTGCCAGCTTTGGTGGTACCTTACATAAAAATCCCCAGTAACCCCATTTAGAGCCAGCAGCCCTGGCTTTGCCAGGGTTGGCCTGTTCAAAGCTGTGTCTGAGCACAGTCATGATCCAGAATTAGATCTCTTCCATATGCCCTGGGAAGCACAACTGGTAGGAGCCACAGTTCTGTACTGGGTTCAGCTTTGTGTAACTCACTCACTTCTGCAGATGAAAATTTTCCTCCTGAGTTACAGAAAGGCTTTTAAACAGTAGCCAATCTCTAGTGAGGACTATAAAATAGAAATTGTGAAAGAAAGAGAAACCATTATGTTTTTCCTTGTTGTACAGTACTTGGGATTGTTACTTTATTTTTCTCAGGATTTTTATGATCAAAAAATACCTTTTTGTTGTTATAACAAAAATTTAGCACTTCATCACAAGAGGAAAATGTACTATTTTATCATAAATCAGTGTGAAGATTACATTATGGTGGGATTTTTTAGGTGGAAACATGTTGTGAAGCAATGTGCCAGGGCACATATCTGATTGTTGAGGTGACACAATCATTTGACAGAAAAAATCACAAGATGAAAGGAAGTAAAACAATATGATAAAAATGAAAGATGATGCAACAAAAATACCATGAGGAAAGAAGTGAGCATGAAATAATAGCATTAGGACACAAGAAAATATGATGTGATGGAAAAGAATTAGGCTGATATGGTTCCTGATGCTGCTGCATAGGAAGAACTGTTATGATGATATATTGCAGAAACAAAAAGCAATGTTGGATTACTCAGAATAGGACACATAAATGGACAAAGCAGAAAAATGCTGCCATACACTGGAAAGAAGACAAAGTGTTTTGGTATTTATATTTTAATGATCTCATTCTGATTCCATGGAGATCACGTCAATAGCAGTGCTCACATGGCCACTTGTTCCTTGAAACATTCATTTGATAGAAATAACCTTAAGGTCTCCTCAGGGACAGAGGGAAGCCGGAGAAACCCCCTGCAAGTGCTCAAGCCCTGCTCCCTGCTGAGTGGTGCAGGATTGATGCCTGGCTGGGATTTGGGATCATCAGGAAGGGCCACACTTGACCCTCACCTGCGTGAGCAAAGCCAAGATATGCTTTATTTCACTGTCAGCTACCACACTGCTGGGGCCCTGACAACAAACCCCAGTATCTCTGCTGTGTTTATATATTGCCGTATTTAAACTGAGGTAAAATCACTGAAGTTTAGACAAATCTCTGTTTCAGACTGTCTCTGTGACTTTTAGGATGCTGTGTTTCTTTCTGTGGCAGGAAAGTAGGTTGCTGATATTCTTGGTTCATCTTTGCTCACAGAGGTAAAATTAGAGGCCTTGAGATTCCTGCTGGTAGAACAAGCTCTCAATTTCTCACTGTCGAAATTCAATCTGATTTCTATCTTTTTCACTAAAAAGCTGTCAACAGAAAATAAGCAATTCCCATCAAAGAGCTATATTAGTTTCTGAGGTATATACATTTGGCTGGTGGATGAAGAAAACCTTAAAGTAATTTAAATTGTTTTTGTTTTTTTTATTTTCATTTGCATTTCCTAGCAAACTAAGCAAAAATATTAATGCAGGACATAACTATAACCCGTTCAAAAGAAAAGAATCAAAAAGAGAGAGGCTGATTCACTGTTAGATCACTAATAACTTCTTTTCTTATTGTGGCCCAGGGTCTGATTTTCTCCTCCTCATGATGGTGTAACTCTGTCATCCTGGTTGTCCTTTATCTACTGTGGAAGCAGGAAGGCAGCACATATTTGCAATGAAGAACACATAATTAAAATCAAAACCAGAAGCTCTCTTTGTAGTACACAGTAATATGAGAGCTATCAGGAGCCAATGGGACTGTCTTGATATGCCAACAATATAACTCCACTTTTCATATGTGGATTAGCAGCTTTCAAATGCATAGACTATATAAATTAGATTTCAGGTATGATTTTGCATTTGCAAGTGACATTTTGAAACCTGATTTACGTTTTATTTATAAAGAAGCGTTGAAAAATGTGTAATATTTTCAACTTTTTAAAATTGCAAAAGAGTGGTGGATTTTTCACTGCAGTTTCTGCACTACTCAGTTTCTCAAAGGAATCTTAAAAGCTGACAATTTCTAGTTTGGAGTTAAATCCATGCTGTGAAGTCCCCTTCAGCTTTCTCAGACCTTTGAGAATAACACCTGAGCTGCACACTTCTCCCTCGTTATTGACAGATATTCAAGAAAAAATGCTGTTCAGTTTAGAGTTCTGTAATCATTTAAGATTTTCTATCTCTTTGTTACACAAATTTATTTATAGCTTTTTTTACTGTGGCAGCTGATCCTTTACTCCAGCTCCCCTTCTGATAGATTTGCCACAGGGTCGAGAACCTCCTTACGAGGACAGAGAGCCCAGGGAGAGCCCAGCCTGTCCCTAGACCCCAGAGGAACCAAGAAACCCAGCCCTGACATTTAAGAGTTGCCTATTTATTGTATTCTCACAGTCTCTGTTCTTGATCATTTTTTGCTCCTCTTAGATTCTTCGTAAGAACTTCAGTCACATTTCTTCCCTCCCTAGCTTTCACTGCTCCGAATTACCAAGATAGCCTAATTAACTTCAATTCCATCGGTTTTGTTTGCAATATAAGAGATGAATGAAAGAGAATGGTCGTGTTCCAGCTAAATATAAAAGTCCAGCTGCAGTAGAGAGCATGAAATCCTTAAGAAAACCTGCAACAAAAACTCAAATTCTCCAGAGCACTTCCTTGTGCAAGTCCTGGATCCCACCATCCACAAAAAGCAGCCTAAAAAAAAACCAACCCTAACAGCAAGTGAAGAAATAAATGAAATAAATGAAAAATAGAGAGGAAATGAAACGTGATACTTGATGAGAGGAGGGCAAAAAGACAGCCCATGACAAACTTGGGGCTCGTTCTCCACAGCTTCCTTAATGGGAGTTGCTGAGATGCTTCAGAGCAGAACATTGTCTGTGGGGAAACATGGAAGAGAACAGAGAGCAAATAAAGATCTGAGCATTAAACTCAGTGCCTTCTCCCATGGGCTACAGTATATACTTGCAATGAACTGGGGATATTTACTGTGCAGCATTTAATGGCATTTAAAATCATGCCTTCTCCCATGGTGTGTTGAGGAACTGCCCACTGTATAAGGGAAAACCCGTAGGAGAAGGAGATTTACCCACAGCTGCTAATGGCTTTCCTTCCCTCTCCCTGAGATTCTTTATCCAGCCCAATATATTGCTTTCTACCTGAAAAATATTTATCAGAATGGAAAGACACTCTAGGAAGCTTCTTCCCAGGAGAGATTAAATGACCACAAATCTCATGACTTTTAGGAAAAAATATAAAACTCTGTAATTTGTCCTAGCTTTTTAAATAAGTAAATCAACAAGAAAAGAAGAGCTGAGAAAGGAAACAGAAATCCTTGACGTTTATCACACAGATATTTAAGGCATTTCCTGATCTAACAGGTTATGGGTACAGAGACAAATAAGCTGAAGTGCTACATACAGAAAAGTTTAAGTAAATTGAGATATTTCAGTGAATTCTACTGTTTTTCAAGAGAACAGGCCCTGTGTTAAGATTCAGGACAAGAATGTATGGTGGAATTGGTTGATTCAGGCTGAAATAAGGTCTAGGCTCTGTCCCAGAATGTCTGTGTGGCTTCAAGCAAGTCCCTTTGAAGCAGATTTCAAAGCTGCTTACACACCTAAAGAAACAAATCGAGGTGTGAGTCCCTCAGGTAAGAGATGGGCATTTCCATGCATTTGAAAATCCCACTTGGCACCACAGCAGCCATTCGACTCTGAGTCTCCAACGGTCTATAAAAAATTCAGTTCTTAACCCCTCTTCACCTCAGCAGTAAAACAGGAACAGCAGCATTTTCTTTCCTGTCCACTCTATTTAATTTGCAGCTTAAATCACCTTAAATCAGCTTAAATCAGGGGTTCTCTTAGTAACTACAGCTATGTCCTCCAGCTTTCTCCAGTGAAAAATCACCTGCATCCTCAGGGCTGGAGTAAGAACATTCCAGCATCCCGGGGCTGCAATACAAAACTGGGGGTCTGGTAAGAAGAGCGTGAGTGATGTAGAAGGAGAAGCAGCTCCAGTCTGTGTCCTCATGCAAAGAAGGTGCTTTGGCTCCTGATGCCAGCAGAAAGCTGAAGGGTAGAGAGGGATGAGAGTGTGTAGAGACGGAGTGGTGGAAGGGCAGAAAAATCACTTATTTTTCAAAGCTTCAGAAGAAATTCAGTTCAGCTTTGCACTGAAATCAATGTTTACTGTGGAAAACCTTGCAGAAAATCCACGCAAAAATGCAAACAACGGGCAATAACTGACCCTGCTAACACCTGACTCTCTTTTGGTACCTGAGCATTGTGTATAGCTGGGGATGGGTTGGGAGAAGGGAGGGAGGGCATGCAGCCTTTCAGCCAGGCTGCAGGATGAGATCCAGGGAAATGGGAGGGACTGGCTGATGGCAGTGATGGCAGGGCAGAAAAAGTCCCCTTGGCATCAGCATTCCCCTCCCACACAGCTCAGCACAGGAATTCACAGCTGTGAGACCAACAGGATCCTGAGGGTGTCCGAGCTGTGAGGCAACCTGAGTCCAGATGGAAGAAAACTCAGAGAATTCGGAAAATGATAGGCCTGAAAATGCATAGAAAAGGGTATAGAAAACAAGATATTGTGGTAAACAAACTTAAAATATGAACAGAAACTCAGAAAAGAAAGGGAAAGGAGGCTCTAAATCTTACAAAGCATTAGCAGTTGGGAATGTTGAACAGCTGCACTTATAAACACTCTGCTCAGTCCTAGATATCTGAAAAGCAAGATTTTCCTTTGCCCAGGACACAATGATACTGTTTTCTGTCATATTTTTGTGCTCTATTGCTGCAGCTGATCTCAACTCTTTATAGTCTTAGTGATAAGAATCCAATCTCCCAGCTGGATGTCCCACATGCTGGGACTGCCATCTTCCCGTTACATTGTCCAGACAGCCAAAGCTCCACAGCAAATTCCTTTACTTTTGAATATAGGGAGCTGTCTACTTCCTTAAACCCTTCAGAGATGGGTTGAAAAAGTCTTTTTTATGGTACCCTCATGGGTTTGATGAATATTCCAACAAGCCAGTGCTTCTATTCTCGAAACAACAAGGTGAGGCTGAGGCACACGAATATTCATTCAGAATTTACAGACAGAGAAGCACAGCACAGACAGACCCTGGGAGTTTGTCTGCATGATAAGGGTGAATGTTCCTGAGCCCTGAACTGGTATAAAGAGAGACAGTTCTGGTCTCAAAGCCACTAAGTTTTGTTATTCTGGGACTTCTAAATCAAGACAGGCTCGTGCATGGGATCAGGGGGGCCTGAGGCTTTGAACTGTCTTTTCCTGACTACCCTGATGGATCTTAATCAGCCTTCTCAAGGTCAGCAAGAACCTATGGCAGGAATTCCTCCTAGAAATCAAGCTATTTTTTTCCTCCTCAGGGAGCTGTAAAAATGCAAACAGATATAAAAGATACTTTCATTTCATGCAAATATTTTACATTTTCTTCCTTACTCCTCAATTCTTTCTGATATACTACTGCAAGTTACAATTAATGAGAAATTTGTGCCATCATTTCACAGAGCTTCAGCTGCCTGGATCTCTGCATTAAATTCCATCGCCCCAGTCACTGTCATGTCTCTTGTCATCCTACTTTCAGCTATTTGAAAACAAAGAAACAAACAAAACCATCTTTTTTGGGTTTTTTTGCAGAAAAAAAAAAGGATGTTTGCGGAACTGAAATAAAAACTGTAGCCAGTTAGTTACTTTGATTAGTTTAGAAATAGCCGAGTTGGCCACAATCAAACTGCAAACAAGGCAGAACTCTGCAGGACAGAAGCCAAATGAAGAAACAGTGGTGTGTTAAATGAAGAGATGTCACTCAAAGCACGTTATACCAACTATTTAAAATAGTTAATAGACTTCCCAGAAAACTTTAGAAAGAATTGATTGGACATATGTATTTAAGAGATGAAATTCATTAAATTTATTTTGATTAATTTACCCAAACCCCTTAGTTCTTTACTAATTGGTGATTATTTTTCAGACTGTCTGGAAATATACGTAGCCTGAAGAAGGGGAAAGAAATTAATAAAAGCTCCAGCTGCAGTGTTATTAAATAGGACACAAATGAAACAGAGCTCACTTTAACAGTCCAGAGCACAGATTTACACTTACTGTTGCAAAGTGAAAAAAATTCCAATCAAGTTGGATTTCAGAAAACAAAACAGTTCCAAACCATATTAAGGACTGTGTTTTAAAAGCTTTTCAGCAGCACCCACCATCAGAGGCTGCTAGCAGCTTAAAAGGACTGAAAATTGCATTTTTTTCCTGAAACTAATGCTGGAACTTTTCATCTTTCCCGACTTATATAGAATTTATTGGAGAGACATAGGTCCCTCAGTAAAGTTCCCATATCAGATTCCAGTTGAGCTCTGTGAACAGTGCATTATTCGTGCAATATTAGCAATAATCCACTGGTGTAGAAAAAAATATTAGACCACAGATGGACAATGGACTGCAATATGTTTTAGGAATCATTACTTTTCTCACCGGTGTTCATATTTGGGGATTCCAGTTCCAAAATAGGAATTAAGATGGCAATTTGAGCCAGGATAGAGAAAACATTGTGACTAAGAAACGGATATTTTTGGGAAGCAAAGCATGGCTTAGTTTTAATCAGGCTGTCCCATATGCCCCTTTCAGAAGAAAAGCAAGATACTACATTAGGAAACTTAAAAATGAGTGCACAAAAGATGGAAAACCCACACTCAGTGTGTAGGAATCAGTAAAAAAATGTCCTGTTCTGAGGACACAGCACTGGTGATCTCGCAGGGATTTGCTCCAGGTCGAACAAAATTCAGTGTATTTATTGACACATTGGTGCAAAGGAAGATAAAGAACACTGCATATTGTGGGTGCTGGGAATTACTTTGGACAACAGGCTCAGAATTCATAATGATTTTGACCTTACTAAATTGGAGAGACGGCCTGGAGTCAGGAAGATGAAATTCAGTAAAGACAAGTACAAAGTATTCTACGGAGGAAGGCAAAATAAACTTGTAATTACAAAACTGGGGATTAAGTGGCTGAGGCTGGAACATGCCACAGACTGTTTCTGGCTGACCAAAGTAACACTTTGGGTAAAAAAGGGAAGGAAAATCTAAATCAGAGATGTAATTAAGAGACACTCCTTCAGAACACCAGTGAGAAAATTAATGCACTTTATAGGCTGTAGGAATCCTCATCTAGAAGAGCTGGTCTTCACACCAGGACACTTGTAGCCAAATTAAAAAGACTCCTGAGGATAGCAACAAAAATTACCAGGATCTTAGAAAATATTGCTTATCTTAAAAGGTTAAAATAATTGGGTTTGTCTGAACCAGAAAAGATGGAGGGGCACATGATAAATGTCTTCAAAAGTCAGGTTATTATAAAGGATGGTGATCAGTTGCTCTCTATCTAAACTGAACCTTAGACAAGAAGAAATATGTTTAATTTTTATCACAGTGAATCTAAGTTAGACATTAGGAGAATTATGGTAACTGTTAAGACCAGGTAAGCATTACCTGAGAGTCCAGAAAATCCTCTTCATGGTAATATTTTTGAAACAACCTAAGGACTATTCTTTAGCAAAGACCTGGATTTACAAGATTTTCATTCGACTGGAGACAGCATGAGACGTATTAAATGACTTTTGTTTCTGAACTCCTACAGCTCTTTCATAGGTGAGAATTCTGTCATATTTAAAAAGACTAGAAGAAATCCCACCAATGCTGACAGGATCAACAACACTGTATTATTTTGCTACAAGTGTGGCCCTTTTCCCCAACCTATACACTATTTTAATAGCTTTTTGAAAAAGATATCAAATTCCTTTCCCGTGCTTTTTTAATGACAAATCATTGGCATTAGCACTAATGTAAAACTGGTATAAGTGAAAAAAAACCCCTGAGATCTGCTCCATTGAAACAAACACTACAGATACTCATTCAAAATTCATAAACCTCCCAATCTTGTCTTAAAACATAAATGTGTGAACAGCTCAGAAATAGTGGTGCTGATCACAAACGCATCATCCAATTCTCTCCCAGCAGAACAGGAGGCAGTTCTTAATCAAGACAATTGAAAAGGCTGCAGCTTGTGAATAAAATCTTAAAAAACGTTGGCATATGTCTATCTTCCCTTTTCTTGACCTCCTTGCAGCTGTATCTGCTGCCTCATTAATTCCAACGATTCTGTTGTAGTCAATGATAAATTCAGTCAATAAGGTCAATAAGGTCAATATCTTTGTGTGACAAGGACACAAACCAGATTTCCATCTCCATTGTAGCTGATGACGATATTTCCAATGACTTCAAAAAGTTTCACTGACAATCTTCTACATCTGTAGGTCAAGTCCTAAAATCTGCATTTTTGACCATGTCTTGATCTAAATGTATAGTATTGTTTGCCTGGGTAAAGTAAAATCCCCCTTCTAGCAGCACTTCTGTCAAGAGTATCCTGTGTAATTTATTTTAGATTATTTAGAGAGCTTGTGAGTATCCCAAAGGACAAAACACAAGTATCTTCCTTTCTGGGGCTGAGGTGCTCCACGCTGACCTGTCACACTGATTCCTTTCTTTCCTTCTTGTCAAACACTGACTGAAAAGGTTTTTCATCTGTTTACGCTGCATAAAGGAAGGAAATGAAGAGGATGATTCTGAAAAGGTTTCTATATTTGTCCAGCATGACACAGATTTGCTCTTTGAAGATTGGAGATTATTGATAAATAAAAGCAAAGGAATAAAATGTTGTGATGCTAATTGTTTGTGAAGTCTATCATAAACAGTGCAGCTGAATAAAAGATGGATGTTACCAATTACGCTTTCCAATATTGGAAAAGACATTTAATACAACCTACATGAAGAGAAGCCAAAATAAATTCACAACAAATTGGAGTCGTTATTTTCCAGTGATCTAGATCCAGGATACTCTCTGATAGATCTACTGAAACACTCACTGTCTTAAAAAGAAAATAAACCAAACTCTCTCTGTGACAGCCATTAAATATTTACTTGCAGTGTTACTACTTGAGAAAAAAAACTTGTTTCGTAATCTCCGTGACCTTTCCCTACTAACATTAGTATTCTTGATAAAGTCTAAATACTAGCTGCTACACATAAATACTGTGATATTTCTTCACTGTTATGATAGACAGTTTCCCAATTGAGCATCCAGAGGTGAACAGGCTGGTACATGTTTTATGCATAAGATTATACCTAGAAAATTTAAGAACTCCACGGGATATCTGAAAGAGAGAATAAAGACTAAATATTGCATTGTCTTGGCTTTCTTACTTCCTTTGCAAAAGCTCAGAGTCTGATATTAAGAATGACTTATTTCCTGCAGAACCACGAAATACAAAATCATGAATATTTGAAAAACCTTCCTAAAAAAACCCCAAACCAAAACCTATCACCATCGTGGCAACAGAGGTGCAAGGGCAGGCACGGGGATGGGTGCGGTAACATTGCACATTCTTTGTGATCACTTCAGAAAAAATTACCAAATTGGAGTGGATCTGGACTGAAAAAAGGAGGCCAACTAAGAGCTCGTGTTCCTCTGAAGTGCCACAGACAAATGCTATCACATATTTTAATGATATCACTTAGTCAAGCCACAGCAGCAGCAGGTTGAGGGGGTTATGTCCAATCTTGGCAGAGGCTTTCAAAGGCAACGTTGGAGTGTTGGCTGCTCAGGGAGGTTCTCAACCTGCATCAGCTGTGCCTGGCTGCAGAGCAGGGCTGGGTCACCCACACAGCACACAGAAATCATCCCATGGATTGAGGTTTATTATTATTAGGGAAGAAAAGTTCAGGCACTCACATGAGAATAGCCATAGGACCTGTGGTAGTTGTCTTTATAGATTTAAACAGATCCAGCATCCCATCCCAAACACTGAGGTGAAGCAGCACAGAGAAAGTTCACCAACAGGGCACACGGAAAACATGAAAATACAAGAGAAAATATGCCAAAACTCTAAGTGAAAAAGCAAATTCGCCAACAGAATGCAAAAGAAGACCTATTGATACTGTAGAGGGAAAATATGATAATGGAAAATGCCCTGCGTACGAGGTCATAAGCAATAATTGTAGCAAGAGAAAACATCGTGTCAAAGGTTGTAGATGAAAAAAACAAAGTACAAAGGCATCATATCAAGGAAGCAGGCAGTGACTCAGGGGGTGAGATTTTGCATGTCCAACATAAAGGCAGCACAAAAATAAATAAATGGTTTATAAAGCTCCGGCTGGCATAAGATTCAAGGGCAGGCACAGAAACAGCCAGAAAACTGAATGCCAATGAGGAAAGAGGAGCATCAGAGACTCTGCTGGCCTGTAAAGTCTCACTTACCCTTAAATAAGAAAAATACCCAACCAAATAAACAAGGCAAAGCTGCACTGACCTGAACCAAATTAAAATTCGACTGGTGCACAGACATAATGCACAGGATAATGTAAATTAAAATCAGAATACAAAAGTATAGTACATAGACCAAGGTGTGGACTGTAAAAACATGAGACACAGCTACCTGCTGAAACAAGTGAACTTAGGAACCTAAAGAATTTATTAATAAAGTACAAGAAATCCCAAAATACAAATATCTCAGAACAGGGAATTCTCTGTGGTATTCCTATAGCAAAGCTGCTAAAAATTACCAAGATGTATTTGAAAGACTGGGACACTTTCCAAGGATGCTACACCTGGAAATAAATAAAACAATTCAGTGTGCATAACATCTGTCTTGCAGAACATCCATTGCATTAAAGCAAACAAACAAAATAGAGGGAGCAATAAAGAAAATGAGGGAAAAAACCCCTAACCATCCTAACCAACATTGCTAAACAAATAACAAGGCAGTCATTGAGGACTCAGGGCAAGTCCAAAAGGTCCAAAGAATTTTTAAAAAGTGCTAAGAGGAGGTAATTACCAAATATCTCTGCAAAAGCTTGCTTGATTTAACAAAGCCTATTATACTTTGAAGGTAGATACTATCTGGATTATGAGCACAGTGACCTCTCCACACACCAGTAGAGACAGTTTTCCTGTGGTAAGTAGCAAAGGACTCAGCTCTCCAAAGTACGGAAGAAAGACTTGAGGATGGAGCAGACAACCCTGCACAGACAACAGATGCTTAATGCAACCTCCTTGTATCTTTGTAAGAATGAGTCAAAAGCGAGTCAAGAATAAGGAGCTAAGTAAGATTAAAAGAAAATTGCAAGAAAACATAATATAATTTGGAGCTTTGCAAGGTTTGCTGATCCGTCCCTAAACAAAAAACAAGAATTGAGGGACCATACTAAAGAATACAGGTCAGTTTGAGGATTATAGAGATTCATCAATCACATGCGAAACATATTTCCATTGTCCCACCTGTTTGTGTTTGGGCCATTTTCTGGTCAAATATTCAAGTATTATTAGTGTTCACTTTGTACAGCAACAACTTACTGAGATACAGACTGAAGACAAGGAACCAACAATAGAATACCTGAAAAAGAGAGGCTGCAGTAGTTGTTTGCAATTAAGATCAGTATTTCCCACAGATTTCCACTTGAAAAGTTCAGTCTGCATGCTAAGAATGGAGAATGTTTGGGGCAGAAGATGATGTAATTGTCAGTGCCTTGTGCACATTCCTCATTCCTCCACTTTCCCTCCCTGGGGGCTTGGCTGCCTGAGCTCAAGGCCAGGGGAAATAATGCAGCTGTGTAGCCTGGAAAAGCAAATCAGAAAGTCTGGGTTCACTTAGGAGCTGCTTGGAAACTCAGTGTCTCATCCTTGGTCACTGCATGGGCTACTCTGCTGCCATGGCCCTGTCTCCCACTGAGCCTGACTCCCAGGACAACCTACCCTGACCTCTGTGGGCTCGTGTGATGGTCTGGACTCTTGACTGAGCTGTCACTGTCCCTGGGTTGTTCTATCCCTTGCTCAGGCACTGTGGGACTCTCCTTGGCAGTGCCATCCCTGTCCCTGCTTGCACACCCTGCTGGCTCCCAGCACTCGCTGCTCGCTGGTAACAGCACTGGGAGAAAGGGTTTGTGACAACACGTAAGGATTCTCAAAATCTTCAGTTTAGTCTACTGAAATCTCACTAATTAGGTTTAGAAACATGCATGTCCAGGAAGGATTCAATTTCTATTTGGCTGCCTGCTTATCCTGAGCAGAACAGCACTGCAAGATCAACAAACAGACAAATCTCTGGAAGCATTGTCCAAGGCAATTGTACAACAGGCTCAAGACAGGGCTTGGAAAGAGTCCAGGAATCCTCTACAGACAAAGATTTACATGTGCTGTGATCCATCATCCTGCTCAAACTGCCAAGCACTGTGAGAGTAGCTCCACCTGCCACCAGACAGCATCAGAATCAATGGGATTATTTGGACATACAAATTGCTTCAAATAAACAGGCAGAAAAATCACAATCCTGCTTTCACGAAACCAAGTGCATGGTTGCTCTCAGGAACACATGGATCTAGAACAAAATGTTGTATCCAGAAGGCCAGACATGTCGGACTAAGATAAATAACAGTGTGTGAGGTCTGGGGGATGGATGTGATACTTATGAAAAAATGCAAGCCAAGTGACTGAAAGACAAAATACTTTTGCAGCACGAGGACCCAGACTTAAACAAGAACATTTGTTTTCCCTCAGAATTAACCATATACAAAATATCTTGTTATAGACAAGTCAGAATTTTTAAAATAGATGAAGTGGCAGGCATGATTGTAATGATAGTCACTGGCAAAGCAATGCATGCCAGTAGTTTGATGGAAGAACTGGGTTTCCTCGCAGTGAGTTTCTGGAATCTTCCCATAAATTAAAATTGAGATTCATCGTATTATCACCACTTCCATAATCACTCCATCAAAAGCAAAGCTGGACCAGTATTACAATTTCAGATCTTCTATAAGGAAGTGTGCTAAAAACCTTACCCCAGGCCAGAACAAATCATCCTGAAGGGGCAGGACAGTCCCACAGAAGGGCCAGTGAATATTCTGGTGTTGAGATGCACATGCATGATAACACCTGTGGTGCTGCTAGAGCTCGTGTGTGGTGACACAGACAGGAGCTGATCCTCCGAGGGAAAAGAGAGACGCACCTGAGTTCCAAAGCTGTTTTCTGGTTGCGAAGCACATCCACAGTCCCAAGACAGGACTGGTGAGTCCTTTGCTCACCCTCAGATCTTGTCTTTGGTGACTTTCAGCACCTGCACACAGTTTGCCTGGCCTTGGTCAGATAGATCACCTTCCACTGAGAGGTACCTACCTCTCCCTGTGATTGCAGTGAGGCACCAGGGAGCTACCCTCAGGAATTCAGGATTTCCCAGTGGGAGTCAAATGCTTCAAAGTTAGAAGTTTCACACTGAGTCTTCCACTAGATTTGTTAGGGGCATTTGCAGTCTGCATACATTTTTAACTCAGAGAGGCAGGAGTAAAGCACCTTAAAATGAAATAATTAAAGGAGGCACTGAAATGCACAAAGATAAAGATAAAGCCAACAAGACTATGAGAGATAATAGTTATCTGCAGTAATAAACATTAAGTGAGAACAATTCATGATTTGTGATAACATTTAATGTGAGGATATAAATCAGATAAAAAGAGCACGGTTGAAAGATGGAAAACACACGCAGAGCTAGGCAGAAATAAAGAAAATATAAAGAGCCTTTTGTTATCTTCACATTGTAATTGAGATAATGCTTGTCTTTAATGATACACCCTTAGAGCAGCTCCTGCACTTAGCTGCAAGGCTGGAACAAAGACACAAAAACACGGAGGTTTATGGATATTCCTGGTGGGCACAGGTCTGTGCTAGGCACTGCTGGGCCTGCTGCTTGCTGAGTCACACTGAGCTCCTCACTGTGTGCCTGCACTTGGGAACATTCAGCTGTAAATCTGAACATCAGCCAGGGGTTCCAAATTTATCAGCCTAATGATGTATTTTTTTGAGGCTGTCAAAGCCTGATGTGTAAAGCAATTAATGTTATCAAGGCCTAAGCTACACCTGCACAGGTGAAACGAAAGCAGGTAGGACTGAGACAGGGGTGTCCTATGACCGTGTCAGGATCCTCGTGTTCATCCTGGCTGTTACAGGAGGTCCTGCAGAAGCACTCGGAAAGCAAAAAGTGCCAGTTTCTTTTCTACCTCAGAGGAGTAATATTCAAAAGAAAAACGAAATTGAAAGAGACAGTATACCAGAACTATAAAGAAGACAACATGTTCATACTGGTTCCCTTGCAGCTTCTGACATTGCTTCACACAACATTTTCTAAACATGTAGAAGCATCCTACAGATGAAAGAATTACAAGAGGAGGGAAAACAGAATGAAAACTTTAGCCTGAGATTGGTTATGAATATTTCATGCCCTTACTGAAAGGATATTTCAGGTGAGTCTCCATAGCAATCTGCTTTGTATCCGGTATCATTAAATAATTTCAAATTAATGGCTTGGTTAATGGAGCAGACATTAAATTTGCACTGAAAACTGGGGTGGAAGGGACTGCTAATTTGCTGGAGCAATAAAAATGGCTATACCAGACTGGAGAAATGCTCCAAACGAGGTGCAGTTGTCTGGGGATGAGAACAAAGCTCTGCACACAAGCAGGAGGAAGAGTAAGGCAGGAACCTGCCAGCAGAGAAAAAGCTCTGCAAAAATCCAGGGGTGTTTACCGGCTCAGACTCTGCACAGAGTCAATAATAACACGCTGTCGTGAAAAGCATGCCACAGGAGGGTGGAGAGAGGCTGCGAGGCACGGGCAGCACTGCCCGGATTGCTCAGCAGTGCTGACTTTAGCTGGAGCACTGCTTTGGGCACTGGAGGGCAGCACGGCAAGAAGCCGCAGCGCGGGGGAGTAACCAGAGACACAGAGCGCCTGCCTTCCCAGGAAAATGGACCGAACTGGCGCTCTTTAGCCCGAAGACGAGAAGGGTGAGGCAGAAGGGAGCGACAGCCTTCACATGTAAAGGCAGCTGTGAGGAAGGACCAGAGAACGACTGGGGAGGTGCATCTGTGAGAGATGAAACAAGAAGCAGTGGGCTCAAACTGCACCACAGTGTTCAGGCTAGACCTGAGAAAAGCCTTTGTGCAGTAAGGACAGTGAAACAATGATGAAATAAATCGCCAGAGGAGAGTGCAGTACTTCCACCTTTAGGGGTGTATAAAATAGGATGGGCAAGCATTTATCCAGAATAACAAAGAAAGAGACTGACTTCCTGAGTTATTTCCAGCCCTCATTTTCCTTTTCTTCACACCTCTCAGCAACTAAGCTTCCGTGACTCAGAAATCATAGCTCTCTAGTGTTCTGTTCTCCCACTTAAGCCTTTCTCTTCATATTCAAAAATGCTGTGACTTTCCATGACACTGACTGTGCACAAAGAACTTGTCATGAATATATATGGACAAGGAATTTTCTTATGAGTAGCACTGAAACATTAAAACTCATTCTTAGAAAATGTAACAGTGTCCCTACCACTAGTGGTTCTTGAGAAATCAAAAGGCAAAATGTAATTTCTCTTCACAGTACTTTTTAAGTGTCATTTTTACAGCAGGGAGTACAAGGCCATCAATTTCTTTAGAAAAAAAACCCCAATAACAAACCCTTAACATGGATTTTTAAATTCAGATTGGTGAAGGAAAGGAGGCAGGAGAAATGTCTTAATATGGACAATGCTTTACACAGAGATGAAAGAAATAAAATCACATGCAAATGCAAGATTTAAATTATTTGGCAATATTTTTTTCTGCCATTAGAATAAATAATTTAACTGAGAATAGGACTCTTTGGAACCACTCACCTTTAGATCCCTAAATATTTTTTTTAAAATCTGATCACATATAATACTAATACTGCCAATATTCTCTGAGGCACACAGAATTTAATGAGTTTTTTTTCCATTTTTATTGGCCAAAGAATACAAATTTTCTGACTGTTCATAAACAAGTATTAACTTCAGCTGTGGGAACTCTTCTATTACTCACCTTTATAAAATGAAATAGCCTTTTTCCTTATTTTTTCACATGCTTACTATGCATGCTTTTTAACAATTCAGTTTTGTTTAAGAAGTAGCACAGCAGTAGTCAGGATCCTTTTCTATTTCAAGAATGTTGCAAAGAGCCCTTCAATGTTTCTGAAAATCCCTGTCTGTTTATTTGCTTTCTGGATAACAATTCTGTATTGTGAAAATATCTGTATAGTCCTTTATTCACTGGTAAAATGTTACTAACACTTTAATTTAGTGTCTCCAGCAAGCATTTAATTCAAATTTAGCAAGCCAGATACTGCTTTTTAATTAAATATAAGATGATTATTAAAAGAGAACTTACTGAATATTTAGAAGATAAATCTAATAGTCTTATAATTAGCTCAAAATTACATAAGCAAGAAATGCTTAATCTCATTCTTAGTAGCACATGGACTTTGTAAGGAATTTGTAGATACTTAATTAACAGTTATCAAAATGGCCTACAGCAAGACAGGTTTCTATTAATTGTTAAAATAGTGACATTTAATAAGCTTGTTAAATGATAATGCACTTGGGACAACAGACTCATTTAGTTTTTCAAGTATTCCATTGTTATTCCCTAATGTCTTTATCAATATTTGACTTTGCTGTTTTGTTCTGTGTAACCGGTGATCTTCCCTTGTTTCATTGTGAAGTTTGTAAGGAGGTGCCACCCTCAGCAGCAGCTGTTTGGCTCCCTTCAGCATTGCCAGTCCTTGTTCACTTTTGCTGTTCTGATCACAACAGGTTCAGTTTTAGCTTTTGGGCAGGGGCGAGGCCTCTCCAGCTCATTTTTGTTCTCCAACCTGAACTGTTCCTCTTCCACGAGCGAGTTACAGACAGGAGGTGACTCTGCTGGAAATCCTCTCCTTCCCTGTGCCTTTCATTTCCTGCTCCTTGCGCCTATAAACAAGGTGGGTTTTTTTGGTGAAACTTAGTTTTTTAGTGTGAGGAAATCTCTAAGCAGTTTAGAGAGGCTATACTTAGTACTTCAGGAAGGCTTTATTCTCCTGGGCTAAGCCTGTTTACTCTTACTCCTGGGATAGCATTACCTAGAACACTTCCTCCTGCTGGAATTTTCTGCAGAATAGCAACAAGGTCTAACACTTTTCTAGCACTGTAGATGAGGTAATAAAGGCTGAGCTTATAACCAGATAAAGAAAAATATATTGATGATGATATATGATATGATGTGATATGATATGTGATTGCAAGACCAGATTTTTCAACTAGTGAAAGAATAGGCCACTGTAAATCCCACAGTTCCCAGCCTAAACTGTCCACTAAGACCCACTAAATGCTATTTACAAATAGGAAAAGGTTTGCTAATGCAAGAAGTAGTAGCAGTGTTTTTATGAAGTTAAACTAAAGAAAACAGAACACAATTTGTTTAGAGTTCAAAGTAGAAGTAACAACTCCACCACAGGTTTCTTAGAAGGACTTAGAAGAGAATACAGGTGTTTTTTTCATTTACTCAAAAAAGAAGGGATTTCTACAGCTTCTCTTCAGCCCACAAATGAAAGGAATCATATCCATATAAAAGAGACTTGGAGGAAAACAATTGACCTATATAATCTTTTACAGTGAGGACTGGCTTCCAAATATATTTTCTTCAGAACGTCCTTGAGGATCCAAAGAGTGAGAAATTACTTTAACCCAAGTAACTCAGCGGAAAAGTAATTTTCTGCTTCTTTTTGGTTTGTGGATCCTTTTTGTTTGTTTATTTATTAAAGAGCTGGCAGCCTGGAGAGCGGGCACTGCCCCGTGGTAGCTGGCCATGGGAGGTTAAATTAATTAGAGGAGTTAGAACCCTGAGCATTACACATTGCACACTGCGGGCCATACATTACACAGCAGGTTTAATTCTGAAGAGCTCAGGCTGCAGTTGCTATTGTTAACTCTGTGGTGACGGCTGCCCATAGAGTCCTTACTTCTGTAGGGGCAACAAGAGAGCATTTCCTCCTCTGCAAAAAGGAATCGGCTTTCCAGGAGCCAGGCCCTTCATGACACCTGACACGGCTCCAAATGAACACCAGACTCCAGTCTGACAAATTCCATCACCAGCAGCTAGACATCTTGCAGGTTAAATGAGGACTAGTGAAGAGACTGACAGGATCATGAGCTGGCATTGTTCAGACCAGTTGGAATTAGAACGTCTGGAAAAGTATTCCTACTGTTCCCCAGCACAACAAAGCTGGCTGTCCTGGCAATGCCCTGTGGATCACAGAGAACAATGCCTGTTCAGACTGCATATTGAAGTGTACACATGGCATTAAATGGCATTTATTATCTCACAAGTAGCACGGGAGGCAGTGATGTGGTAATTCATTGAATTTGTTTAACCTGTTTAATATACTGAAGACACTGCGCAAGTACTTGTCAGTCCATTAGCTGCTACAGTTCTAGGGGCTCTTTCATCTACATTTAAGCCCATTACTACCCTAAAATGTTGGACAGAAGTCCAACATTATGGACAGAAATCTTCTTCAGGCAATGCTTATAAAGAAAAACATAAGTATATCCAGTAGCATCTGCGATAAATGCAGTTGCAGCAGGGATAAAATGCATGTTTGGGGCAAGGGGCAGGGGGAGGTAAGGAATAAAATCTGCCTTAAGTTTTTATTTCCTGGCTTTTCAAGTTTGACATCAAGAACAATATTGGCAGAGGCTTAAATGTTTCATTTAACAATATTTTTGAGAATTAATTTTATAGCTTTTTATGAGTGTTTTAATGTTTTCAATAGCTTGTGTCAATAGGAGCAAGAGCTTTGTGAAATAGCTGCTGAAGTTCTGCCACAGAGGGGCAACTTTCGATAGAGAAAATTAAATCTGAGTGGAAAGTATAGTTGCTGATGGAGAAGATTTTACCTGCAGAGGAGCACAGATACTGCCAAAGCAGATTTTATCTGCTTGCTAACAGAAGAGATTTTACCTGGTAGTGAAATGCAACTATTGACAAAGAAGATTCCCCTCAGCAGCAGCTGAACTACTGTGGCACATAAAACTTTTTCTGTCAGACACTGCACATAAATTTTTGTCTCCATTTTAGGATAAAATCTAAGGGAAAAAAAAAGGAAGTTGTTGATAAAGCTTGTGTGAATATGTGATGGGAAAGAGTTCACCGGCTGTGGCATAAATTTTCACCAGGTGAAAATCTGGCCCAGTTACATATGACAGACACAAATGAAGCACTGCCCCTTGGAGCAGGAGCCAAAACTCTCCTAAACTCCAGAGAAGTAACCTTCTTATGCAAAATTTGATATCAACACTGTAATGACTTCATTTTTTAGAGCAGTGGTGGAAAGAAAGATGCTCAGCTGTTATTGCTGCAGCACCAGGATGACCTGCACACAAGGAGGGAAACCAAGAGCCCCAAAGCAGCCTTAACTCAAGGGTATCTGTGTTTGTCTGTTTTTCAGCTTTAGATTCCTGAAACAGCCATACAATTTGCTTATCCAGCTTTTTTTTTGTGGGGTGAATGTGTGAGTGAAGCCCTTTTTGTGTGCGGGCACAGAGTCCCTGTGCATCCAGGAGTCCCCTTGGAAAGCACAAATACACCCTTGGCCACACAGGGATGTGCAGGCAGCTGGCAGTGCAGGAAGTGGTAAAGTCTGAAGAAATGTCATGTTATTTAAGGTAGAGGTATTGACTGGTAATAAAGACCTTTGTCATTCTAAATACACAAATTGTTTGGTTTCACGGGTCTCAGGCAGCTTTCTGCTTCCCTACAACTCCTAAGCAACTTGCTCCAGTGCTTTATTTTTAAGGACAATTCAGAACTGCAAGATAGCCACACATCTCCCAGAATGCAAAATGTACATATAAAAGACATTCCCCACTATTTTGGATTTCAGATTCTTTCCACGTAGGCTATTGAAAGAGATGAAAATGGATAAATGTGTAGCCACCAATGGCGTCTGCCTCTCACTTTATAGAGAGCTACCATTTCATTAAGTTTGAAGTTTTTTGAAATAATATAATCATAATGAAAGAAAGGAAATAAAATCCTCAGAAAGTTCTCAAAGGAGTATTAAAAGATGAGATTTGAATAAGACTGATCAAATGTTGGAATGGAAGATGCAGATAGGTCATAAGCCTTTGCTTTTTTGATTGCCCATATTGTCTCGAAACTGTTCAGCAGAACAAAGAGTTTTGTGGATGAAAGACTGGTGTGAAGAAACATGAATGTCAACTTGAGTTCTGAAAGACAGTCTGCTAATGAAATATTCTAAAAGTCATTTTCAAGGTGGTAGAAAGTTCTCACTGATGTGCATCAATGCTTCTGATAAAAAGCATCAAATAGCTATGCAAGTATTGGCTTTTAGGTCTGAGAAAATAAAGCAATGCTTGTATGATTCCAAACGTTGCAGAAACGTGTTTAGTTTTTATATTTTCTGAGGATTAAAAATAATAATTAGGATGTTGTTTAGTTTCTAGCTTAGGCATACAAAACAATTCAGGACCAGTTAATTTTCAACATAGCAAAATTAGATAATATATAGTGAAAATGAGTACACTGAAAATAAAGACAGATCCTAAATGCATTTTTAGTTCAAGAAAAAAATAAAACTACATTATTTGTTTGTGCAATAAATAAAATAAGTATAATTTGAGACAAACAGTAAATAATACATTTGGCTGCTCCTAGTAGGATAGACTTCTGAATCTGACACTGTGTGATATTTAATAGCTTCTTCATAATAGGAATTCATAAGACAGAAAGATCTAAAAGCAGTAAACATATTTCCAACAGTTCTAGGTGAGCAGATCTAATTAAATTTTGGAATATGAAAGCCTCTGAAGTAGTGCTGCCAATTCCTATCTTCTACAGGGATTTTCTTGCATGCTTGAACTAGCTTCTAGAAAACTTCCTTTATCTTTGATTTCTTGAAGGGCCAAACATCAACAGCACTGAAGCTCACAAAGGGAAGGCCTCATGTACTTTTAAGTGGCTGTTGCTTCACCCTGGCACCTCCTCTCATTAAAGCACCGGACTGGCACTGTGAGTCTGGAACTTGGTGTGAGGATGAGCTGGCACACACCAGGGCCAGATCCAGGGGAGAGGTTAAATACCCAAAGGGATATTTAAAGCAATTTTTTTTGCTTTAAGAGCAAGATACAGGACCAAGAAACAGTGCTGCCTGTAGTTACCTAAACCTATCAGGACGCTGTTCCTCTCAGGGACAGGACAGTCACCCCAGTGTTTACACGGCTGAGGCTCCTCTGCACTCAGCTGTGCCCACTCCTCGCTGCCTTCCAACAGCCGGGACCCCCAAATCCTCTGAGGCACTGGAACCTGTCGGCAGCTTCAGAATATGCAGCCCATAAACCAGCAGGGGCTGGAATGTTACAGAATGAACTTGCAATAATCACTTATTTGTCAAATGCAGTAGAAGGAGAGGTGGTTCAAACTCAGCCCAGTAATTAACACACTACTGGAAGTGAGAGAGTCCCTGTCAGAGCGGCTGCAATCCCGCCTCTATTACCTTCCAGAAACCCCTAGTGACAAAGCTAAGACTACTGAAAAACAGGGGAAGGCCCTCCCGACCCCATCTTGCTTAAGCTATTTCACACTATAGGCAAGAAATCAAGTTTAAATAAGTCAGAAAGGAGGTACAAGAAATCTGATTCAATGATCCTTGTGGGTTCCTTCCAACTCAAGAGTATTCTGTGAATATTCTGTTACTCTTAACAAGTGGAGGTAAACAAGGTGGTGAGATGTCTAACTCTGCTGTTACCCTCAAAGGCTCACTCTGAAGAGCTGCCAAATCAAGACCTCTCTTACCTTAAATCTCAAGTGAAGGCCCTTAACTTTTGCTGTCACAGTCTGGGGACCTGGGCGTGTAAGAAAGAGCCCTGAGCTCTCCACAGGCAGCCTCATTTTAGTGATGCCAGTCTTACGAAAATTTGGCTTCAAATCTTCAACATGCAGCCCTTTCCTTTTGTTTCTATTTTGAGACTGTCACAAATATATATCTTGTGTGAGTTACAGCTCCAGCTTTTATTCTCCTGGTCACTCTTTTCCTTCCGATTGCAGCAGGGCGTGGGTTCTTTGTTCCCAAACAATTCAGCCAGGTTTCAAAGAGATAATACACATTGTATGCTAAGTCTGTACTGGCTTTTATCACGTATCCCCTTGGAAACAGGAAATGCCCGGCTGTTTTTGGCTGCCCTCCCTCATGATTTAGAAGAGGAACCATAGGAAAGCTTTGCTGAATGGCCTTTGATTTTCTGTCAATGCAGTTTTGCCAGAATTCTAACTGAGGTCCCAAAAGTAGAAATAAACCATTAATCTGCTCCATCAGTCAGTCCCTGGACAAGCTTTAGAAACTGAAAATCTGTTTACAACAAAGATATCATAACCTTTTGAATACTTAATAAGAATGATAACAAAGCAAGTAACTCTTCGTTTAAAACTAAAGTGCAACACTTCTGTTCTGAATCTAGATGAACAAATAAAAGCCAAAGGTAGGTTACAGTTTATATTTTAAAGTTACTTAGCCTTTTTCTTAAAACCAGCCCTAAATGAAATGTTTAACTCTCTCTTCAAATGTGTGACACCATCCATCACAATTTTATAGTTAGACACATAATAATGTAGAATCTCAGCTGGCTGTCCACTTGTAAAAATGGGAATAGACTTCAAGAAATAAGCAATTTCCCAACAGAAAATTGGAAATTCTGCCAACCAATTCCAGGTGACCTGCCATCAATCAGTGTTAAATTCTCCCCAGCTATTGCTGAAGGGTATTGCCATTACTGACGGGCTTCACCTGGTGACTAATGGTATATAACAAACACATTCAAGAACTACAGAAATCCTAAGAATCTGTAATTGTCAGTTAACTTCTAGCAAAGACCTTCTCAGGCAATTCAGAATGAGAGTGAGATTTCTATAACCTCAAAACTACTCATTTTTATTATAATGTTTTTAAAAAAAATCAGAGTGACTTGATGCCATGAAACGAAATTAAACCAGACTGCAAAACACTTATTTGTTGCAGAATGATTTCATGTAACTACTTTGCTGGATAGGCACTAATATGACAATTACTGTAGGCCTGGACTTACATTCAAGTTTCTCAAAAAAGTTTGTGTGATTAATAATTATGATTAATGTTTGAAGTGTGCTGTTCCAGGGTAATAGTTTCCTTCATTTGCCAGAGTATACATTTAGAATTAGGTATTCAAGTGCTCTGGTTACTCATGTAAAGCCTGTGTAGCTATGATTTACTTTACAGGTGAGAAACATGCTGCAAACAAGAAATCCTGACTGTTCAGCCACTACCAGAGAAGCAGAGAGAAATGGTGATGGATTTGTTACATGGAATCTCCAAGACAGGGAAATAGGGTTTTCACAGTTGTCAAAACCAGAATCTGTCAAGGTTTAAAGCTCTTTGTGAAGCGTGGAAACTTGAATTTCCACTGAACTTTCAGATTAAAAAGTAAAATAAAACTGAAAAAAGTAGTGGGAAGTACTGATGGGCTCACCCTGGAATTGGATCAGATCAGGAAGTCTCCTGTCCCTAATAACCCTTCCAAAGTCACTAATTCTGAGTTTAAAGTCCACAGGACTGTACAGAGATCCATTGGACCCTTCTGCCCACCTGATTTCTATGGGGCACTCACAGGGATGGAGAAAAGGACATGTATACTAACAGGACTTATATTTATAAAATCTGCAGCAAGATGGGTAATTAATCATGAGTTAGAGGGGCAAGAGATAGCAGTACCAGAATAATTTTGGTTTTGTTCTAACTAAATCTGCTTCACGCTGTGCTATGTTGAGATAATAATGGTGGGGTTCTAAGAGAGAGAGTGCAACATTTTAATTCATAGTAAAAAGCTGTATTGTTCATAATTCTAACATCCTTGAGATGCTGGGCCACTCCTCAAAATAATTCAAAGCAACAAAAAAAAAAGGTAATGAAAATATCTTATAGGCATTCAGCATCTGCATTGTCCAAAAAGGTGGAAGACAATGAAGGCAGGGAAATAGATGTGGGCAGAAAATAAACAGTTTTTAAATCCCTGACTATGTTCAAAGTGAGAGGCTTGCTCATGCCCTTCACCACGGCTCAGATAAAACACAGACAGAAGATATGTCTGTGTAAAGAGAGACATCTGGATTTTCCCTGTATGTGTGCAACAGTGAAGATTTCATCCTTTGTGATGCCCATGGCTTAGGAGTTCTGGTTTTGTTCCTTGCCCATTCTCTCCAGCCCTCTCATCCCTTGCCCAGCCATCAGTGACAGGAGCTGAGCCCTCAGCTCTCCAGAATCACCGCTGGGAGCAGGAATCTTCCCTCCAGCACAGCCATGGCCTTTTGCTTTCAGATGATGTCACCTGATTCACTTGGTCAGGGTTTGCTTCTTGGTGAGCAGATTCAATGTAGAAAAGTAAATTTTCAAGACAGCAGCCAAGTTCTCGAAAAATGCAGGGCTTGCCTTGATGGGCTGCATGTGTTACCATGCACATTCTTTGCTGTTAACAACCCACCTCCTGGGGAGTTTGCACTCCCAGGTCAGTGCCGGTGAGGGCAATACTGAGAGTAGGCATTGGTTATGAATACTGGACTGCAGTAATGCTAAAGTCTTTATTCCTAAATCTGGGAGATGCTCAGCATTTCATAACATTCTGTGAATATTCAGGTCATCTTTGCAGTGTTTATTAACTTTCCCACTGCACCCCTCCATCAGAGAGGTGTTGCTTAAAGCCATCGCACAGATGAAGTATAAAATGGAGATGTGCTGTGAAAGAAGAATTAGTATCCAGGAGTGGGTTTCATTCCCTTTGACATTCTCAGAAATAACATGTCCCATTCTCTCCACGGTTCCTGTGCTCTCTCTGGGTGCTTAACATAATTTGTAAAAGAAATCATCTTAGATTTTCAAAGTAGAGTCTTAAAATAACCTTAAATACTTAATGGCAGATTGAAAGATCGGGGAATAAAAGCAGAAATATATTGAACAAAATAGCATCTAAGATACTAATTTAATTACCAAGTCTCCTCTAAGAGTTGGGTAACTGATCTGTGGTAGCATGGATCTAATTTTTCCCCTCAAGTTCAGAACAGAGAGAAAGCACATGACATGATCTTCTATTATTCTCTAGATATATATCAGTGAACACTGTATTGCTGTATTTCACAGAACAATGGTTCAAGTTTAGTATCTTGTCTCAAGACATGTTTTCTGAGAGCACAGTCATTAATGAAACTTATTGAGAGACTTCAAACTGAACGTATAGTAGATTGAAAATCAGATTTGCCTTTGAAATCATGTTTTCTGGGATAATTGCTCTTTTTAAAAATTTTAAAGGCAGTTTAAAAACTATTTCAGTTTTCTGAGCTAGACCCTTTTTATTAGATACTGGAAGGCTCCCTGTCATGAAGCAGCCTTAAATATTTCCAGTCAGTTCAGTAACTCCCCATAAAAATACTGATATGCACTTCCAAATGACTTCTTGTAAAACCTGGACTTCAGTTATTTGGATTACTTTAAAACAAATGAAATACAAGCATTTCTCTCATTACTGTGAAACCCTCAGGAGTATTAATGCATTTCAACATATTGAAGTTTTCAAAACAAATTCTGACCATGAAAATTCCATGAGCAAAGGATGAATTCTCAGTCCCTCTACCTGGGTAAGTCCTGCTGATTACACAGGAATAGCAGGAGTGTAAACCAGATTATTTAGAAACAGTTCTAAAGAGATTCGAGTCTGTAAGTAACAGACATGTATATGACAGGATATATTCAAGAGATAACCCTAAGAAGACCTTTCTTTTTATGAATACTTGTTCCAAACTCACAGGAACAGCTCAGGCCAATGTTTTCCACTGAGCAGGAAGAACACTAGGCCTGTGCATGCTGACATCTGAAAGAAGAAAAAAGCAGGTATTTTCGGAGGACATTTTTCCTGCGTTAGACAGAGTTGCCTCAGAAATGCAAAGACATTGATTATGGCATATACTAATTGAAACTGCTCAAGCCTGGAGGTGTGTGTTTGCTTCCAGCTTTTCTGAAGCTCTCACAAAGCCCACCAGGCTTTTCAGGCCTGTCCCAAACTGTTCACACATCGTGCACCAGCACTGCCGTCTCTGCTGCTCCTGAGTTGTGGCACACAGGAAAGGCATCCCAAGGAAATATGGGCTATGGATTGCTGACAAAAATCAGCAGATACAAAGAACTACAGGAAATAGCACCTTGCACCTACAGGCCAGGAAGGGCTTTCTATCTGAGAAGTCTTACAGTAAATGGTTATGGGAACTATAGGAACACTTAGCATTACAGCACTATGAAGAATTCTGCCATGTCTGTAACACCAGAAATATTGCTGATAAACCTTAGGATATGATAAAGAGTTTACCTCAAGTATTTCTCTCAGAGGATCTAGATTTCTTGCAGGGCTAAATTCTGACACCTGTAGCCATGCTTAGTGGAACCTCACTTCATGATCTGTCTCACTGTCTTGATAGACTTACTCATTGAAGGGTTTCTTAGAGGTGTCTGGAGGCCCATAAATAAACCCCCATTTTTTAATACACAAAGACTGCTTTCCAAATCCTTCCTCAGTTGACAATTTCCTCATCAAAGGCAGAATAGCATTAAAAAAACCTGTAGCATTGCCAGGCTCGAAATAAATGATTTTGTTGTTTTAAATACAAATAATGATCCGTCATTATGCATTGTGCAAGGAAGGCATTACCCTGCCTTGAAAAACACAGAAAAGAAACAACACTGAAGTAGTTTTGATAAATGCTGTCATTCTCTAAGGAAATTTAGGAAGTAGAATGCTATTAAATGCAGCTGCTTTTAGTCCTCTTTGAGTTTTCATTCCTTGAACCATGGAAACCGCCTTTGGGAAGACAATAGATGCAGGTCCCATGAGGATTTAAGTGGCTTGATCATGTCCTTGTGAGTAGACTGAGGCAGTGGCAGCCAGAGACACTGCAGTCTCCTGGCCTGCTGCTTCTGGTAAGCTTCTTCCAAGCCATTGAAATGAACATGCAACCAGTCCTAACATTCTTCACACACACAGAGAAATTTCTGTCTTTAATAAAATTTCAAAAAGTGAAAGTGTGTGTTCTAACCACAAATAGGTTTTTTGGGAATTTCTGTGTTTTGGGCACAATAGTAAATTTGGCCCAAAATTCTTCTCACATCATCTCTATCAGTGTCACTGCAGCTCATTTTCAACCTGCCAGATCCAGGCAATGTGAAGTTGCCTCATTTTTTCCAGCTGTCCCCTCCCAGCGTGAGGATCCCACAGTCTGTGGGACAGTCTGGGACATGGGGCACCTCTGAGATTCTGGATAAGGAGCTGCAATTACAAGCAAGCAGGAGTAACAAGCTCAGTGTGTGGTTTGAAGTGTAACTAATAATACCCTTTAATGGGGACAAACCAATTCGGGAAAACTTACAGCAAAAGGACACGTAGTTGTGATGGGAGACAAAAGAGAGGAGAAAGTCAAGACAGCGTAGTGTGAGCAGCAGTGTTTTGAGATTTAAATATCAGAGGTTTTAGGGGCTATTCGTTCAAAAAATGAAGGCAATGGAAGGTTAAAGAAGGGAGAGGTGTTCTCTAACCCAGAACAGTGTGGCTTTCCTCATAATGGCCTCCACTGCAGTCTGTAACCAGCCACTTTCTATTCCCCCCGAGTAGGAGCTGTAGAATATTTTGTAAAGTTGCATCTTTTAAAGTTCAGAAAATAAGCAGTGAAGCAAGATGCATCTCCTTTAGAAAGAGGAATTGAACTCACCCCATGCTTCATGAAGCCATCAAGCTCATGGCTGAGCAACACATTGTTGAGTTGAATATAATGAGGCTGCTGTATAATGTCACATTATAAAAAAACCTGTGCAACACTATAAAAAAAATCCTACTGCATTCTGATAACACTGCTCCCTTTCCTCCTACTGAAAAAGGTTCAGAAGAAAACTAGGAAATGGATTCAGGCATAGCAACCTTGTGCAGTTCATGTTAATTAGCCAGTTTGCAGTCAAAATATATGCACCGAACACAACTGAGATTCTTTAGAGATTATCAGAAATTAGGTATATGAATTGCACATGCTGTTCTAAACAGCTCTTTCTTCACTATAAATTAACACAACTAGGGAGAGCAAAATCACGGTCATTTGATTGCTAAAATATTATTTTTATAAAATTAAATTAATTAACGCTTCATTTGCAATTTCACTAGTTGACTGCAACTCTTTAGCCTTGAAAACTCTATTATAAGAGGAATTCAACCTAAATTCTAAGTGGTTAACCTCTGAAATGGATGTTGAGTTTAATTATTAATTCATAATCCTGAATTTGGGGCATCCTTGATTATCCCTAACTTAAACAGACATAAGTGCGATGATGCATCAAGACTTAGACATTTTCCTGGCCTTATAAGTCTGAAATTTGGAGGCTTACCTCAAGAATAACCATCCAAGGACACAACAAGTTGCTCGGTAGACTGCAAGGAAAATGGAGTAAGGAAGAACAAATAAGAGAGGTCCTCCACGTCTCCTAAGAGATGTGCCTGATGGCCAGAGCCATTTTTCTGTGCAGAAATCCTTTCCTTGTTTACAGTTTGCGTTTGGCCGCTTTTTTTTCTTCTTTATTTGAAAATTGAAAATTTCTTCTGAAAAGTCTTTTATATCTTACCTTTTAAGGAGAAGGAAAAAACCCACTCCAACCACCAAAATATTCTCCCACAGCCCTGAAAAGAGAAGCTCAGCCATGCACACCTCAGGGGGTTCATGCAGTGCCTTCCAGGGCCATGACATGGATTTGTCCTCTTCCATGGGGTTCCCTGGTACACTACAAACACAGGCCAGTACTGACCTCTACCCCATTCCATGCCAGACAAGCAGATGCACTTTGTTCTGTGCCTTAATAGGCACCAGGCTGTGGACTGTGAAAGGCAAGTGTTGATATGAAATTTTTAAGAGACTCCTCATAATGAAGCAGTACTAGTGACACAGATCTTCTAATCAGGCATTTAGTAATTTTGCTTTGCAGCTTGGAAAATGTATTTCATTTAAATTCACCTCCTAGGAGCTGTGTGTCAGGCAATTACTCTCTACCAGAAGATTTCAAAGTCCAAGCAAATTAAATGGGCTCTGTTCTTAAAGTAATACTGCCCTCAAAGCATCATTACTGTTGTTAAGAAATAGCAAACCTGAAGGCACAATTTCTGTTCTCTCCTATGAATACAGGTGCAGTTCCTATTAATGTTATTGGCAATCAGCTGTGCATATTTACAGATTTAATGCAGAGTCTCTCTGAGTGAGGAACACACCTGAACACTCACAGTTCTGAAAGAGCACGACTGAAATGGACAGCTGAGTTCAGTTTCCAGAGTGTTGAGACTTCTGAAAGAAATTCAAAATGTGATGGCCTGTAACAGTATTCATTCCAAATATACCCCGATATTAGGTAAGTAGGATCAGGTTTCTTTCATGAATAGACTCCTGAGGAAGAAGAACAACCTTGCAAGACATGGCAACCGTGAGCATTTGTCTTCCTTTGACTTACTACAAAGTGAATGTTCTTATAAAGTGCAGTAAGCCTTCATATGTTGTTGAATTTTAGTATTAAGTTGCCTCCTCACTGGAATAGAAAGTAAATTCTTGATTTTGTGCCAGACATTAAAAAAATTTGTGGTCATTTACAATCAGTGTGAACCACTGCCCCAAATACAGACCAGCTGGGAGCCTGCAGATGGGTTTGATACCAACCCACCTGCCCAGGGAAGTGATGGAGTCACCATCTCTAGAAGTGATTAAGAAACGTGGATATGGCCCTTGAGGACATGGTTTGATGGTGAACATGTTAGAGGTGCTGGATTAATCATTGCACTTGATGATCTCAAAGGTCTTTTCCAGCCTAAATTATTCTGTGATTTTATGATTCTATTTTCTATTGCTATTTCCCACTCTTAGTTCCAAAGCTCTAGATTCCCAAAGATCCAGAGGCAGATGTAGAGCAGAATAATGGAAAGGAGGTCAGCTGGCACTATAGAAATTTCTCCTTTTTACTTACTTTTATTTACTGCCACTTAAAAGCTTTCAGAATCATCTAAAAGTGTCCAGATTCCTTTTAAAATCCAGGCTCCCAGTCAGCTAAGTGGCACTGAAAATCTTATTCAAAGTAGCTCTTCCAAGTGTACACAAAAAGCATCTGATGATGGTCCTTGGGCACTGTCCTAACTATAGGAGAGGTCAAATTGAGCTGAATAGAACTCTTCATGTTATTGAAGTTAACAGTAAGAGAAACACTTCCCTAAATGGGGAGCATATTGCTAGAATTGCATCCAGAATGAAAGGAATTCCAGCCTTGAATACTCTGTTTTTCTGCCTCCCATTCTTTCAAACAAGCAGCATAAAATACACATAAATATAGGCAAACAGATGTAAATAATCTGCCCAAATATTTCTGTAAAGCACCTTCTTTGTGCAGCATGCCAGAATCACCTCCCAAGCATGTGTTTTGTAAAGGATATTACCCCTAATTAGTTTAAGTTAACTACTGTTAGAGACTAGAACGGGAATTCTGCAGGGCAGGTTATCTGTCCGTCACACTTTCAGGGCAGCTACTGTCAGAGACTGGGTACTGGAGCAGCTAAAATTGGGGCCAGATGCCAGTTTTTATGCTCGTACTTTTGCCTCAAAGATCCTTACATTTGCTTATGATATTCTGTGAAGTTCGTCTGTTTCAAGCCAGCACAATATCAAGTACTCAGTCACTGACTCCAATTAAATCTCCGCTTAAAACCAACTCTTTCCACTCACTTTTCATTCTTCTTGCTCCTTGATTGTTTCACTTGCAAATAGAAAATAAACTGTTCATTGTTATTGAACCAAACTCTTATAAGCACAGTGACATAGCAGCAGCCTCTGTCAATGTTTTAAAAAGACAGTTAATATATTTTATTGTGTGTAATTCAATGGGGCCTTGACATTTAGCCATTAGTGTAATGCAAATAATAAGCAATAATACATAACTGTGATTCAAATTGAAACACTGAGCAAATGTAAAAAGAAAAGAAAAGGTGGTTTAAATAGTAAGCAAGGACATAGGAAGAACCATCAGGAGTCAAAGATAAGTATACTTGGAGCCATAAAATTACCTCGTGTCAAAACTAATTGAGGGAAGCAGCTCGTCACTAATGCAATTGTGCTTTAATAATGGAGATGGCATCTCCATGAGCCTGGGAGAGAGGCAGCTCTGAGAGCCAGAAATGGAAACTTTGCAGAGATCGGGTTCATTCTCTCAGCCCTCTGTGTTGTGCATCAGGCTGAAATAATCGGACGCATCGTTTCAAAACACACGGTTTCTGCCTGAGCGGGCAGCAGGACCTCCCGGAGCTCAGGGCAACCCACGGGCTGCTCTGGGGACCTGCACAATTCACCAGGTGGTCCCCTGAGAAGCAACCCATGTCATCCCATGTCCTAGCTCCTCTCTACTCCAAATTTATACAGTCTGTCAAGGTTGTCAATGTGAAGCCATTTAGATGTTGTCTTGTTTCGCATTTCCTACTCTAAAATGTTCCAGAAATGAATCCTCTATCTCTGAATAGAGAATTGGTCTAGGAATTGGCAAGGACTTCATTCCTACTTTTATTAAGGGCTTATCAACTAAAAAGGACTGGAACAAAGAAGAATAAAATATTTGATTTTCCCACCCTCCACCTAGTCTGAAAGACAGTCCTTTTGAGGCCAGTATTGCTTAAGTCTGTAAAACGAAAATGCTACGAATCACAATCAAATAACTGTCAGGCGCCTTATTAAATTTCATTCAACTCCATACAAAATCTTAAGGGACCATTTCTATCTTCCAATTTAGACAAAGATTAAATAAAAGCTGATCAAAGATTTATAGAATTCTAAAGTGATACTAAACACAATGTGCTATGCCTGGAAAGCTTTCCCTGGTACAATGGAGTTAGAAGTAGCCTGCTTTAATGGTTTCATTGAAGGACCACTTTCCATTGGAGGAAAAAATCAGCAGTTTACAACCACCTCATCTAATTAAAATCTCATAATTCACAGTCTAAATCAAGTTTAAATTGATGCTAGGGTTCATATCGTTGGCCAGAGAGAATAAAAAATCAGTAACAATTTCAACAAAAGAGGCATTCCTCTTTAAATTCAGGAAAAGAGCCAAACCTTCACTTCTGGTGGGTTTCCTGACTAGCAATTCTCAGCCTATCTGCCATAAAAGAAATGTACAGGTAACCTAAGGAGGTCTCCTGAGTGCAGGTAGTAGCAGTAGTTACTAGAATGTCTATTTTCACCACTAAAACAAACCTCTGTCTGTCCCTCAATGGTAAAGTGTGGCATGGACTGAGCACCCTGCTACATTAGAAACATTAACAGGAAATATAGGGAAGAAAAAGAAGCAAAGAAGCAAAAAGAAGGGAAAGGTGCTTTAATGGAGAGAAGTTGTTTCATATTTTCTTTTCTTGCTGCTGAAGGAGAGAACTAAAGAAGAAGAGTCAAGCAGGGGAGAGTCTGCCTTACACATTTAGGGAAAAAGCTCTTAAAATTGTGTTTATTTGTTTTCAAGGCAAGCAGGTTCATTACAAAACAAGTCTTTTATAGTGTTCCAGTGTTCATCTACAACAGAAATCATATTTCTGTAAGAAAAAATTCTGCCTAAGGCTTAGCAAGAAATTTATGATGATGAACATAAATCTGAATTCTGTGGTCAAACCTCTTGTGGAAGAATATACAATTACAGCAGACATCCTGATTTCTGAAAAGCTTTAATGGTATGTAACCTGGAGAATATTTTCACCATTTTGTGTACCATTTTGTGTCTATTTTCTTCTACTGGGGCTTGTCTGAACACCCACAGAACCCTTTGTTAGTGAGGTGGTGCTGACTATTGCGCTACTGTGACTGACTGTGCCCTAGGAATGTGATCTATATCTATTGAAAAATTAAAAAAACTCAGATCCTGCCATCCCTTCTGGACAGTGGTGCAGCCTCAATGCCCTCAAGTAGGTGTGAAAGCAAAGGCAAATTTGCAGCAGAAATGCCAAACAATACCACTTGTGACTTCTGCAAGCCGTGGTATTTCAAAATCACTTTTAGATCCCAAAAGGAATGTAAAGCAAGAAATCAAGTAGGCCATCATCTTTCTGTTAGCAGTGCATGTAGTTTTCCAGATTTTGGCACGAAATCCTAAGGAGCACACCAATGGCAGTGTTTATACTTGTAGTTCATATATAAGGTTATTCTGTTATCTGTACTCCATAAACCCAACCCAGGCTCCTGTGAAGGCAATTCATAAATGTCAGCCAGAAGGGAAAAGACAATGAAGTGGTTTACAATAAGTATGTTTGCTTTTTATTAGCAAGTTCAAACTGAGAACCTTTCCCCCCCAAGCCAGGAACATCACAGGTAATTAAGCCAATGCCCTTTTGTCATGCACTAAAAAAGGAAGATGTAAACTGAAACAACAAGAATCGTTGCCTGCTGGTCAGAACTTCAGCGTGGGGATGACTAATTCCTTTTGATACTGCTTAAAATATATGATTTAGGAGGAATTCTGAAGGGGAAAGGTAGCTGTATAAAGAGATGGATTAAATAAAAGATAACAGACTTTGCTGTGTATCATTTCAAATAATCACTTTGGTCATTTTTTTAGCATTAGCAGAGATCAAGATCCAAGATCAGCAGATTAGAAAGTAAGAGCAGCAAAAATGAGCTGAAGAGAAAACACATTGTGTGT
Organism: Eulacestoma nigropectus; assembly: GCA_013397775.1. NCBI lineage: Eukaryota > Metazoa > Chordata > Aves > Passeriformes > Eulacestoma > Eulacestoma nigropectus. The sequence goes on from VZTE01000461.1 coordinate 140,064, forward strand.
CACTCATCGGTCTGCAAAAGATTTTCTGTCTGTTCTTCTCTCAATGCAGGGTCTTCTCCCCAGTGTTAAGCATGGGAATTGTAAGCACTTCTGAAACATGGTAATTTCCAACTGTCAGTGCCAGAGAAACCTCTCCATGAGTCCCTCCGATGGGACTTGTGTCTGAGGAAGGAGCTCCATCTGAATTCAGTGCACTAGGATAGTTTAATATTTTGTTTTTGGAATATCTCCAAGGAAACAGAGATGAATAGAAATGAGACAAAAATTGGGAAATCCCATCTTCCAACTCCTGGTGTTAAGAGCCGTCTTACAAGCCAGAAGAAAAACAAACACAACAACCAAGCTGTCCCAAACCCCAGGACATATATATGGTGGGAATTTGGGTTAAAAATGTACATGCCACGATCTTCCTTCTTGTGGGGGATGAGGAATGAAGTTCTGTTATCTGGGCCTGACACAGGCAGTGCTTTGTCTCATCATCCGTTCTTGTCTGTGAGAAAAGAATTAGAAGAGCAGACTCCTAAATTTTCCCTTCTGCTGTCGCTTGACCTTGGGTGATACGAGGCCTGCTACTACCCAAACCCTGGAAAATACAGACAGAAAGCGCCATTTACATTACAGACAAAGAAACCTATCCTTAATCCAGCATTTGGTGGCCACAGAGAATGATACACAGAGAAAAAAGCAGTTTTTCTATCAACTGTCCCCTTTCCCGAGGAAGCTGCCCCTCCTACCCCTCAGTTTCACCCAGCACATTCCTTATATATTATTTTACAACACTTTTGGATGGGTCAGCTGGCAGAGGAAGGTCCGGTGACACGGCAGCAAAGGCAGGTGAATTCTACTTTGGCCTAATTCAGGGACAAAATGTAAATTAATTTGCTCTCAGCTCTATCATTGGTCATGAACCCCCCCCAGTTCTCTCCCTGTGACTGATGCTGCTCCTTGCAAAGAAATGTCATTTTGCCACATGATTTCCCAGTTCCTACCTCGGTTCCAGAAACAGCATTCAGCAAAACCCCACCTTGAAACCTTTACCCATTTTTGCACCTTAACCCTATTATACAGAACAAAATGTGAATTTGTGGAACATCCAGAGGGTAATGCTGAGAATCTACTGGAGGGGGCCAAAGCAGTTTGAAAATGGGTTTTTGGGCTAATATGTGGACAGGCAGGATTAATCACAGTTAAACAAAAGGGGTCAAACTCTGATGGAGCAATCTTTCTTCGTTTCATCAACAATGCCCACTATTAGGTGAGCATATACCTTGAAATTAAGCCAGTGGAACCTAGATGGAAAACTTGGTATTAACTCTTTAGACAAATTAAAAGCCAGGCACCCAATGAAATTACCTGTGCTCTCAACCAGTGCCCTTTTGCAGCCATTAAATTTCTACCTTATGTGAAAAACTTCTATTTTTCTTCACCTTGGGAATAAAAAAGAAAAATAAAAGAAACATTTGACATTTTAATGCTGAATTTATATTTAGAACTAAGAACTGGCAGAAGAAAAGCTGAGATAGAAATTAAACTGCATAAGCAACACTTTTGAGTCTATTAGGAAAATAAATTTAGCCCTGAAACCTTTAGAGGGTAACGTATTTGATAAAAGGCTTATACAAAAAGGAAATATTTGGCGTTTTTTTTTGGTCCAGAACTATTTGAAGGCTGAAAACTCCAGTGTAAATAGTGCATGATGCATTTCTAAGTAATTTTTTGACAAATCATCTATGAACCGCTTTAAAAAAATCAGTATGGAAATAGAAAGCCTTAGTTGAGCTTAAACATGCAGAGATTGCTTTTCTTGCTTTATTTTTGTTTGAATGGAAAGTCAAATAACATATTTGTTCATTTAATTATTTATAGTCCATAAAACCTGTTGTAGAAACACACTCAATCTGTAAAATTCAAGTACCCTCATTTTCAAAGTGCTCTTAAATTTTCTAGAAACAGGTCTGAGATCCATTCAGGGACCTGATTTCCAGCAGAGCACTAGACATGATTGAGCTTTTCGATTTGTTTCCTATTTATAAAACATAACTTTCGATGACAGATTAGCAATTATTTTCAAATTGAACTCACATTCTCTAAATATTTCGCTTTATGCAAATCATCTTGCACAAACATTTCTATGACTTTTGCCACTTTTTTAAGCTCAAAGCCCTTCTTTCCCCATGAAAACGATACTTTTGAATCCCCCGTTGACAAGCTAAGGGCTTATGCACAACATGAAAAATTGCAAAGAACCAAAGAATGTTTACTAGCAAATGGCATCTCTAAAGGACAAAGAAGCCAAGGCAGTCTCTTGGTAGCTAAAACGTGTGACAGAGCCATGGGCAGCTTCAAAGCTGCTCTGATGCTGCAGCTGCCAAGCAGCAGCTGCTCCTGCTAGACAATCTTCTTTGTGACTTGGCACCCAGGCCTTGTGCTTGCCATTCAAAAGCAGCAGAAAGAGTCACAGGATGCAGGATGGCAGCTACCTCTTCATAAATCATACAATATCTGCAGAAATCCCTGTGGAGATAGTAGGTGCCCCAGGAAGTTACAGTATTGCTCTGAAATGCTGACGCAGTCAGTCACAGGCTGGAAATGCAAACTAAAAAATAAATTTATTGTTAGAACCACTCTGTACTCCTGATAAAGTATCTCAGGACTCAGAAAAGCTCCTGAAGCATAAAGTAGTAATATTTTCATTATTTTGAAGAGAAGGAAGGTACCAAAGATTAGCTGGCTCAGGAAAGTCACAGAGGGTGTTTGAATAAGAGCTCGAGTGTGTCTCCCCAGAAACAAGGCTGACATGGTCCTGAATACATCATCCCTTCTTCCCTATGAAGAACAGATAATTTCTACATACAGGAAGATGTTTGCCATCTAGCAACTGTCAGGAATGAAACCAGTACAACTAAGTTAGATCACAGTTGCACAGAATCTGCTCTGAGCAGCCTTTCTCAGTGTTAATGAAGGATCATGTCTTTCCTAGATATTGTACTTTATGCCATTCTATACAATGTTAAAGCAAATCCATAAATCATATCACTTTCTGTAATATGATTCTGAGAAGTTACCCTCTTCTCTCAAACCTTAAAGAATTTTATATTAAGAGCAGGCCTGATTTGATTGCTTCAGGCTTATATATGAATTCTTATTTTTATGGCTCCCTGGAAATATATAGATTGCTGTTCAATCCCCTGTAAACTTAAAAGCAGCAACATGATGGAAAAATTTGGTGTTGGTGCTACAGCATCAATGGCCAGATTTAGAAGCTCACAGAGTGATGATTTAAAGCCTCAGATTCATTTCCAGGCTCATTCCCTGGCAAGAAGGGATGGGGTGAACAGGACTGCACCCACTCCCTCTTGCAGCTGTTTGTCTCCAAGCACTCACTGCACACACATTCACTGAGTGAGTTTCTGTGTCTAGAGGGCAGCCTGGCATCAGCTTCTCTGAAACATTCATATATTATGTCATATCCAGGGATCCAGAAACATTTAAACAAGACAAATGATTAAAAGATAGCGGGAGCTATGCATTATGGATTAAAGTGTAGACTGAGAAGTTTTTGGAACATTAGTGTTCCAGAAATATGAACTATAAACCCATGTGAAACATTGAAAATCATCACATTCAGTGATATCCTATGTTCTTTTAGTGGAAAATTGAAAATAAAAGTAGTAGAGAAACATATCCCAATTGTATGAACAAATTATATATTTATAATCCTTTATTAGGATTTTCTGAAAAACCCAGTGTTCTCATAATCACACAGTGGCAATGGAGAAGTTACAAAAGCTAATATTTGGCCTTAATATAGTCTTATTTTTATTGCAGTAATTTATATGAACAACAATCAAGGATCTTCAGCTTATATAAAGCTCCAGAGCTAAAGAAAACATGAGTGGAGAGATACGTCCAAAAATATACTGACACTTTCATTCACTTTGTTGTGTCACCTGTGGATTCCATCAAAAGATGAAGTCAAACTGAAAATTACTTGGCTTCTGAAATATATGTACAGGAAATATTTCTTCTGATATTTAACTGATCAGGTATTGCAGCAGTCTTGGAAATACCGAGGATTCCACTGGAAAATAGAGACAAAACATCCTCTGGGAGGCCAACAGCCCTGACAGGCTGGGCTCTCTGGGTGTCCTGGTCCTCAAGTGGCCAAATGCCATGGGGGAGGTGAATCCTACTAAGCTGTTCCCTCAGTCACTGCAGCCAAATCAAACCTCTAAGCAAGTCCCACTCTGACAGAGATCCCTGCTGCTCATCCCACCTTGGGCCTGGCAGTGGAAAAGATGTGTCAGAAATGTTCCCAGCTGGTGGGACCTCACTGCCATACACTGGGCCCTGGGTAGGCAGTGTGTGGGACATTTCACTGCAGAGACATGCACAAACCCCCCAATAGATTCACATTTCAAAAGCACGCTGTGGTATTAGTTAAAAGGAGATGCAACGCAAGATACGATTCTAAAGGAAAATGACACAACTGGAGAGTGATCTGCAGTATGAGAAGAGGGAACAAATTAAGTAAAGACGCTTACAAGACTGGAGTAAGGACCAAAAGGGACCCCATATTGTATTTTAGCATCTTCCACTCCTTGGGAGTTCTGCTCTAGGGTGTGAATGATGACACAGACCAAAAGCCAGGGCTCTGTGCATTCCAGCCATGGGCAGGATGCTGCAGTAATGAGGATGTCTGGTGAATCTATCTGTGTTCTGAGGCCGGAATTTATGGGAAGTTGTTACATTTGTTGAAATAATGAGGGGGAAGCAGTACTAGAAAATGCTACAACTGCAAAAAGCTCACAAGAAGGGAAATAAGCCCCCCTGGATGTTACTGAGATTAACTTACATTTGGGGTAGTAGATGCTTGTTAAGAAATAAAACATTATTATTATGCCTATGCTGGTTTGTTGCTCTGTTTGGCAAATTCCTGATCTCTCTTGACTTTCAGTTCTGAAATACACATTGTCAGGAACTAAAATGATTAAACTGTGTAATCTGTTTATTCAGATCATATGCTGAAAAGTATCTTATTTCACAAGTATCTACTGTAGAGTGATTCCAACAAAGACACCAGACAAAAGATAAGCTCTCAGATGAAGGAAGACAGTCTTTACCTTCTCTTGACAGCTGCCTGCAGCCTCAACTCTCCATTGATAAACTGCCACATAAAAATTTACCTATCAAATTATTTTTGGCATTTAAATCATATCTATCATAAAGGCAGGTGAATCCTTAAAAGCACTGCATTTTAACATGTGCAGCCTCCGGATTATACTTCAAGAAATGCTGTGGCTGAACAGGACTGTGATATACTCTGTACAGGTTAATAAAAGGCATTTTCCCAGATACTCCTTAGCCTCAGCCTCTGATTTCTCCATAATCTGCTTCCTGAGGTCTTCCATCAGTATAATTAAATCTGTCTGTGCTATTTCATGGTGCTAAGTCCACTTATACCAGCTAAAAACCTTCAGTTGCTCGATTTGTCCGCGCAGCTCCCTCACGTTCTATCCACCTTTTGGGGTACGTGACAAATACAGATGTCCTGCATGAGAAAAAGTTTGTACAACCCAATCCACCAACATTGTCAATATTGGCTACAGCTTACTAATTAACTTTAGAAAAGTGAATGAGCTAATTAGCAGGGCAAACTAAATAGAATATCATTAGTTAGTCAATCAGTGCTGGTTTCCACTAAGTGAATGAGTAATTTCCACACATTCTGGGTCGCTGTCAACCTCTCAAATTTCCCATTGGTCTTCCCTGTCCTGCAGCAAATCTTAAACTGAAAATACTCAACAGGATGACCTGGTTCAACTTACTACTTGTACTCCCACAGATCACCAGTGGTTACACTCTGGAAAACACTGAAACAGCCTCAGTTGCTTCAGGCTGGTTTCTGTTTCCTTCACTGAGAACAGAAAATGAGGCCAGAATTCTTCCAGGTCCCAAGAAACCTTAAAAGTTTTTCCAAAAAATATCCACTTTTAGGAAATTATTTATTGATGTATAAAACTTGCAGCTATAAAGAGAACCTGCCAGAGGGACAAGTGACCTAAGGAAACGGCTTTAAAGAATAGAATCCCAGAGTGGGTTGGATTGGAAAGAACCTTAAAGATCATTTAGTTTCAAGCCCCTGCCATGGGCAGGGACACCTCCCACTGTCCCAGGCTGCTCCAAGCTCCAGTGTCCAACCTGGTCTTGGACACTTCCAGGGATCCAGGGGCAGCCACAGCTTCTCTGGGCACCCTGTGCCAGGGCCTGCCCACCCTCACAGGGAGCAATTCCTTCCCAATATCCCATCTAGCCCTGCCCTCTGGCAGTTTAGGGCTGTTTCTCCTTGTCCTATCACTCCATTCTCTTGTCCAAAGTCCCTCTCCAGCTCCCTTGGAGCCCCTTTAAGTATTAGAAGGGCCTCTAAGTTCACCCTGGAGCCTTCTCTTCTCCAGGTGAGCACCCCCAGCTCTCCCAGCCTGGCTCCAGAGCAGAGGGGCTCCAGCCCTTGCAGTATCTCCGTGGCCTCCTCTGGGCTCTTTCCAACAGATCCTTCTTATGTTGAGGACCCCAGGGCTGGGGCAGCTCTGCAGGTGGGGTCTCACCTGGGTGGGGCAGAGGGGCAGAATCCCCCCCTCCCCTGCTGCCCACGCTGAGGGCTCAGCCCATGTGCTTGCCTTGTGTCTCATGTTAAATATCTTCAGCCGGCCTGGACCCTTCCCCAAAGTGGGGGCTTTGCATGGAACTGTTTGAGTGGTCCATCCATCAAATCGCATCTCTCCTGTTGAGAGACCAGGATGTTTATGTGGGACAGTGTCAAATGCTTTGCACAGATCCAGGTAGATGGCATGATCTGTTAACTGGCAGTTCCCCAAGACATTTTGAGTGAGGCAAAGTAAATTTAAGATTATTGGCATCAGGCCCACTTTTCCTGCTTACCTTTCCCGCATTTCCCCAAGCCAGCCTGCTGACCCCCACCACGCTGCCAGGCCGTGGGCTGCAAACCCTTCTGCAGACAGGGAACTCTAGATATAATAGCAGAACACAATATAATACAACAGGCAGCCCCCAAAGAATGTGCTCAAATATGCTCTCACTGCAAGGTCCACTGCCCAAACTTGAGTTCATTTACTTTAGTGCTTAAAGCCTTACAGGAATGTCTCAGCTCTCTAAAGGCTCTGATAGCTGCAAGTGTAAACACTGAGTTTCAGTCATGGCTCTTATCCTTTCACTGATAGCATATAATTGTTTATGGCACCCTCTTAATACTAAAATAACAACAAATACTCAGCTGGAGACAAGGGAAAATGATAATGCACCAAAGCTCATGGTGCTTATGAGTCTTGTCATTCTCTGATTTCAGAGCTTTTCTTGTACAAGTTGTTTATTTTGACTAATATCCATCTTTAATGTCTGTGCCATGCAAAATCTCCTTCTACATGTGCGTTCAGACATCACAAGCAGTGTTTTGGAAATGAAGCATTTCCATTAGTTTAGATAACATCATCAGATTCAGTGGGAGAGAATGACTGATCCATATAAATACTGGTTGGAACAAGTGTGCATGATGAAGCATCTCTTATTGATTAGCAGATTTGCTCTTGTATATGGTATTTCCCAACATCCTTAATCAAGCCTTCTCTGGATGATTCAAAGAAATTCTTGTTTTTGATAAAAAGGCTGTCAGGCAAGGTTAGACTTGTGATGCTTTTAACCATTGGTTGGACCTTACATCCTCCTTTCAGACATAAGTCCTAATACGTAACACAAGCCCCACAAAACCCAAATATAATCCCAGAGAACTGCTGTATTTTGCTGTGACAGGTTTTGTATTGTACTTTGGAAAAACCTGTTAGCAGCATGTGAGGGGATTGAATTCTGAGAGGGTACATGCTCCCTGTAGCCGGCTCTTCCCAAATCCGTGTCTTTGTGTGGTCCAGCAGAGCAGTCTGTAGCTCTGCAGTAAGCACAGGCATTGGAAGTCATCTGAAATGCACTTTCCAACATGATGCCTTGTTTTGGCTGCCATTTCAGATTTTTCAGTAATATAAAAATGCATCGAATCACTGGGAAAGCCAAAGAGAAAGCCTGAGATGCCGGAACTTGTCTCCATCAAGCACAATGAAGTAAGGGGAATTACAGTGTCAGTCAGTGGAGGTGAGAAGACAGCAGGAAAACATCCTTCTGTGCATTCTGCATAAAATAGAAATGCAGCTTCATTCAAGCATTCCTATTTCCCTGAACTATTCCATTTGCAGGACATCCATCAAGAGCATTTTCTCCATAATGTTGTCTGCTACAGCAAATACCACTTTAGAGACACAAGAATTCTTAGTTGCATTATACATAGGGAGTTAGTTGCTAATGATGATTAGAATTTGTATAAATAATCAATTAGTAGTATATAAATGGCAAATGTCTGGCAGAACTTGGAATCAGATCCTTAAAAAAGTAATTTGTTGCCTTACCCTGTGAGTTATCTCCATCAGAGAGGAGATAACTGCACATGATGCTGACATATAAATTTCAAAACCTTCAAATATATTTAATTAATAATTTAATTAAATGCAGATTTTTTTCCAAATGCTTCAGTGAAAAAAAGATTATCTTCAAACACATCACTGCTGTTCTTCAAGGACAATTTTTTACTTTCTCAAATAATATTTGGATTCCTTGGAGGCAAGCAATGCTCCAGTACAGAAAGCAAACATTAAGGCAATAAAATCCCATCACCTCTTTTGTCCATAAGAGACCTTTCATGTGGAACACCAAAAATGGGCATTATCTCCTAGTACCTACTGGAGGATTTGAGCTAGCCCAAGTGAAAAGACTAAGCACTGCATCATTGCTATATTACATTTTTAAAGTATTAATCTCCTTTCGATTTAGAGCTGATACCACTTCATACTCTCCACTCTTCCTGCAGGTGTATGCTGAGCACGGAGCATGTAGGCTCCAAAGAGCTCTGAAATGAAGCAGTGCTCAAAATAATGGGAATGCTTCTCCTAAAGTTACAGACTTGATTTATTAGAAATGGTTCAAACATTTTTCCTAATTAATGTGAGCAAAGTGCCTAACAAAACCAGAATAATGTCTCCAGCTTGGACTCCACTGAGACTAATACCCATCCTTCACACTTCAAGGGGCAAAGTTGGGTAGGAGAAAAGAAGGAGCACTGGTTTTAGTCTCAGTGACAACATTTAAAAGGTCTATTTAATGTTGGTGTGTGAGCCACGGAGGGTGAACAAGTTCTATGTTTTTCCGCTTAAATTGTAAATAAATCTTGAAATTGAGCTGAAAAAAATCTCACTATTATCTCATACCCATATTTCCCTTCACCTCCTAAGAGTCAGACACTTTTAAAAATATATGCAAATGTTTTCCCTAGCACTGTGAGGAAGTTGTGCTTCCATTTTCTGACAGATAAAATGAGGTGTAGATGCAAGATTCATCTCCGGAAGTGAATCTCGGTTGTGTCTTAACAGTGGGAGGGAGTCATGTTGCCCACCTTTAGCTTTCTAAAGTGGTCTAAAGTGTCTGAAGGAGACGCTCTGAGAGGTAGATTGACTGCAGAGATAACAACCATAGGATGTGTCTAAGCCTAACACACATCTGACAGTTTTTACTTCTCTTGTTTTAGCCTTTTTTTTGCTACATTAAGCAACATCCCCATTCATTGTGGTGCCTCTGCCAAAGCCCATTCTGGGCTCACTCACTGTACATTTGTCAGGGTTGTGCATTGTATTCCAGCAGCCAACAAAACACCAAAGTCCCTCTGGAGATCTGGCTCAGAACGATTTGCCAACAGATGTGACCTGTGTCATTGTCAGTACCAGAATTACGGTTTCAGGAGACCTGGCTTCCAGTCCAAAAGCACAAAAATTACTCTTGGGGGAGAGATCTGATGCTCAGAAAGATGTAGAATCCTTCCCCCAATTCGTATGTGCAGTCATTGTGGAGCCATATGTAAAAATCAGTCAACCACTCACCCAGCAACTCCAAATGCTGAATGTGGTCCTGCATGAAAAGCAGAGGGGGACAAGACAGTGCCTTCTTCCCCACTGTTTGCCATCTGACTTCCACAGAAAACATCCCAGCTAGAAGGACAACTGCCAAATGCCATTAAGTCAGTCCTTTATACATCCCTTTGTGAGACACATTAAGTCAACTGCTTATCAGTGCCACTCATTGTCAGATGTAGATTGAGGTACTAAAAGCCGTGTACATCAGTTTCCTTTTGCCTAGGCTGAAGCCGTGTCCCCAAAAGTAGATTTCTTTCCAAATGTCTAAATCAACTTAGGTCAAATTATGATAAAATTTGCCAAAGCACTGTTGCTAGTGAAGCAAAAGAACACTTACTCCAGAATAGATCCTCTGGCTTGGCCTTCGATGGCACAAACAATATGGTAAGTATTGGAATTTTGGGGCTTGCTAGAAGGAATGTCTCAAAACTGTGAAGCTGTTTTTGTTATCCTGCCAGTGAAATGTGAGGAAAACACCTTGTCTGAAAACAAACAGGGAAGTGTTTGGAAGTGCAGACAACAAGGCTGAGATGTGTTTGTTGTGTGTGTCACACTGGTAGGTCACTGGCAGAGTTTGACACTCTTCTTCCATAAGTTACTTGTGGAAAACCCCCCACATTTTCAGATCCTTACCCAAAGAGCAGCAGTATTGCCAATACTAATGCAGACATTAAAGATCTTGGTCTCTTTTGACATCCAGTTCAATCTTGCTGCCAACATTACTTGGTCAAGTTGGCACCACTGGCAATAATTTACCAAAGTCTACTGAATCACCTTTTAACCTCCTTACAGGCACAAGCCAACTCATTAAGAAAAAACATATTAAAATCAGTTAAACACAATGTATTCATAGGGTACTTTTCTTTTCCCTTGGTTCTACTTAAAATCAAGCACAATTCTTAATGGTACACATTTGTAAGAAAGCTGCAGGAAGTCAGGTAGAACATGATTGACTAACAAGGAAGACTAATGACACTGATAGCAGTAAAATGTATAATAAACTAAGGAATTACTATTTGATAGAGCCTTGCATGCATGCACTCATACAGACATACTTCTCCCAGTCACACGGAGGGATGTAAGCTGTCATTACGGTAAAGTGTTAAAATGCTGTGTAAAATTTCCTTAAACAATGCGACTCTGCACTTTGCAGTACTGATGGTACTGCAGGAGTAGTGGAAAGTTTTGGCAGGTAAGTACATTAAATGTGGGTCTGAGGGCCATCTTTACTGAAAACAATTAGAATATTACTTCTAGCTCTGGGGAAGAAAAACCCCAACTTTACAATATGATCTTTTCTGCGTGAAGATTGAGATGTCATTTAAGAGTTTTTAAAGTTCTGTTTAATGTGCAAATAGGACCAACCCCCCACCCCAAAACCTAAAAAGCCAAGCCCCCTCTATTCTAGGTTGATCGAGCTCACTTTTTGAGGAATGTTTGACAAATTCATCCCTTTTTGGTAGTGAATGAGCAGTAAATAGGTTGTAATTTTTAGAGACATCTTCATTTCTCAAACCCTTTTAGTGAAAGGTTTATTACAATGTATGTCTGCCTACAGCTTGTTCATGAGGGAGTACCTGGGTTGTTTTTAAAGTTCCTCCTTTCATTATTCATTATTCTCTCTGTGGTGTGAGTGAAACTGGCAATATTTTAAAAAGTATTTTCCAATTCTTATTTGCTACCAATCCAGTTAAAACTCCATTTGTACTGATACAAGACAGACTTGCATCCGCTTCTCTTCTGAGAAATTTAGCTCTGGGTTCAAGTAGAAGGTCCTGGCTCTGACATTGTAAAATGGGGTTCTATTGCACACCAAATGAACTTCTGAAGGTCTGTGCAAAGAGAGTCCAAGGTTGAACTTAATTATTTATCTGAATTAGTTTCTATACGTCCTGTTTCCTGCAGTTATTATGGCAAACAGAAATTTGTGAGTAGAATCATTCTCAGAAAGTTGATAGAAAGACTTAAACATAAAGACACAGTGCTTCAAGATGTACCCTTCCCTTCACTAGTGCTTCAGGTGTGATTTATCTTGCCCAATATTAAACTATAAAGTAACAGCTAGTGAGTTTCTGGGTTGACATAATCCTAGAATTTCCTTTGTCTCAAAGTCATCACAGTTACCAATCTTAGAAATATTTTTTTTTCCCAGAATTAACCAAAGACCCCTCCAAAATAATGATTAGCCCACAGTTTTTTTAATGTAAAACCTCACCAAAATTCAGATATGTATGTATCAAATAGACATGTGGTAGTCTTTTGTTATTGACATGAGAATTAACTGAAATGGGTAATTGAAAAAAGTAATTTACAGTCTGGCATCTTGATTTTAAAGATTTATTTTATTAACATCCACCAAGAGAGTAATCAATTTAGTGGTGAGGCAGAGCTAATAATTCTACAGAAGTTTTATAATGTCTTCATGCTTCAGCATGGAGTTTTGTCCTTGCTTTGTGTAATGGGGGATATTTATTCCATACGTACATTTTCTTTTCAATGCTTGATTATTGAATCACAAAAGAAATATAAAGTGGACCAACAAGCAAGTGAGTGATTGTAAACCACTAGGTTACTTTCTGATGCTCGTTGCAGCCTCCTTTTAAACATACTTCTGAATCTGATGAACAAATTCCTTCCTTGTATGGCATTTTCTTCCCTTAAGTGCCTTAATGCATCAAGACCCTCTTTTTCAGTCATATAATTACAATGATTAGCTTTTCCTGATCCATTCTCACTCAGGAACACAGGACTGTGTGCAACCTTACATGAAAACAAAGGCAGTTGATATGTTTTGTGAGGCAAATTACAAATGAAAGAACTCCGTGTACTTCTGGCATCAGTTCAGGTTTCCTTTATAACAGTGTTCAGAAGGATATTTAGGTAACACATTTGGAATCAAATGGTGTGAAATGCAGTGGGCATGTCAGAGGCTCAATCTCATACTAAGGCATGTTGTTGTGGATTGTTGACAAATATCCACGTGTTCTTGATCTTACCCTGAATTTGCTTTGAAAGCCCAAGACCATCCATGTCTATTTTGTTTCTCCCCAGTCTGTGCAATATGAACTAATATTATGAGGGAAAATATTTTCAAATTAAGAAATACAAGGTAAAGAAAAAATCCATTTGTCTGTGCAAATAGAAGTGGAGGGCCACATTTGTCGTTCTTTTCACACATTTTCAGAAGGAGATAATGTAAATGCTGGACAAGAACCAGAGGGGCTTTAAGGGTAGTTCAGAAGGTGCCTAAGCATGTGAAGGGCCACTGGCAAAAATAAAAGAAAAAGGAACTAAGATGGCTGGAACAAAGTTGTGTTCATGACCTTCTTTAAAAATGAGTCACCTACTACTTTCACAGCTGCTTGCTGCTGTGAGCTGGGCAGGATATTCCAGTGTACAGCTGGTGCCTTGTCAGGCTACCTAGGAACAGAGACTAGACCAGGAGTAAGGGAATAAAGGTGGTTATTTATTTGAAAGGCCTTCAAAGTTGCACCCTGGGGAGCCAAAGGCCACATCCAAGCTGGACCCCAAGATGGACCCCGAGTCACGAGTTCTTCACACTTTGATAGGTTTGGTTCATTTGCATATCAGCATAAATTTGCCAATTCAAACTTGAGCTAATGATGGAATTTCTTCGATTTCTCCCCCTCTCCAGAGGCCCTGGTTTACACCTTTTGGGCCTAGGACAGCCTGAGTGTCCTTGAACAACGAGCTTGGAGAGGCTTTGTTGTGTCTGTCTGGCATGAGAGAGCAGCAGCCAACAGGCTACAAGAAACTTCAGACTTCCACACCAGGCAGTACAGGATTTAAAAATATAAAAGCTGGAACCTAAGGCATCACATCTTCTATTTCTTTCTAATTATAGTTTTAATTCTCATTTTGATACTACACCTCCTACTACTACTATAAAATTAAACATTAATTTGTGAAGAAGTTTGGTTTGATTTTAAATTTAGTTTTTGTAAAATGGAAACATGAAATCAAAAGTAATTTCAAAATGGAAGGTTTCACTCCTTCATTCTACAAGCAACAAAGTAAAACATTCACATCACTCAGTTGGAAACTGCTGCTTGAAGTAAACAAAACATCATTAAAATATATCTCTGAAAATTTTTGTATTTAGCAAAACACACTTTCGTCTAACCAGAGAAGACTTTTTCTGAAATAATTCCCATTCAGGCAATCATGATTAACATCATTATTTTATGACAGGCCTAGAATTCAGCAATAAACAACTTTATAACAAAGTTAGAGCTTAAAACCACTTGTGAGGCATTTCAGTCCTCATTCTCTTGGACCTCTTGGTTCTAAGGAAGCCTCGAATTATTCAGCAGATAAGATTAACCAACTTTTGGAAAGAATTTATACAGCCCAAAGTATGAGAAACTCTGCTAAGTTGTAGATACGTTTTACTTGAGAATTTGACAGCGTGGTTTAGGCAGGGCTTTCTGAAAAAGGAGTGGATAAATAAAGAAAATGAAACATTTTTAGAAACTTGATTTTCCCGATGTTTCAAAGCATGCTATACTTTGGCTACTGATAGAACAGCTTGTGGCAGCTGTTTCCTTTTAAATGAGGGAATTAAAGCAAGAGAACATCTTTGATATTTACATTTCTATTTATTTACTGGTAGAGAAAACTATTAAAATGTTTTATGGTCAGGAAATGATATAGGCTGGACAAGGCTTTCATGTTGATGCTTTCCCACCACCAGCTGGCACAGTAGTGGTCTTTCTTGACGTGCTTTTATTTTCACTACAGCCAGTGAAAATTTATCACTTGCACACACACTGTTGCTGATATATGAGAATAACAAATAACAGCTCAGTGGTTTCTCCACAGTCTAAGAAAGGAAGCTCTTCTGGGTTATGAAATATTACAGTTCCAGTCAAAGGAGCTGTACTTTGCCATTGTCGTTTGTTACATTAAAATACATCTTGTCTGCATGAAGAAACAAAAAGTTCCTTTGCTCTTTTCCAAACCATTGTACTCCTGTGAAACTTTGAATCCCGAAAGCTTTGCCTCAAATTACTGCCTGAACAGAAACCTTCATCTTCTGCTTTCTCTAGTAGGGTTTATTCTTGTTCTCTTGATTATTATTTCAGCAATTTAATCCGTCTTACCAACAGCAGCAGTGAATGTAAGGCTTCTGTGTGCCCCTAAAATTATATTACCTTCATCCTCTGCGCTTGTCTCTATATCCAAGTCACCTTTATTAAGTCAGTCCCCAGTGCAAGCTCTGCAGTGCTTTGGGAAACAGCTGCTTTGAGTGTCTGTACAATAGTTATTGGGGTATTCTGTTTATTTTAATGGGACCCTGGATCCCTGTAACTGAAAGGAACTTTCACACATTTACAAAAGATTTTATAATGTATTCCAATGAGAAACCACAAGCAGATTCAGCTCTTCTGCACTCATGCAATAAAGAAATGTTTAAGGCCAGAATCTGGAGACACAATTGAATGTTTCAGCCCCATGAGAAGAGAGAAGACGTTTCACTTCTCAGGAGAGCCTGAGGTTTGACGTAGGCTTAAAACAAACTTTAACTATTAAAGAGTTTCTTGTCAGAAACTGCTCACCTCATTCCCTTCAGAAGGGAAAGATAAAAATAGTTGACCATTCCTATTTTCCTGAAATAGTCCCCACTCTCTTGTTTTTATATTTACTTTCACTCCCTCAGCCTGAGAAGAGCAACACATACATACTGAGTTAACAAGATAAAGGGAAAGATTTTTAGCAGTAGAAGAGATAAATGCAATGGGTATAATACTCCAAGGTATGATGCTAGAAGAAAATATGACTCAGCAGGCACTGCACACAGAGTTCCTAAGGCCTTACTGAAATAAACTCTGGTTGAGCTCAGTGAGAAGAAGATGTAGATACAGAGAATATGAACTTTCAAAGCTGTGTGCAAAACCTTCCTCTCATGATTCACACAGGCTGTACTGGTCCTAACCCAGCCTTTCCTCTTGCTGTAGCTCCTGCTGCTGGCAGTGCCCTCTGTCCTCATCCACACTGGGGTGACACTGCTGCCTCAGCTTTGTCTTGGTAGGGCAGGGACCATCAGGAACCCTAACTCCTCATCCCTGATTTTACAGTTATTTTCCATCAAAAACACAGTCCTGCCTCCTTCACTTTGCTGTTCCTTCCCCTCAGTCCTGCCATGGAAGTGCTCACGCAGACTTGGACTGGGCCATTATAAGGAGCTGATCTTTCTGAAAATAAGAGATCTTTGATTTCAGTAATAAATGGCTGCTACTTCCAGCAGCAGTAAAGCCCTGGGAATGAGCAAGCAGAGAAAGGAGAGATGCTGGGGCTGCCTCTCTCAGTAGTGAGAAGGATTTTGGCTGGACTGGGCAACTACAGACTTAAGTGCGGGTGAAAAAAAGCCACTGGAATGAATGACTCCTTGGGGAATTATTTGGATCTTCACAGCATGGCTACACCAAGAGGGGCTCACCTGAATAACTGCTCTCAGCTCCCTTTGGTGAAAGAAAATAATGTAATACCTGGGGGGGAGGCAAATAACACTCATTTCACCTCCCAGTTATTAATCAGCACGTACATTATTGACCTCCTCCAGTCACATATAAATAAAATAATCTCTTTTTCCTCCTTACCTTCTTCTACCCTCACCTCTTACAGGCAGTACAGAGACCATCCTACCACAATATCACATATTTAACACCTCCTCAGTTACATGAACAATAAACGTAATCAAATATATTCTCCTGGGCTGCCCCTCCCTCTTATTTAGGACTAAGGATGTCAATGTTTCTTGACACCTTGGCCAAAGAAACAGCAGTTTGCAAATTTGAGAGAGAAAACTTTGAACTCTTGAACATTTTTTTTGATGGAAAGTGTTAACAACCACAGCAGACCGTAGAGAGCAACACCACAGAAAATAAACATGAGCGGCAGGAAAGAGGAGGAAAAAAACCCTCTTGTGTGATTCCTTCATTGGCTTTGCAAAAACTTGCACTTGATACGTGAAGAGCTCTGTCTGAAACCATTAATAACAAAAACAATCACTAAATGAAAGAGCAGCCTTGCAAGCAGCCATCCATAAAAAGAAAGCCAGTTAATTAAACAAACCACAAGCTATCTATGGACTGTCTCTCTCACTTTAAAGTCCTCAGTGCAGAAAAGAGAAGAAAAAAGTCTCATCAAATGATATAATCATAGCAGCCTCAAAATAACTCACACATATTTCCAGATAAATCACTTCTGAAATACTAAGTGCCTAGAAAAACTTGGAGGGAAATTGCACCTCAGCTGCAATTCCTGCTTCTTGGAGGGGCTTTGGAGAATACTGGATCTTCTATCTGTTCACTAAATGTTTTTTCCTATTCCTTAAATTGTCAATTTTTAATATAAAACTTTAATTAATCTCTGGATTCATTTCACTTAATGTTGCAGGGCCATTTCACTATGTCTCAGAAGGCACTTAATTGGAATTGAAGGCTCAGGGTTAGAAACACAACATTTTTCCCTTGCCAAAACTTTACACAGCTTTCTGGGAAGGGCCAGGAGCCCCACGTGAACTGGGGAATTGGCTGTGTGAGGATGGCTAAAGGCACTGCTGACCCCGTGCACGCCATTGCCCTGATGGAACAGATAGCAGTGAGCTAATGGAACTGGATGTGCATTAATTTTTCTGAAATTATACACAGTGATGAGATGCTTTCATCAGCTTCTGCGGGTCACAGCAGCTGGTAGGAGCCTTAACAGTGTCATTCCATTATAAGACTATTATTGATCCAGAATCTAATTTGAAGATCAATTTGGATTGGAATCAGAACCCAATATGACAATGATTTCAGAGAGGATAAGAGATAATTTACTCCTCCGGGTGCCAGAAATCAATTTTTGTTTTTCTGTACTGACCCAACGGCCAAAAATGAAAGGGGGGGAAAAGAAAAAAAAAAGACCTGAGGATAATGTGCAAATAAAGGATTGCAGTAATCCAATCTGGAGGTGATAAAAGTAAAAACCCGCCTGCAAACCCATCTGAGGTAAACAAACATTTAATCCCAGCTAAATATCCCTGATAATGGCAAAATGGCTTCACGTTATTTTTGATGCATTTGGCTAATACAAAATACAGCTTTGAATTCAAAGCAACTCCTTGCATTTCTCACATGTTTCTTTGTGACAGTCAACACCTGGGAAGTTTATGTGGGGCTCTGGAGAGCCAGCACTGCTGTTCGTGTTCCAGCTGTGCTGGACACCTCAGCACATCTGCCTTAAAGGGCTGAGATCCAGACTCATCCGGGCTCTCAGGAGCCAAATGCCCTCATTATGAGTGGCACAATGATTTTGTCTTCATCCCCACACACCCAGTCTCTTCCCAGAGAAAGAGAGGGTGCCCAGCTGGCTGAGATTCCCACTTTGCTTTGCTGTGTGCATTCCAGTCCCTCTGCACCAGGAGCAAGGACCTCCAGGTGTGCACCACAAGGAGTCTGGTCCTGAACTAACCTGGGTATCAGGGCAAAGACATTTTGCACCACACAGGCACTGCACAGCACCTGCTGCTGCCACCTCAGCCCAGCACACAGGGAGACAAGAGATCTGGGGCCTCTCCTGCCCCAGAGAAGGCAGGAGAGACAGGCAAGAGGGCATGGAAAACTGAAGGGACTTTTGCTCAAAGTTGTTGGCAGAGCTGAGAATTTTCTGCTCTCTCCAGGATTGGCCCTTAAACCCTTTTCACTTTTATTAAGTGTAGATGTGCTGCAGAGATGCAAGACTTAGTTATCTACAGTGAAACTGGAAAGGGCTTTTTCCTCTTTTTTTTCTTTCTTTTTTTTTTTTTTTTTTCCTTTTTCTCCAGACAACCGCGGTGGAATCAGTATTATTCAGATTTGGCTGTAATTGGAGTGAGGCTCTCACTGAATCTAATTTCAGCTGGAACTAATTATAGGGGGAAAAGGTCATAAATGTAAGATGGCTGCATAACTATGTTGGGAGAATATTGACATCATATAGTATTAACTCTGCTCCTGTAAAGGCCATAAATACTTAGAATAAAAACAGCCATTAAGAGATAGAACAAAATGTACCTATTTCTTCTTATTGGAGGGGGAAAATGAGGGAGGGAAAAATCTCTAAAGGGAGATTTAATAGCATACATTCAAGAAGTGCTGCACACACACACACACAAATCGAGAAAGAGATCGACTCCTTCAGATGAAATCCTGAGCTATAACAGGAACAACCATCACTGCTGCATCTGGACTGAGCCCTATACAAAACCTAACAGGAAAAATACAGTAACAGAAGCAGCCACATGGAATTGCCAAGGCTGATAACCAAGCTGGAACGGGCAGCAGTGACTCCACAAGATCATAACAAATGCGGATGCCTCCCTTCCCTATTGTCCGCGCCAGAGAAGGAAAGCAGCATGTGTGACAGGGAGAGATGAGCCCAGACCTCACAGAAACTGTCCTGATTCACCTCTCACCTGAGCCTCAGGGGCTTCAGGACGTTGATTGCGAGCAAAGTCACAGGCAGACCTAGCCAGGACTCCTCTCTGGGAATCTTCTTGCTACATATCTCATGGACTTTCCTGATTTATTAAATAAAGAAGTTCAGCATTTTCTCTCTACATTTGTTTTCCTGTAATCAACACACCACCAGTACAAGCAGAATAACTTACAAATGAGAGTAAATTATGCACACAGCCTAAATTTTGTCTGCTGTGGTACTTAGATGACAGATGTTTAATACCTAAACCAGTTACATGGTCTGCTTTAGTGTCGCTGCTGAGACGGTCACGGACACACACCAACAGCTCCAAGCAAAAAGGCTTTTTTACTAAGCTCACACCCTCTACATAGCTCTTTTATACAGTTTCTTAGCCCTCGTGTTACATGTTCTTTTGCTGTTGGCTGACTACCACACAATTTTATTGGTTGTCTACAACGAGCACACATTCTTGCTGCACATCAGCGAGTGACTCCCTTCTGCAGCTGTGCATCCTCCTTCTCTTGTTTATGCTTCGTGCTTGTGTTGATGTTACAATTCTCACGGGTACAAACAGAATTCTCAAGGGTTTACAGTGATTGTGTCCAAATAGAATTCTGTGAAACTTTCAGACCTGCTGTTGGTTCCCACATTGTAGCCCCGAGGCTGAACTGCAGGGATGACCTGAGTCAAATTAACAAACACAGAAACCCGCCAGATATCTCGTGATGAGCTGAACTGCAATGACCCTCCGGAGACTCTGGAAGCAGCTGAAGGGCATTGCTGAAACCTCAACTGAAATAAGTCAGTAATTAACTTTTTTCTCTTTCTCTCTCAGCAACCCCACAACTGGGGTCTGGATCAGAACATTGTGCAGTCGGTGACTCTGCAGGATCCCACCAAAGCTGGGTGTCACAGCAGCAAAGGCTTGGCCTCAGTCACACTGTGCTTTAGGCGGCTTTATTCTCTCCTCCCTTCAGTCTGAAGCAAATTCCTGCTAAGTTGATAGAGGTACATGAGGAGATGAAGAAGCCAGTCTGCCTCTGGCACAACAGTGTCTTCCTAATGGTGTTTATTGCTCCAGCTGCATCAGTGGAAGATCCTGTTCCCTTCTGGGTCACTTCCCACCACTGAATTCCTACGCTGATCTCTGATTTGCTGCCTTTCAAGCAAGTACGTCTCAGTCACGCTCTATTGCCATCAGCTGAGTTCAGCCATATTTTGTCTCTGCTGTGGCTACAAGGAAGAGAAGAACTCATCCTTCCCTCAGAACACATTTAAAAAAAAGAAAAAGGACAATGAACAGCTTTTCAGAAGTACTCATGACAGACTCAGAACCAGATCATCATAAAATAAACGCTAGAAAAATGGAAAGTCAAGATCAAACCCTTCATCATGAGAAGGAAGAAAGCATTTTTATCCATACTTTGCTCTCCGGTCATTATTCTACTTGCTGGACCATTAGTTCTTCAAATTGTTTTTAATTACATGGCCTAGAAATAAATACGCACCCCTATTAGCATGCTCTCAGAGTGAGCACAAAGGGTACTCACTTCCATTCCAGTCAAGGCACCATTCCAAGGTGATTTATACTCCCATTATAGGCTGTTGCCTTTCCTATGTAAATTTGTAATCAAATATTCTAAACAGTTGATGATAAATACCTTTGGTAACTACTGCTCACAGTCATTCCCACAGCCACAGGGCCTCAGGAGTCGGGCAGGAGCACTCACAAACACAAGTGGAAACGCACAGAAACAGCCCACACAGGTACTCTGCCACGCTATTAAATCTTCCAACAGCTTTGGGATACATGAACCCACCCTATGTCAAACTGCTGACAATTTTTTTTTTTTGCTGTGCTTAATTTAGCAAACTTCCCTCTCATTATATAAGCTATTAGGACAAAAGGAGCATTAATTAACTTACTGAATTTTTGATCAGATGTTGCAATGATAGTTTATCATTTTACTAATCTGTTCCAGAGTAGATTTTTTAGAAGAGTTTCAGAGTGAACCAACAAGTTAATATAATAATTATAATCCTTTCACATGTACTTTGCATCACTCTATGTTGTTTAAACCTCCTTTCATTCCAACAGTCCAAGGTAGAAGCATTTTTCCTACACACAAGAAGTCCTTTACTGATTCACTTTCAATAAGTTCATGTACCATCCCTTAAGATTTTCTTTTCATTTAATTTCTGAACAAGTCACTTGTTTGAGATTCCAGGCTTGGACATCCAGAAACCGTTTGAAATTTGATGAGTACTGTTAAAAACCTTGCTTGGATGGGAAAACTGAAGAGAATCAAGTGGGTTAACCTGTTCTCTTGCAGCCAGCCCTGTTTTCTGCACCAATCAAGTCTTAGGGTAGGTCAGAATTCAGGAATATTAGGATGCCAAACCCTGGAAAACATACTGAGCATATCTGGGCATTACAGAGTTCCACAGAAACAAAAAAGGAAGAAAAAAATTGCCTTTTCTAATGGCACAATACAATTTGTACAGAACTTTGCTGTCCAGGTTTGACACTTCTCACTCTTGACTCTCTGCCTCTGCACGCAATTGCCAGTCTTTTAAAATTCCAGCCTTAATGAAATAGGTAAGCTTCAGAAAAGATTAAGCTGAAAAATACAGCAGGAATACAGAATGAGGACAGGTGATTGATCTTTGAGTGGATATCCAACAGTGCAATGAAATTCTCAGGCTGGTTCTTCTTTATTTCAAAATGGTTTTGATTCAGACGGATTTTATAGCAGCTAAATCATGCAGTTGGCACAGACTGTGCAAGCTTTTCAGCATGTTATACTCCGAAAGATGTCACATTTGGCAGAGGCAGCAAAGCTCCATGAATTTATTGTTGTTTTCCATTGAGCACCAAAATCCAGGGCATCAAAAGATGATACAGCACGCGTTACCACGCTATTGTGTGGAGTCCTCTGCCATCCTGACCAGCACAAAGCTCTGGAGGATGCTGTGCTGTGCCAAATGGGACAGGAGACCAAAGCAGGGGAGCTGTGTGGAGCAGGGGGTGACCGTGGGGTGCTCAGGCCCTGAGGACAAACTGCACCCCAGCAATGCAATGGATTTGCAAACCCATCTTCTAAAGGACTGCACTCCAAGGCTGCTCCCAAATAATAACCCACCTTTGGGAATAGTGCTTTCAGGGTCTGTAGGACTTCTCAGAAATGCCAAATTACAGATATGGTTAAGCATTCCCAGAATCAGAGCCATGTATTTGGTGTTTAATTACTGCACCTATTTATTATAGACAATTGCCTTTCTCAGGGGGACCAAGATGCTGTTTTATTGAAATTTCAGCTTGAACACACTGCTAATTAGCTCTTTAGGTGTCTAAAGACACATGAAGTAAGACCAAAATCTTACCTTTATGTTTTCTTTTTCTGTCCTAAACTCTCAATAAACCACACAAACTGAAATTTCACCACATCTTATTAATCTCTACTAAATTCCAAGTGAAAGACAGTCCATTTTCAGCCAAAAGTAGAGCAGAAAAAATTGTGACTAGAAAAAAATTAGAATGGCTTCTTTAACATCATTTTTCTTTTCCACTCAACTTGATCTAATAGAAAATAATGCAGAGAATGTTTGAAAATTATATAATGATATATTCAAAAAACAAAATAAAAAGCCACTTTCTCATAGACCAAGACATTCTATGTAAACAATCAACAGGAAAAACTCTTTGAAAATTTATCAGGAATCCTCTGAAATGGATATAAGACACAGCTGCCCTCTCATTATTTCCAATGAATCTACAAACTCAGGAAAGAAAAAAAAAAGAGCTGTCTTTTAAGATTCTGGAAGCCTCTTCCTTTAATAATTAATGTTGGAAGCTATGAGAGATGTTTAAGAAGCTTTTGCTTCTGTTTTCCAATTCTAAATATCTAGTCAGGAATTCAGTACCTCAGCAAGTACATGGCCACCACCCAAGCAGCTGCACTGTGAGAAACTACTGCAAGAAAGTTCAAAAGAGTGCTCTGACCCTCAGTTTAACCTTGCAAAGAGTCTCTTCTCCCTGCTGCTGGATTTACAAAAGCAGCATTAATAGAGTTCGGGGTGTGCAATTTCTCTGTGCATCAAGAGCATTAGGAAGGTTTTACTATGTACATCACAAATAGGTAAAGCATATCCCACATCCAAGTTTCTCATTATGGGAGATATTATATTAGATTGTTATTCACCACAGGAGAATGTCACACCTTTCTGTGTACTCTAGTTCAGCACTTTTCTAATTTCACGGACCTCAATTTACATTTGTCAGTGTCTGAAGTTGGATGATATTGGTCTACTCAGGAAATGAGTTAGAAGGGAGAGAGGTCTTTCACCTTTTGGGCAGTACCATACTTTGATGATGCATAAATAAAGCACAGCACGAGTGTGTCAGCAAAAAATGGATGTCCCAAAGCCCTTTGATGCAAAGGATGATGTTTGTTAGAAACAGAAGGTTAAATATGTAGAAACTGTGAAGCTGAAGGGTTGATGTGAGGAAAATGTGGCTGATGTCTTAGCAGAAATCCACCTTGTCTTTCACTGTGAGCGTGCAGATGTGGAGATTTCAATAGATTACCAATGCTGATTAGTGAATGTATATGGAAATTATATTTGCAAGCGCAGTGATATGAACCCTAAAGAACTGGTATTCCTAATGGCCCTGCTCCAAAGACCTGTCAGTTGTTTTTTTATTACTCTAATGGGATTCAGATAAGCCCCTCAGGAGTTAATGTCCCATAAAGGGGCAGCTGTGTTACCTCCACTTGCAGGTTCACACTTCCAGAGCAACTACATGTTGCCACCTGTTAATTCAGACTGGGAGAATTTACCAAATATTTTGTTCTAAGCACTCAGAACCATTTTCCTTAATCTGAATGACAGAGTTAAGATAAAAATCCTTGGCTGCTTAATGTAATTTATCCAATGATGGACTTGGAAGTGTTTCAGAACTTTTCCCAGATTTCTGATGCAGCTTCATTGACATTTGTGGCTGCAGTTTAGACTCAGCTGAGGTTACAGACCATCTTCCCCAGGCTTTTCTAAGAACTCATCCTTATTTATCCTCACAAACCTTTCTGTTTGGACTTTGCCAGTGGTTTGAATGAGCCCCAAAGTCCAACATCAGAGCTGACAGGCCCAAAAAACCAGTCACGTCATGGGTGAGCTGCCCAACAGTACAAGGCACCCAACCTCGAGCACACAGTTGTAACCTTCACACTTCAGCTTTTCTTAAATCTAACAAGTGAAAAAAAAGATTCGTACTTACGCACCACATCTTCCACCTATTGCACAGCAATACAGACTTTGCAAAAGGAAGCAAAATCTTAAACCAGACACAAAAGTCAGGAAAATAGTGAAGCTTTGAGGGAGAACAATTAATTCAGTAAACCCAACCCACCAGACAAACCCCTAAAGTGTTAAAACAAGGCATTTGAATAGTAACAACTGTTAAAATGAGCTCTGAAATCTCCATGCAACATGAGATTTTTATTGGCAAACAATTAAATCTCTCTTTAAGTGCACTTTCTCTGTAAAACCTAATTTATAATCTTATCAGGCATGTCTCTCAGAAGAATTTTCTACTAGTCTGTGTCTTTATCTGCACAATGCAGAATGCTAACAATTGTCTTGTATGTTTGTTTCCAATGTCAAAGACTGAAATTCCAATTTAAGGTTCTGACTGCGTTTGGAATTCGATATTATTTTTAAAGTGCTGTCACTTTTGTTCACTTGGTGTGTCAGACAAACAAAATGTAAGAATAAAAAGCCTGTGTGAGTGGTAAGAAAGGAGGAGAAGGGCGGTGTTTGCTGTAGCTCGTTTGCTCTTCTATCATTTTCCCGGTACCCTCCAGGGCCCTATCTTGTTTCAGCCCTCCTCGTCAGAATCTAACTTTTGCAATGAGCATTAAGGCAAAGGAAGTTGGAGCAGGGTGGAATTAGTGTGCACTGTGGGTGTGGTGCATCCAGCCAGGGATTCTGCAGCCTGAGATGGGTTTGCCAATGCCCAACTCAGGCTGCCCCATGCCCTGCCCCATTCTAAGCTCTCTGCTCTGGGTTTTCCTGGAAATCTGCAACAGCTGAACCTTTCCTACCCACAGACCTACACCACAGTGTGCATTTCTAACTAGAATAATAGATAACAATTTCAATCAAACAGTTTTAATTCTAAGCACTGCTAACCTACCTCTTTTTTCACTTTGGCAGAATTCAAAAGAGAACAAAGAGGGTTGGGGTTTTTTCCCAGCAAGCAAATCATACCACTCTGCATTATTATTTCCTTCCACTCCCCCCAGTCCAAGTCCTTTAAGAAATGGCACCACAGCAGTCACACACAGTACTAGCCTAGAGAGTATTTGTTTCATTTAACTTTTTTTTTAATCCCACATAAAATCCTGCTAATTCTTTCAACATAAATAGGACACATTGCTATTCCAAGCTTCCCCTCCCCTTTTATTCAGCTCAGAACACCTGATGGTTAATTCCCAGTTGAGATAATTAGTCCTTGGTTATCACCAGTTATTGTCACCTGTTCAACTTGCAAATGTCTACAAATTTGAGTTTTCCAATTAGCAGCATAAGATCCCTGTAGCATACAGCTAGAATGTACCTTTTTTTTTCCACAAGGCAAATCACTTTTCACTTACACACTTTGTCTATTGAGTCTCACTTGGTAATAGTGCTTTAAAAATTATAGTGTTTTTCACAGAATAGACTTGTCATTGCCCTACCTCCTATCAAGCCCAGATGGCTGCTTCTATAAAGGAGAGAAAAACAGAAAAGGGAATTAAATGAAACCCTCTCCCTAATAAGTATCCAAGTCAATTTAAATAGTTTCATTTCATTTTTACATCAGAGTCATGCCCTAGTATTAAGGCATGAAGAACATTCTCAGTGCGCTAATAAGCCCCATGACATGTTGAACTGACTTTTCAGTAAGTGGAATAAGCTGTAGTTTATTTTTAACTTTTATGGTAGGTAAACTGCATTAGAGGCAGCAGCCCAGTGCATTAGATCTGGGTTGACTTCCAGCTGAACATAATAAGGTGGCCTTCTGACTAAACCCAACGCAGAATAGTGCTTGGAATGTGGAGGAGGTACTTCTGGAAGCACCGTTTTCAATCCCCACAGCACATGGTACAAGATCACTCAACATCTCTGTAATTACTTGGCTTTGTCTTCTGTAATGCCTGCAGTGGATTTATGGTGCTTCCAGGGAGCTGCTTAGTCCACCTCCTAAGAGAAGTTCTGCAGCAAAAACGAGCTCCAACACTTTTTGTGGGAATAAATCATAGAAACTCTGATCACATCTCTCACTTTTGCACAGTTCCTCTGCAAATCTGAGAGGGCTTCCCAGGTACAGAGCGAGGAAACCGCCGGCCTGGAGAGATGAAAAGGGTTGTGCCACTTGAGAGCCAAATTCCTCCACTTCACAGAAAGCCTTGGAGTCAGAAGGGACTTTTAAAGGCCACTTAGACCAACCCCCCTGTAATGATCAGGGACATCTGCAGCCAGGTTAGGCTGCAGAACCCCATCCAACCTGGCTTTGAACGTTTCCAGGGATGGAGCAGCCACAGGTTCTCTGGGCAACCTGTGCCGGGGGGTCACCAGCCTCACAATTAAAAAGTATCTTCCTTACTTCTTCCTCTGTATGTGCTGAGAATGGCCTTATGCAATCGATGAATCCCAAGCAGAAATGGCAAGAAAGAACCTCCCTTCAGAAGTCTGTGCAGTTTATTATTAAGAATGAAACCTTTTTTGTCACTCACCAGTTCTGACTGACTCATTACTTTGTGCTTGCACATATTCCCCCTCCACGGGGATGTCTGTGAGGACCTTCTTGTGCTGTTGGCTGTAGCTTTGAGACAGGTTTGGTGACAATGACAGTCCTCTTTAAAAACACTGGTGCCCCTAAACAGAATCGTTTCCAAGACAGCCACATAACTATACCTAGCTGGGTGAGGTTTGGGATGCAAGGAATAGCATTAACAACATTATAGCCAGACAGACAAGTGCTGAAAAGTAAAAATGTTCTGTTCTGAGCCTAAAGCTAAGCAACCCAATGAAAGATTTTATGAAGAATACTAGAAAACAAGTTGTGGAGTACTAGGAAACAAATTGTTTCTTTCAAGCCTATACTAATGACAAATCACAACGTTTCTGGCTGGAACAGGTGTTAACAAACTCTCCTGCACTTTTCTCTTGCCCCTGGTTCTCTGTCTTGGGGCAGGGACAAGAGCTCAGACTCTCAGATGCATTTGGGCATCAAATTCCCTTTGAAATTGAGTTGTTAGATTCCTAACTGTTTTTGAGAACCTGGGTTTAAATGAGGATACAGTGTCTGCTTATTGCTTTGTGTCTGGAGCCCATGAATCAGCCAGACTCACACACAGTGGAATAGGATTATTGCTTCATGGCATGGGCAGGCAGGAGCAGTCACAACCGAGCCCTTGGAGATCCAGGCAGCAAAAAATTCATGAAGATTTAAAGTAGTTAAAGGAGTTTATTTTCCAGGTGGGAAATCCAGGTGTCAGAAGGAAAGCAACTATAAATTTTCAACTCAGCTTTGCACATAAAATGTAAAGCCATTTGGAGCACACAGAAAGCTCAGTATGAACTATGGCTGATAGCTGGTGCAAGGTATGGTCAGTGGTTTTAGATGATTGATGGAGCTATCTCTGCACTAAAGTACTAAGGTTGGAATAGAAAAAAAATTGAGACCTGCTATAATGGTGCTTTATACCTTTTTTCTTCCTCTGATGGTCAAATAGAGTTCAGTTGTACCAAATGACTGCTACTTTTACCAGTGATACCTATGGTAGCTCTCCATACATCTGGTAGAGCATTTTATTCCAATAAACCCAACAATAAAACATGTGGAGATGGTCTTAAAACATCTAATTCATTATTGTCTCTCTAGAAAGTAAAAGAGGTAGAGCATATGCAAAGTAGCTTAGTTATTTCAAGAAGAAATGCATGTGTAAATAAATATTTAATGCCGTGCTTTATTCCTATTTAAATACTCAAAAGGGCTTTATGAGATGTCAATGAGTCATCTTAGCTCAGTGGATTTATTCCTTTTCACTTGTAGCACCTTGGGGTTTCTCCCCACAGCATCCTGTAAAACAATCTGGTACTGGGAACTCCAGCCCCTGCTGGAACAGCAGCATCCTGCAGGCACTTGAGAGAACACGGGGCAGCCACTCCTTCCCTCTCCTTTCCAAATACCCAGAACTGTGTGAGTTTTCGACCAATATCAGATCATTTTAATATCATTTCCCTGAAAGCAGTGTCTGCTCAAGAACTATTCTGCATGAAAAAGACATGGACAAGTGCTGAGGGAACAGACTCCCAAATGGCCTCTGAGGAGGAGTCCGAGGTGCTGACTCTATTTATACTCAGCTCTGAGATCAGTGCATTAGCTGGCTGGCATTTCTCTTGCTGAGAAAAGATCAATGAAGAAAAGATCAGCTGAAAAAAGATCGATGGTGACCAGACAAACCATTAATTCATAAGAAAAGAGATTTTGCTTGGAGAAATAGGACATTACCCTGAGGCTCAAGCTCAGACTTGATCATTCCCATGTCTTACACATTGACCTGAATTCTGCCTGCTATAAACTGCCAGCCCTGCAAGGACAGGGTGAGAATGAGCCCCTTGCAGGACAGAGCTGCACACAGCCAGAGCAACAGGGAAGCAAAACAGGGGAGAGTAAAATCATAAATAGTTGTGCCACATGTGCAAAGGGAGCCCTGTATTTTCACAGGTGGGGATTTCTCACATGCTTCTGTAACAAAACCTAGCTGTTCCTCATCACCTAGAATTTGGTATTCCTTCCCTTCTGAGGTCTGCAGGCTCTTCTGCAGCTGTGTAGCATCTGAAGGATATCTGGTTCTCTTCAAGTACTCTCATGAGCACCTCACTCTTTTTTGTGAGGAGTGAATGGAGTTACACTGCTGGATTGGAGCATTGCTGGAGAAAGGTGTGGGTGGGCATTGTTCTGTTTAGTTACCTCCCACTGGCACTCCTCAGACTCTAGAAGGTCTCGATTCTCAGATTGCCTGGAAAAAAAACCTCAACAAAATAGCTCTTTCGGTGATAAACTTTTTCAACCCCCAAAAGATAAGGAATAACACAGATAAATAAGAATATACACCACAGTGTGTATGTATATACTCACAACTGCATTCTGTGGTAATAGAGACATGAGGTGCTCAAAGAACAGTTGCAGGTGCTGAGAAGAAAGCTTTGATGTTGTTGAGACATTAAAGGAGTTGTTAAAGAGCAGTTCACCTGTGGGTATTGCCAAGGAGAGGTAGCACTGCTGTACTGATCATGTTTTAAAGTGCTGCTCCGTGTGAAGTATAAACAGCACAGCAGCTGCAACCAGAGTGTCCTGCTGTTTCCACAGGAGAAAATAGCTGGAGATGAGAGTGCAACTTCAGATGGAGCAAAATTCTAGCTTTTCCAGAATAAAGGAGGAGCTTTTATTCTACTCTATTTGTTTGTGCCTACTGTTACTCCATCCTCTCTTGGAAGTTGCCCAGGGTCACACACTGTCACTGTCACTGTCACTGTACTGCTGGCACAGCGTCAGTGGGTCACTTGGGAGGGGCCCCAAAAAGGCAGCTGAAGTTTTGTTTTCATGAAAAAAATGAATTTTGAAAGAAAAACAAGCAAAAACCCCCACTGAAGAAGCAAAGAACCCACGCTGAAGTGGCAGTAAAGATGTATGCTTAGCAATTAGTCAGAATTTTCCAGAGCAAAAGGGTAATTTCAAAATAATGCCTGACTGTTTCCAAGAAGACAAACATCAGATCAAGTTCTGGAACACGGTGAATTCTACCTGATGGATGTAATGAAAAAACCCAAACTGAACACATGGTGCAAGGCATGATCCCATGTTAAGCCACTATCCTTTGCTGTTTGTGCTGGGAACCAGATCTAAAATCCTAACCCAATATTTATTCAGGATGGCATGCTGCTGATTATTATAAAGTAATCTTTGGATACATCTTAATATCTACCTGGAGCCAATGCACACTGTCTTAATGGACTGCCACATGTACCCAATGAAACTATTAATTAAATGAAACCTTAGTGACTTCTGTGGTTAAAAGGAAAGTAACCTGGTTTATAAATCTAACCTCGAATCACTAGGTAATTGCTTTCCCTTGCTTATTAGATTTTTTGCTACTGTCATCAAAAGAACAAAACAGATTAAATTTGAAGTATTGCTTAAACAATATGTTTCAAGAATGCTTTTAGAATATCTGAACCTTCCTCATTGTTTCCTTTCATTGTGACGTTTCACAGGAAGAATGGAGAGAAATAATTCAGTATTATATGAAGACAATTCAGAAAGCATATAAATGTGTCTTCCTCAATTCTCTTCCTATTGCTACCTTTTTCCTTAGAAATATGGGGTGAAAAATCTTGATATAGGAAGAATTTCCTAAACAAAAAATCATTTTAAAATACACAGATTTTTATGTGATATATATTTGAACATATAATGCAAGTACCTTCCCCAGGAAACAATGAAGAATTGGGCAAAGTTAAGTGAAACCCATTTTTGCTAAAAAGCCAAGAAGCACATTTTTCCTCCCAAAGCCCCGCTGACACTGCAGCCCTGTGTTCTGCTGTCCAGCTGCTCCTGCAGTGAACCTGCTGCCAGCTGTGTGCCCCAGCTGGGCACTGGGCTCCAGGAGTTCTTGTCCCTTGGAGAGCATAGCAGTGTCCCGGATATCCCAGAGAGACACTGGGGATCATCCTCGCAATGGGATGGCAGCTATAGGACAGTGTGGTTACTTCAGCTAACAGTGTGCACTGACAGTTTCAGATTGCTTTAATAGATGATTTTTGCATTTTGAGGGCACTGTTCCCATTACGGGAATGGGTGAATTTGAAGGAGGAGAATACATAGCTTCACTTCCCGTGAACTGTCAGAATATTTTTTGCTTTTGTTCAGATTTCAGCACAACTTTGTAGGTGAAATCCAAACCTCTTTCAAGCCAGTGGGGGTTTTCTCATGGATTCAAAGAGGCAGACCTGCTTTGTGAGGATAAGCTGGAGCTCCATTTTGCCAAACTCCACATGACCAAAATGCATTGTTCATTCATAGCTGCCTTGATCATAAATATCTCATTTTACTTTATTCTGAGTCACTCCCCTGAGGTTTTAACTTACATATTTATTATTGATTCAGAAATATCTGGGTAACAATGGCAGCCTGACTTAATGGCCAACAAAATTTAGACAGCTGTCATTTTTAAGCAAAACTCTAGGAAGAAAAGCATTTAACAAAGTTCCTACGCTTCCCGGGTAAAACTCCACTCTGTCTAATCAACAGTCCTACGGCCTTGTGTTTATTGCGATAAATTATTTCCGTGCTCTGGGCTGCGAGGATGGGGAAGGGTCTGGAGGGGCCACATGGGGAGCCCGAGGGAATGGCCTGAAGTTGTGTCACGGAAGTTTAGGCTGGAGAGCAGAGAAAGGTTCTGCTTCCCCCAGAGGGTGCTGGGCACTGCCCGGGCTCCCCAGGGAATGGGCACGGCCCCGAGGCTGCCGGAGCTCCAGGAGCGCTTGGACAGCGCTGCCAGGGGTGCCCAGGCTGGGGTTGGTGGGGTGCCTGGGCAGGGACGGGAGCTGGATCGATGATCCTTGGGGTTCCCTTCCAGCTCAGGATATTCTGTGTTCCATGGTTCTCGTCAGAGGTTTCCGATCCCAAGCAAACTCTCCTTGCTCGGCTCCAGGCAGAGTTCCCAGCCAGGGAACTCAGGGAAACCACACCCCGTCCATTTTTCGGGGAGTTCTGGCTCAGCTGACAGCAAAGCTCGAAATCTGAATTTGTGGCAGAGACTTCGCAGTGCATTTCAATCCAACATTCAGTTTAATTAGCACTCGGGCGTTTCCTTTTGTTGTCGGTAAACAACAGGAAGGTTTGACAAGGCAGAGAAGGGAGTGCATTTGTTGCTTTCATATGTCACTCAAACGAGACCATCACCATTCCCAAACTAATACTTCTTTACCCGAACTTGTGCTAAATAGTGTTAGATTTCTATGCCTAAACCTGGCAGGTTTTCCCAGGGTTGCATCTGATATCAAAATCAAGGTTTATTAACATTACAAAGAGCACCGCTGTCCTGTAGTGCCCCTTTTATCATTCTAAGCAGCTGCCTTGAGGCAATGCGTTTAACCTTGGGAAATGGGAGAGGGATTCTGGGAAGACAGAAATCTTTGACAGCTCAAGCCTTTTACCTCTGCCAAAATCTGCTCTCCTTTAGCTCCCACACTGAAAAAAGAGGAGACCCTTATTTGATGTTTATCTATTCCATTCACTGCACTTAAAATCGAAAGAGAGGGTGGCATTTCCTTACAGTGATCTCCCATTTGTGCTTCAAGCACACCAGAGATGAAATTTTTCCTTTCTTGTACTGAGACTCCTGCTAGAGCTGGTGAGTGGAGGGGCACCAAAAGAAACTCCAAAACATTTAGCAGAGGGCAAATTTTTAAAAAACATAGTTGTGCAGGTTATCTTATCCCTACATGTTTTATGTCTTATGATAAATCTCACATTCCCTTCACTATTTCATCACCTGTTGCAATAGCAAAGGAGCTGTCACTGGTTCAGTTATAAGCCCTTATTTGTCAGGGTTTAGGGCTTAGCTGTAAAAATAGAATTCATTTTGATGTTTTACATATCAGTTCTCACTTTATACACATCTTTTTTTCTCAGAAGCTCCCAAAGTATTTCCTAAGCTCTA
Organism: Eulacestoma nigropectus; assembly: GCA_013397775.1. Classification (NCBI taxonomy): domain Eukaryota; kingdom Metazoa; phylum Chordata; class Aves; order Passeriformes; genus Eulacestoma; species Eulacestoma nigropectus. The sequence continues at coordinate 173,326 of VZTE01000461.1, forward strand.
CATGAATATAACCTTTGAAATGCAGCTAATTCCACAGTTTCTGGCTGGGCCTTGGCATACTGCAAAACACCAAAGCAGTGTGGATACAAATTAACTATCAGATATTAAACAAACATCTCCAGGTTTAAGTGTTGGTATTACACCTCTCGAGCAAGAAAAAAACTCAGAAGTCCTCTTTTTCCCTCAAGTTTCTGACAAAAATGTATATAATAAGCTGTACTATTCAGGGCCAGATTCAGGAGGGATAATGTGCACATCATCTAATGACACTTCTCTGCTTTCCTGGGGTGTATTTACACGGCACGGTACAGTGCTTTTCCTCTTCAGCAGGCAACATCAGCCAAGGCAGAAGCCAGAGCTGGCTTTGCAGGCAGCTGTAGCAGTCAGGTGTCTTAGTGCAGAGCAAGACTGATCAAACCTGGCATTTTAGCCCTCTGAGCTCAGGGCACACGGTCCGTGCTCCCTCTCTTCATAGCTATCTCCATCTAATGAGATTTTGCTCTTATTCAGGTGAATTGCTCAGCTGCTCTGACCATAAGCAGCTTAATGTTTTATTTCAGCTGTATGAAAACGTTTCACGCAGCCAGTTCCACTGTGACGTGTTATTGGCCGTGCTGGGTGTCTGGATTCTGACAGAACACAGGCTAATGCCGGCTCTGCAAGGATCCCGCTCGCTGAGGGGCTCTACAGAGCAGGGAGTCCCTTTGAAATCACAGCACTGAGACGTTGTCTTCACGATGAGGTAAGTGTGGGCCCTGTTTGTGTTTGCATCTAGAGCTGGACTTCCTAATCAGTGCTCATTAGGTCTCTCCTAGGCTGTTACTTTGACCACACTGTGCACAGTTTGTGCCTTCTCTGAGGAAGAGGAAGCAGACTACCACAAACCAGGAGAACTGCCCAGTACAAGCAGTGCTCACCTTCTTTTGCCATAGAATGGTCCAGCTGTTAAGGAAACTTCCCATTCTGACCATCCAGGGGTCCCTCTGTCAGTCCCACTGGCAGCACCTGAGCTGGGACCGAACCCCCTGGCAGCTGCTCCCCCCACACTCACACTCACACCAGGTTTCCTCTCCAGCTCAGCCCCAGGCTTCCCATGGCACCGTCTCAGACATCCTGATCCTCAAAATAATTTAATCCTGGTACAATAACTAAAAAAAATCACAGCTAAAGCTGGTGCCTGAGAGGAGGGACCGCGAACAAAGGACACCCTGGGCTTTTATCCCCTCACGGTTTTCCTGTGGGGAAGCCTGGTCTCTCTGACCAGCTTAACATCTCTATGGACCATTAACAAGCACTGTCCCACTGGCACAGGAATGTTTCTGGTAAATCTGAAATCCCAACAGCTCCAGTGTATTAAATATAAGTTCAATATTTTTGCAAGTAGCAGATTACTTTCCAGCATCCTGCTAAATCATTCCATACTTCTTGTGTCTCTAGTCCCAACCAGCTAAGTTAAGGCTTTTTCATTACCCCTCTTAAAATTAGGTCTGCTCTGAGTTTGTACATCAAAAGTGATGTGTTTGTGCATAAACACTCCATATCTATAAGGATAACTTGTTGTCACTGTTGTAAAAGTGCACCACTGATTTATATACCAGCAGTGCATTATAATAAATATTTTACTATTTTATATACATACTCATAGAGCATATAAACAAAATATATTTAAGGAAAGATGAGGCTATGAAATTAAACATTTGAAAGTTGTTATTCTGCTTTCCTTTCACTTGTCCTTTCAACCTTACTCCAGCCCTTTTCACACTATAATATATCTTTTACTTACATCATTTTAAAGTACTTATGCCTCATTCACACACAGGGTCTTAGGGACTCCTTCAGAATTCAGGTTTGTTCTCCAGCAGCCACTTCAGGCACAGTTATCACTGCACAGGGGACAATTGCAGCCTCAGGAAGTAGGGCCAGTTTTACATCAATTACCTTGATAAACACAAGGATCACGTTGTTTCTTGCCATACGGACCTCAGGGGTCTCAGACTCTGCTTTAGGACCTCCTTGGAACCTGCTGCCTTCTCTCAGCTCCAGGCGCTTTGCTCTGAACAGTCCCTCTGCTGGGACAAAGATCAGAAATGTGGTTGCCCGTGCCAGCAACTTTCACTTCAGCATTTTCTGGGAAAGAAAATGACTGTGGGAGCCTCAATTAGGGATGTCCTTTAACTTTGGTAGGTTTAATTTTGGTAAGGATGCTGTCCTCCTGCTCAGCCCTCCCCACCTGCTCAGGAATGCTTCTCACATTGCCCCTGCATTGGTGGCACTTGTCTGCCTGGTCAGACACGGAGCTGTACTGCTCAACGAGGAGCGGGGCTCTGAGGCTGACATTTGACACATTATCAAGATATCTTATTACCACTTTAGGGATGTGACCAGACTAAAATGTGTGCTCTCACATGCAGATGTCAGGATTCTTGTTCGTGCTGTCATTATGTCCAGACTGGAGTAGTGCAATTCACGTTTCTCTTTTTGTAAGGAACAAAGTGTCTGTGTCAGATCCTTCCAAACTTCATTTTTACAAAGATTTATGGCTGGGCCCTATTCAATGCCCCATAAAGTCCAGAAATATTGGTTACAGGAGACTAGAACATTGTGAAAGAACTGAATGTGTAACAGAGTAGTATAGGCAAATTTATTTTTCCCTTTTCCTTTCTTTTTTTGTGAATTTATATCTCTTACACACACAATAGACCGAAGACAACTTAATTTTAAATCAGTTGTCTCAATGGCATTTTACTAAGACCAGAAAGGAAAATGATGTATTTATTATATAGATATTTAATATATACTTTAAGTGCTTTAGTGATAGAAACAGACTCTTAGGACTAAGCACTTCATTATCGTAGCCTCTCATCAAGAAAAGAAATTGAAAATTTTAAAAATAAATTAAACTTTCCTATTCCTCCCTAAATTCTAGGCCTAAATTGCATACGTGGTTCTTGAATTTAGTGAACAGCTTCAATTTTAGGAAAAGTAATTCATTTTGTTGCCTCTAACCTTGCCCTCTTCTGATGGAAGAGTTAAGATACCACTGCTTTAATTCCTTGGCAAAGCATTCCTTTGACTAATCTCTGATTCGGAAGATACTGAGCTCACATTTTCCTTTGTTAAATCTCACCTCATTAATCCTAGTTCTATACCTTGTGACAGTGCAAAACAATGGCTTTCCTGCTTTGAAGTTTACAGCTCTGTAATACTGGGAGATGATTTGTATATCCCCCTTAGTCACTCTTTGACCAAGCAGTGCATATTTAGTACTCATAATCTCCCTTTATTAATCCCCTTACAGCTTCTGTTACTCATCCTCCAAACCTCTCCGGTCTGAGCAGCACTGGAAATTAAAGTCAGTATTCCAAAGGCAGGATTTACAAATGCTGTGGGCACAGGGGCTGTTTCCCTTCAGCTGGACATACATTGCAGCTCACTAAACTGGGCCTGGGTGTCCCTGCTCCCAGAACTGGATCCCACCATTACACAACCTGGTGAAATGCTTTTGAGACTTGGTCTAGTAACTTCCTCTCTGCTGTCAATCCAGCCAAAAGTCATTCCCCCCAGGGAGATCCTTTTCTTTGGGAAGTGCAGTCAAGAGCACTGTGACAAGGTGAAAAACCGCTTTCCTGAATAAGGGCAGCTTTACACAGAAAGGAGGAATCCTAGATAGAAAAAAAAGGTTACAATTCATGTTTTTAAGAGTAATGAGGAAGAGAGAAAATGATACTAATTTGTCTTTATTGTTTAAGTAACATTAGCAAAATAGGAGTCATACACATACTAATTATTCAGCACTAGCTTGGATGCAAGGAAGGTACACTTAAAAGCTGGAATTCACTGCAAACAGAATATTGGACAGTGCTGCCATGTTCGGTTATTCCAAAGGATTAATTTAGTACTGTTTCTGTTTTTGTGTAGACTGGACTAATCAACATCAGGTTGATTGAAAACGGGCTGGACTGCTGGGCTCAAAGGCTAATTAGCAACCAGTTGTAGATGGTGCTAAATTGGAGGAGCTGGGTGGCATTCAAACCCCAACCTGCCACTGTGACCCAGAGAAAACTGACAATGCAGCCAACAGGAACCTCAGCAAAACTCCAGGAGTGCAGAATCCTGCACCTGTGGAACCATCTGATGCTGCACCTGCTTGTTCAGAGGCTGGGAACCAACTGGCTGGGGAAGAGCCCTGATGAAAGGCCCAGGGTGGCAGTGCCAGGCTGGAAGCCACCCAGCAGAGGGGACACGCTGCATTCAGGGGGTGGGAGCAGCAGCATGCCCAGCAGAACGAGGCATGTCATTATTCCCTGCTGCTTGGCACTGGGAAGGCCACACCTGGAACAGTGTCCAGCTGGGGAAGGACACACCTTGGAAGGCTGCCCAGGTCAAGAAGGATGTTGAGAAACTGGGGAAAAAGACATGAAAAATTACCAGAATTACGTGACCTCCAAGGAGAGACTCAGGCTTGCTGAGTCTGGTGAAGAGGATGCTAAAGGACAACCTAATAGCAGCCTAAAACTCTTCTGAAGGAAATTGCAAGACAGTGGAAGCAAACCTCAGTGGTGCCAGATGGCAAAACAAGAAACAGCTACAAACTATGGCTCGCGGGACTCCTGCTGGGGATTAGGAGAAACTTCTTCACTTTGAAGGTACTGCAGCACTGGAACAAGCAATCCAGAGGTTATGAACACTCATCATTGTGGAGGCTTTCAAGGCTTGGCCAGGAAAACCTGCACCTCTCCTGACCTGTATTAGCAGTAGCCGTGCTCCAAGCAGGAGGTTGGAAGAAATAACCTCCAGAGATCTCTACCAATGCATATTTTTCTGATTCTGTCTGTCTGTGTTTTGCTCAGAGTCTGTGTTAGACTTACTGGAAAGTGCCTTTAAAGTTGCCTTTCATGGCTTTCTACAAAAGACAGATTAAAATCACAACAAAGAATTCTGCCCCAGGAAACTGAACTGCTATGGCAGTTTGGGCTATGGCCAGATGTGTCTGTCTCAGCTAGAGCTTACCCCAGTCATCATCTCCTGCTGCTGATCATCCTCATCTATCACTTAGATTCTTCACTCTCTCTCTCTTGGAAAATGGTACCATTCCTATAGGATAATTTAAATACAAAAGCAGCTTCCCTAACCCACTTGTGAGGGAATGAGCCAGGTTAAAAACCCTTGCTATTAGGTATAGTTAATTAGCCTAGATCATTTTAACAAAATTGGGCAAGTGAGCAACCACACATGCAGTGATGTCATCAGTGCCAAGGGAATGCAGCCTCTGGAGGAAAGGGGAGAGCAGTAGTGAGCTGGATGCAGTAACTGCTTAACCACACTGAGCTGCAATGGCAGCATCACACAGACATCCCTACCAAGGAGCCCATGGGCAGGACAGAAGGCTCGTTGTAAAAAACATGAGGTGATTATGAAGTCATTGTATCACGTGAAGCAGCACAAACAGCTTTTTTTACCTTCCATAACCTCTCTTATACGTGGAGAATTTCAAACACATAAGGTATAAAAGAAATAAAAGAGGTAATATGTATAATTCAGAAGACATGTAAATTATTTCTGCTCATTTCCCGATTGAAAAGTGTAGGGGTGTGTTGTGTATGTCAGGAGGGAAATTCTCGACCATCCTGAAGAGAGGTAAGAATGGAATCTGAACCAAAGAAGAGATGGGGATCATTGCTACAATAAACTGAACCGGCCCTGTTCAGACATCTTTCCTTCTATGCAGAACAGGAAGCCTTAGTGAGCCTTACTGAGAAGATGGGTTCTCTTTTGAGTCTTAGTTTATGCTCTGAACTGCCACCTCAAGAGCAAATTACTGAAACAAGGCACGAGTCCAAAAGGAAGATCTGCCTAGAAGGTTTTATTGCCCATGTGCAGTTAGGGACTATCTCGGGGTCTTTGTTTTGGTTTGTACAGAAAAGGCCGTGGCACGAGCACAGTGTAAACAAAGAGGTAACACACCCATTGATGCAGATTTCTCCATTTATTGATGGTGACACCTTCGTTTATAGTTTGTCAGGATGACAAGATCATGTGGATCCTATTTGGGATGAAAACTAAATGGGGCAAGAAGGGAGAGGTGAGCATACCAACATGCACTACAGATACAGCATCTTCCCAGTAGGTGAGTCCAAGCTTCCCAAAGACACCCAGCACAAGGCAGAGGGCTGGGAACATGGCACTTGTGATGGGCATGTTATTCATAAATCAAAGGCATGATCTGAACTGAGTCCTGGCCAGCAAAGCAGCACGATAAAGAAAGGAGCCATGGCTCACAAGACAAGGAGTGTTTGTTTTGGCAATAAAATACCCGAGAGGGAGGAACATTCTAGATCTGCTCCCAGCTGGGTTCTGTTGGAACAGAAAAGCTGACATGCTTCCTGGACATGTTTCCTCCTACCAGCTGCAGAACAGATTCTTTGAAGATGATGAAAACCAGCATCACAGGAGAAACTAGACTGGATTATTTGGGGATTTGCTGGCATATGTGCGACGTGGCTAAGAGAAGTGTATTCTGATGGATTACTGAGAGCAGAAAGAAATCCATGGCATTTATAAGCCTCTTTCCAGTTCAAAAAACCTCAGTGATAATGGATGAGTGCTCCCTTCATGAGAATTTCCCACTGCATTGAGTAGCATTGCCAAGGCTTCTGGTCCACTGCCAATGAGGATATAGCCAGTGTGTCTCTTTTTTTTCTTTTCTCTCTGCTAGAAGGAGCTGTAGCACAGCCAATTCAGTCTCTTATACCACAGGGGTTACAACACTGGTAGTACATGTTAAATTCTTGTAGATCTCTCAGGAGATGGTAAAGTTTCAGTGATAAATTTCTGGAACCAGGAAGAAATTCAGGCTTTGAGGAGACAGTAAGGAATTAAAAGACTCCAGAGAAGTATATTGCTGGAGAGTGCTAGCATTAGAGACCCAAGATGCAAAGATATTAAATTAAGTATGTTGTCTCAGAATTGTGACCTTCAGACAAATGCCATGAAAAGGCATTTCAGGACGAGACAGAGAGGCTCTGACTGTTTTAAGGCAAGGGTAGCAGCAGATAAAAAGACCCTTGTCCACTTTTGGCTTCAAAATGCTGTTGACCCAATATAGATTGAATATAGAGAAAGAAAATTGAGAGGTTTTTTTTTTAAGAATAACATCACACTTTCAAATGTATTTTCACTTTCCAAGCACTTTCTCAGACTCCACTTCTCAGCATCTGTCAGGAGTTCAATACATTCTTTATTAACTTAGATATAGAATAACATCTTACAGGACGTTAGCCTTTGCAAAATTTTAATTCTTCCTAATTGGCCCAGCTCATTTTGTTCCACTTTTTCCGTGGCACCGGTTCTTTAAGTTAGATGGCTGGATCTATCATAGTACAGCAGTTGCTGTTTTCCCATTCTTTCTTTAACCCCCAAATCTGAGTCTATGCTTCTGCTGCTTTACCACTGCTCTGTACCTTTCCCTGTGTTCTCTCAACACCTTTTCTTTTCCACTATGGCTTTTCCGCCAGTTTTTCCTGCTCCAAAACCACAGCCAGGTGCCACTGCAGCATGATCACTCTGGCATAACTCATCATTCCCCTCGTTATACCTGGGGTGCTACATTTCCTCATTTTTCCCCTTTCAGGTTCAGAAACACAGTTCTAATAAAGACTCAGCCTTCTCGTACTACTCTATCCTGTGTTTAGGAACAGAAGGCCATCCCTGTGCTCTGCCAGCTCTCCTTAGAACCCATGATACATGCCATTTCCTTTAGTATCTCATTATATGTGTCATCGATGTCTTGTTTGGCCTAAAGCCACATGGCAGCCTGACAGGCCTGTGCTGCAGTTTGGCAGCTCCCGTGCAGGGCACAGCTGTCAGCAGCTCTTATCCTCCATTTCAGAAAATCAGCTGGTGCTGGCAAGAGATCATAAGCTGAGACTAAGCAGTAACTGTGCATCCTTTTGAGCAAAGCAGAAACGGGAAAATCATTCGGGGGTTCATTTTCAGTCCTAGTCTTTTTGGCAGCCCTTTCTTACTGATGGCAAATCTGATAAGCTCCTTCTTTTGTGCTCAGCACTTCATATGGAATGGGCTTTCCTCCTTCTACCACTTGTTGCAGATGCACAGCACAGTGCTGAGAAAACAAGAAAGGAAGGCTGCTCGTTACATGTATGAGCATATGCTCTGCCTGCTAAGAACATACACTGCAGCTGCTTCTGCAGGCCACTGTCAGGGACACAGGGAACCAGCCCACTGCAGGAGGAGGGCAAGGCTGTCTGTCATGCTGGCTGTCTGTCATGCTGGCTAATGTCCCATTTTACTGTTTCATGTCAGAAACTGTGAGGATCAACTGATGCGAATAAAATATCGAAGGACAGAGGACAAGAAGCAAAAAAGAGGAGAAAGGAACGGCAGAGAAAACAAACAAAAAAACCCTCATCAGCAAAGCAAAATTAAATAAATGAAAATCATGAAGAAATTATTTCCAGAGAATGCCGAACAGCACCACACCTAGTTCCTTCCAGGGCACCATGTTGATTTTAGGGATGATTTCTTTACCTCTGTTTTTTATATGCTGGTACTTCGAGAACCAAGCTGGCAAGACAGAGAAAGAGGAAATATGACTGTCATGCAAGAGTAGGAGATAATGAGTGATGAGGATGAGTTCAAGAAAGGGAAAGTGAAGAACTGGCAGTTCTAAGTGCCTATAGCTGAGACTACCACTGCACTTAGAGAAGCAGGCACACTAAAAAGGCTTCTCAAAGATAAGTCAGGCTGGGCTTGTCTGTGTGAAAGTGATGTTAGTGAAGACAAGTGGGGTGTTGAGGGAGCCTGGGGCAGAGTGACAATGCAGAAAGGCTGTGGATCTGTGAAGGCACAGAACAAGCCCACAGGTGGTCAATGCCAGACTTAGAGATGTTTTGTGGGTACAATTAGTGCCCTTAGACAAATAATTGCTCATCAGTGCCAGCAAGGGAGTCACAATCTGGCCCATCACTGTGAGGCACAGGGGGCACATCTGAGGGCCTCTCCCTCTACTGGTGAGCACATGACCTTCTCCAGGGAAACCTATACAGGGAAATACACCTGGAATGTCCATTGCTGTATTTGAAGTGGATTCTGAGACCTATACCCAAAGGCAGGTGTATGTTTATACACCTGATAAACAGCATACATAAAGCAGGTGAGTGTGGCCTTTAAAAGAGAAAACCAGTGCTCCTCCACCAAGACAAAGAGGAGCTGTATAATCAGGCCCATTCTGTCCAGCAGCTGGACTCTTGGAGCTCTCCTTTCAGCCTACTAAAAGCACAGGGAGTGTCTCCTCCTACGTGGGGAGGAGCAGGGAGCAGTCCCACAGAGTCTGTAAATGGAAGGCCACCTCTGCTGACGTTGCAAGGCAAATTGCCAGCTTTGGAAGGAGCTTGTTAAATATTTATCCCTTACAGTAAAGTTGTGATGTGGGATATATTTCTCACCTTGATTATTTCTTACTGGCATTGAACCCACATTGCACCGTGCCTTGCTGGAGGGATGCACTTGAATCCCTGCAGTGTCACCCTGCAGTGACAGCAGTGGTCAAAAGGAAGACTTTAACAGGTATCTTTTTCATCCTATGAGATAAGTTTTAGACACATGAACTGCTAATAAGACTTGTTTTCTCCAGAATAGATTTGTCTCATGTCCTTGCCAGTGCTCTGCTGCCTTCCTTTCTCGTACTTTTCACCCTGTGTTTTGTTCAGAAGCCTCGTCTGCAAGCTGCAGGGTCACCTGTGGAAGGAAAGAAAAAAACAAGGACTGGATCAAGGGCAGAGTAACAAATCCCCATGGTGTATGGTCTGCTCTACTGCCTGGCAGGAGCACTGCAGATCATCAGTGTGAGGACTTAGCCGGAAGAGGTGATGCTGAAGCCCTGAAAAAGGCTGTCCAGCAGGGATTCATGACCAGCAGATTCCCTTAGTGCTCAGACACGTGGGAATTGATTGCTTCGCAATGTTATGCCTCACAGAAATCAAGGTGTTGCTTCTCGAAAGCTGCTGCCTCTGTCAGAACTTCTTGGGAAGTTTTTTTCCATGAGGCAAATTAAAGCAGGAGAAGTTGTATCTGAATATCGTTCAGGAATTCTGTTGGTTCTGTAAGTCTTTATGACAAAGAGTCACAAATAAAAAGAGTTAAAACCTTAGCTATAAGGTGTTTGATTTAGCTGCCAGGTATTCAGCCTGACCCCTCAAATCCACAGATACTTTTACACTAAATTTCATTATTAACTTATTATTAACTGCCTGGTGTAGATGCACACACACACACAATGCTGTCAAGGCATGTTCTCCAAAGATGTGCAAACGCCCAGGGCCTCTCAGCCTTTATTTTGTGAAAATCAGTGCCAAAAGGTGACAACTACAAAGATGTTAAAACAGAACAGCCCCTGTAAGCATAGCATTCATTTAATCTCAGTAGGAAAAATGACAAGATCTGAAACCTTTCTCTGCCTCAGTGAAAACCAAGTGCCACGGGGAAAACCCAAGAGTGGAGTTGGTATGAACCAGGAATATCTTGTGGGAGCCAGGGGTATCAAGTGGAAGAAGCAAGATCATACATCCAATCTACATCTCAAAAAGCCTGTGTATACCTAGATCTCTTTCAAAAAGATATATTTTTATCACTTTGATATTTCCCTTGCAATGAGGGGAAAAAATAACTTCAAAATGATTATAGATCTAGTTGGATTTGAGAAAGAGCATTAAAGTCTGAGATCATAACTGAGCTTTCCTAACTCAACAAAGCTCTCTTGAAACCTTAATTTTGCAAGATACTTAAGCATGTGCTTAATGGTAATCACCAGCTGAAAGCAGCGGGACTACTTGAATGCTTACAATTAGTGGGAATGCTTAAGCACCTTGCGTAAATTGAGACCTATTATTCCCAATAGGTACTGGGAGCCCATTGGGAGATGAGCTTCTTGTGGCATTCTGCAATTCCTACTTCCCAACTGTTATAATATATACCTGCAAGTTCACAGATTCTGAAATACATTACTATTATGTCTGTAGCTGCAATGAAAACCGAGCTGGAGCTTTAGAGTCTGTTATTTGTCAGTCTAATTTTTGTCTGCCTTAGCAGAGAATTGTCTCCGAATTTTTTAAGTATTTCCAGATCTCATAATGAAAGTAGGGCTTATCACATTATCCTACAAGAAATAAATATTTACTTGTGTTTTGGCTGGTAGATGTAGTCAACAATATAGGAATTTAATTCTTTAATTAACGGCAAAACCTAGGGATTGTTCACCACCTTTGTTAAGATCTCAGCAGTGTGATCGGGACATTGTCTATCATTTCCATCACTCCAAAGCACGCTATCTGCCCTGACAAGCAGAACTGCCATGGCTCAATCCTGCCATGGCTCAATCCTGCCACTACTCTTCCTTGACATTTCCAGGGAATCATCAAGGGATGCTCTGGGAGTAGCTGCCAACATGTCTTTGACAGGCCACTCATGTTTTTTGGGTTTCTTTCTTATTCAGCTCTGACTGTGCCACTTCAACGAACTCTAGACATCAGTCTGAGTCATAAATAAGTAAACTGAAAAACATCAGGAAAATCTAAATGAATCAGAGCCTGGCAGACATAACATGTTTTAAAAACCTGTGCATAGTGTCACAATTCACCCATTTGGGTATGTGGGTAAAGCAGTGATTGGTACTGGTTCATGCTGGGCATCACCCTGCCTCTGTGCTGTCAAAATCATCAGGAGAAAATTCTTCATCTCCAGCCAGCAGAAAGGCTCTTCTTAATCTTCTCAGATGATGGCCTTTGTCTTTGTTCCAGGCTGATACACTCTAATTCAGTCTTTTTGGGTCTAATCCAAAGTTCTGAGGAAAACTGCAGCTAAATCAGAGTTCAGTGGGCTATTTCTGATGAGGCAAGAGTGAAAGACAGCATAACATTCCAGATCTTCCCATCTGCCACTGTCTCCCCATTCACTGCTCTGTTCAAAGTTCTGTCCTTTTACTGAAGCAGGCAGCACCTGAAAAGATTGGCACTTTTTAGAAGTTTGGGGTTTTTTTGTCATGAACTCAGTGATTGGATGAGCGTGGCCACAAATGTGCAGAGCTGAGGGAACAGGCTCTGAGTCTCCCAAACTAAAGGAAAGCAGGCACTGTGCTACTGAACAGAGACTTAGGGCAGAAAAGAGGTGGGGTTTTTTCTGCACCTCACAGCTACTATTTACAGGAAGTGATGGCTGCAGATGAATCAAAGTCTTTTTTTCTGTCCATCTTGGATAACAAATAGCGATGAATTCTGGACTGAAAGTTCACATTCACATGAATTTATGTAAACTAGACCAGCACACTTGGAGATGTTACTCCACCCCAGCCAGCTCATGGCACCTGCATTCCTTTTAGTCCCTGATCCTTGAGTGTGTAGGGTTGGTTTGGGTTTTACAAGAGAAGGCAGTGTGGAGGTTGCTGTGATTCCTTCAGGCAATGAGGCATTCCATCACCAGTGCATGGTGAGGAACAAGAAGCTTGCTGGGCTGGTTGATGTGTGTCCTGTGTGTCTCCTGAGCTGGGACAGGATGTGACAAGCAACAGAAAGAGTGTAGTGCACAGGCAACTCTGATGCCTCAGCTCTGCACGGGGAATTCTTGCCTGGGTGCTCAACAGCAGCAAAGGGGACAGAGCAGGACTGAAAGTCTGTCCTTTGTTTGAAAGTTAACAAAACCTAGGCACGGAAAAAAGCTGTGTTTCACACTGTGCTGGCTTATGTTACAGCAGAGCATTCAAATCCATTGTGAATTAAGTGATTGGTATACCCGCTATCTCCAGGCATCTCCAGCAAATCTTAGAACAGGAAGGAATATCCAACTGTTCTGCTCTGCCAAAGTTAACTATTATTACAGCACAGAGATATAATATTAATTTTGTTCCAGTGAAATTGGCTGGCATATGTGTTTCTGTGAGCCAGGCAACAGGTCATTACTGAAATAGCAAAACAAACCTGCTCACCAGTCTTGGTCCAGCACATTGCATTTAGATTTTAAGATCATAACTGTTGGATACCTAGCCTGCAATGATGTACAAGACCCACTCTGCCAGAAGCTATATTCTTCCATAAAATGACTTTGCTGTATCTTCCTTTTCCAGACCCATCTCAATATAGCAAAATTTAACAGTCCTGCAGACAATGCCAAATATCTTTCATTCATAATTAAGGTGAAGGCAAGTGGTACAAATCTCTAATTATCTTTTATGTCCTATTTATTCTCTAGTGAATTATTAAGTAATGATTTATAGCCCAAATTCCACGTGTACCTGCTAATTCAGGGGGAAAAGTATCAGCCCTTCATGCTCATTCAGCTAATGGGCATCGCTAATTGAAAAAATGTTCTTTGCACATATCACTAACTTTCCAATCATTTACTTGTAGAGAAGTTTGGAAACTAAAAATAAAAAAACAAGGAGAGAGAGAGAGATTCAGTGGAACTTTGGAAGCTGGGTATGGTGCTATGATAAGTTCTCCTTCCCCTGTGCAAGCAGCAGGCAGAAATCAGTGACTGAAGTATTCTGTCACCTCATATTAGTTTCTGCCAAAGTAGGAGCTGTCAGGAACAACAACTGAAGTTTGAAAACAGAGGTTCTATCCCATGTACTCCTTCCAGTGCTCACTGTGCTTCCTGCAGGCAGGATATTTTATGCAGCGGTGTGTCTTTCTTTTTTCTTGCTTTCTTGCTTTCTTGTTTTCTTTCTCTTTTTCTATTTCTTTCATTTTTTCCTTCTTTTTTTCCTTCTTTTTCCCCACCTCTCTCTCTCTCTTTCTCTCTCTCTCTTCTTTAAAACTCTCTTTCACATAATTGAATTTTTCCTGCAAAAGAGGTTTCCCTCTCAGAACTAAGGCTGCCTCCTGTGCTGGATAAAAGTCCTTGCAAGAGTCCCTGCTCCATCCTGAGCCACTGCTTTTGTATAAGGACTGATCCTCTGATAGTAGCAAAGAAAATACCTGAGCACCACAACGCCAGAAAAAGCAGAATCAAAGACAACCTGCTGCAAGAGCTGCAATACCCAACCCTGTAACTTTTCTTCCCCGCTTTTATTTTTTTAATGTCTTTTGTTTTCTTCCAAGGTTGTTGTGGTTTAACCTCAGTCGGTCCCCAGCGCCTCAGTGAGATCAGGGAGGGAATCAGGAGGGTAAAAGCTGGAAAACTCCTGGGTTGAGATAAAGAGGGTTTAACAGGGAAAGCAAAAGCCATGCATGCAAGCACAGCAAAACATGGCACGAATTCCCTGCTTCCCATGGGCAGGCAGGTGTTCAGTTATCTCCAGGACAGCAGGGCCACATCCCGTGGAACGGTTACCTGGGATGACAAACACAGTCACTCCAAACACCTCCCCTTCCTCCTTCCTCCCCTCACTTTATATCCTGAGCATGATGTCACATGGTCTGGAACATCCCTTGGGTCAGCTGGGGTCACCTGTCCTGGCTGTGTCCCTTCCAAGCCTCCTGTGCATCTCCAACTTCCTTCCCAGCATGGCCCTAAAAAAAGCAGGAAAGACCTTGGCTCTGTGTGAGCCCTGCTCAGCAAGAACAGAAACATCTCCGTGTTATCAACCCTGTGTTCAGCACAGATCCAAAACACAGCCCCACACCATCCCCCGGGAAGAGACTGTCAGCCCAAATCAGCACACAAGTTGAAGTAACTTTTCTTCCCACTGCAGGTTCTGCTCTGTGGATTGTGAAGTCAGAAAGCTTGGCTCTCTCTGAGATGCATTTTTGTATCCTCTTTTGTATACCCTAAAAATCAATTGTTTGGGTTGAAACTACCACATATTTTTATGTTCTGACAAAGCAGAGAGGAGCCTCAAAATCTAAAACCATTCTGCCGTTCTTTCTAAACCTCACAGTCTTTAGAGAGCTGATTTATAATTTTTGACCTGTCTTAGCTGGCAATACTGAGAATCAGTCCTAAGGACCCTGCCCACCCTTTGCACCATTCCCTAGAGCATCTGTGCAGACCTGGGGCAGAATGGCTGCTTTGCACACTTGCACCCCTCTGTACCTACCCCTGAATATTAATTAGCATCTGATAACTGTTGTGTGAGCTGACACAGGCAGGTAACTGGAGCAACCACAAATTCACGGCTGGAAAGCAAAGAGTAAATTAATTTCTGTTACCTCATGAGCTGGGGGATCCCCAAAGCAACCCCTGGGCAGTGGAGACAGAGGCACCTTAACTCAGTCCAGAGGATCACTGGCTGATGCTCATGATGGGTTGTCACCATTCCTCCCCTTCTAACCCATTCCTCCAGTTTTAACCCATTCCTCCCAACACGCGTGCTCCCCACCAAGCAGCTGTGAAGACTCCTACAGGGATTGCTGCTCTCTGGTTTGATTTGTGCTCAGGAAGACCCCGCAGTTGATATAATGCCAATCCATCCACCTCTAGAGCGGAGAAGCAGAAGTCTGTCCCATATACCTTCGTGTGGCATGACTCTGAAGCTCTTACCCAGGTGTTGCCCTCGGTTAGATCTTGTTTCTCCTGATGTGTTTGGCTGCCACGTCCACATGCCTAACCCTGGCCTCACAGCCACCATAGACTTTGTGCTCTATGATGTGATTATGACCCAAATGAAGCCTGAAAAACTACTCTATACTGAGAATAAAAAGTAGAGGAGCACGTATTGCTTTGCCAACTCCTTTGTTAAGAGTAGAAAAACAGACTATTAAGTACATAATATTTTTCTGACCCTAAACTTTATAATAATTTAACTTCTCATTGCTAACACTTTACGAGTGACTTGGCATAATTTTCAGAGACGAAAAGAAAAGTACTAAAGTTTTAAAATTTAATTTAAAGAAGAGAATTACTCAGTTCATAAAGTACCATACATTAACCTCGTTGTCTGCTTCAGGAGTGTAACCTCTAAAGTTGATTCAAAGGTAACCCGAATCCCCCCTGTGAGGACTATTCATATCCATTAATTGTTGCAATACAAGACAGTGTAGGCTCGAGCTGGTTGCCAGTTCTTCGGTATCTGAAACGTACTCTCAGCATAGTGGAGGACAGCACTGGGACTCATTTAGCTCTGACTTTCACATTAATTTTGCTGTGCTGTGAAGAGCAAAGACAAAATCAATGTCCATCAGTGATTATGCAAGGTAAAATATCTAGTGATATTGAATACCAATGGCAGTGGTGAGCATTAAACTTACTTAAGGTTTGTGCAGTTGACAAAGCCATTTATTCCAGTTTCGCTTAATTTTCAGCGACGCATGGAAGTTTAGAAAAATATAACAATTACAATGTAAATACTGGATTGCAGTTTCTGGCAAGTTAGACTTTAAATCAACAAAAAGTATTTTATATATATCTTTTTATATATATATATATATATATATATATATATGTAATTTTGCAGCGCACAGGTC
>VZTE01000461.1:197846-262525 GCA_013397775.1 Eulacestoma nigropectus
AAAAAAAAAAAAA
The DNA here is from genome assembly GCA_013397775.1 of Eulacestoma nigropectus. Lineage (NCBI taxonomy): Eukaryota > Metazoa > Chordata > Aves > Passeriformes > Eulacestoma > Eulacestoma nigropectus. Next base: position 197,860 of record VZTE01000461.1, read on the forward strand.
AAAGAATTTTTCCATGGGATACTCTGAGATACCATCTGTTCCCCAAATGGATATAAAAAAATCCTATTTGATCCTCAGAGGTTTTTGATTTAATTATTGTGTCATCAATCCCCCAATTCATAAACAAGGGCATCTTGTTTTTTGTCTGTTTGTTTTCTAATGAAATCACAGTTCCTCTTTTTTCATAAATAATGCTGTGGAGACATTTAATGGGGAGAGAGAACGCGTACATAAAACCACACTTACCTAGAATACAATAAATTGAGTATCTTTATGCAGAAAAACACTGATTTTCTCCTCAACTCCAAGCTTCAGTCCAGAGGATTTGTCAGACCATGTCTCATTTTGGCCAAATTAAGTTATAGGGGGCAATACTTTGTGACGTGGCTGCACGTTCTGTGTGTGTGAGGCTGAGGTTTGGCAGGGCTGATGGCACAGGAACACACATAGAGGACGTGATGTGTTTGAGAAGCCTTCAGAGATGATCTCCTGCCTCAGGATGCAGTTGAGAAGAGATTTTTTGATGCCTTGTACTATTTGTAAGCAGCAGAAAAATTAACAAAATTGGATAGAACTTGTTCTAAGAGGTTGCACAAAATTTATGACAGCCCATCATGAAAGAGGGTGGAATGGACAAGGATGTTTTTCCCAAGAGTCCCATTTAGCAACAGGAGGCTGGAGAAGAGGCTGCACCAGCTCTGTACAAGGCACAGCAGACACTTTCATAAGTTCAGCTTGTTTGATGGAGAGGACATTTTGACCAGCACTGTTTCCCAACACTTCGCTCTTTGACCTTTTCCTTAGCATTTTTATGTGCTCCCTAATGCTCTACAACACACAAGCACAGGGATCTCATTCCCTGCTTGTGCTTTAACAACGAGTTTGTTGTTTCTATTAGATCAATTCATAACGTGAAATGTAATTTATCTGTAAAAGTTTTGCTTACATTGCTTTTTGGGAAACTGGCTTAACTGGACTGAATGTGGGTGCAGATGCAAGCTCAACACACAGTACAAAGGTTGCCAGGCAGAGCTATGCCTGGAAGATCTGTACCATGTTGATGCCTTGAGGGGCTGCCTATAAACAGAGACGAGACAGGAGTAAGGGAATAAAGGTGGATATTTACTTGAAAGGCCTTCAAAGGTGCACCCTGGGGAGCCAGAAGCTACTTCCAAAAATGGACCCCAAGATGGATCCCAAGCTGGACCCCAAGATGGACGACGAGTCACGAGTTCTTCACACTTTGATAGGTTTGGTTCATTTGCATATCAGCATAAAATCACCAATTCAAAGTTTAGCTAATGATGTAACTTCTTTGATTTCTCCACCTCTCCAGAGGCCCTGGTTTACACCTTTTGGGCCTAGGACAGCCTGAGTGTCCTTGAACAACAAGGTCAGAGAGGCTTTGTTGTGTCTGTCTGGCATAAGAGAGCAGCAGCCAACAGGCTACAAGAAACTTCAGACTTCCACACCAGGCAGTACAGGATTTAAAAATATAAAAGCTGGAACCTAAGGCATCAATGTTTTACTGTAGCTTCTGTACATGTCTTGTCTAAAGTGGAAATCAAAATATTTTAGTCCACTGGTTGATAAAAGTGGAGTGTTCTAAACAAAAAGAGATAGAGAAATAAAATAATAATAATAGCTGATCAGTGGACAGCAATAGTGTAAAAGGCTTGACACTGGTCACTATTGATGTGTGGGATACAGTGAGTCAGGAATATTGAATGTCAGCTTGCCCAGCAATGCCCAGCACTAGTCTAGTCATAATAACAAAATACCAGAAATGCTCAAATAAATCCAGGCCAGTTTGGCTTTGAAACAAAAGAGACCAGGCATTTTTCTTTGCTTCTTGGCAGCAGATTGTTGCAATGCCTTCCACTGTCACTGCCTGGCACAGGACTTGCCTCTGCAGTGGACGCAGCAGCAGAACAAGGGGAACAGAGCATGGCAGGGCCTCCCATATCCCTGCAGAGGGATCAATTTGGGCCTGCTACACCACCAGCCTCAAAGAAAGGGTGATCACCTGCATTTCCTAGGGGCACACCTGTGGAATAAAAAGAAAATGGACAGACCATGTCCATTAACTCCAATTAATGCAGTAAACCTCCCCTAGATCTCGTTCAATTTTAAGTCCAGGAGTGTAGCACTTTCCCTTATCAGTCTTTCCTTCAAACCATTAGAAGGAGTCTATGTCTTTCTTTCCCCACAAATGGAGATTCTACACAAATGTGGTCCCACAGCAGGAAACTATACAGAATGGTATAAAGGAACCTTTTATCAAACTTAAAAGGATTAATGCATTTCTTTCGGCAAAAGCTCTGCATGTCTCAACTCAAGCAGTTTATAAAAGGAGAAGGATTTTTGTTTAAAATGCAGGTAAAGCCCAATTATCCAATGTAAAATCTCAAGCTGTTTGTTTGGGATCAAAATTGAATGTCAGGGAAGCAGCTCCCTCAGTACCATGTCCTAGAATGTCAGTGCATGAATTTTGTGGACAAGGAAGCCACTGGAAAAAGAGAAAGATTTTGGTGTTTAACATCTCCAGCCAGCACTGTTTGCAGCTTTTGGGCGAGGGTAGCTGAAGTGCAACAAAGCACCATGTCCAACAGAGCCTGTCATGATTTCAATTTTCATAGTGAAGGATGTGAACAGCCCTTTTCAGATAATCTTTTACCAGCTGTTTGTCGCTGCGCTTTTCAGAGCAGTAAAATTAAAATTAGGATTGATTTCTTGTCATTGTTACAGGACCACAGCCCACGGAAGGGCTGGTGTGACACTGGTGGCACTGCAGAGCTGATGGTGGACATGCAGCGCTGTCACATCCTGCTGTGATGGCTTCAGGAGTCACTTCCCCAGTTGCCTTCCTTGCCCCATCTGCAGTTCCCCCCTCCCACAGCAGAAGGAAAAGCTCAGCCTTCAGCCACTGCAGTTTAGTGCCTGATGCTTTAACATAAAGCTCCCATTTTGGCTGTGCAGATCAAATGTTCTGGCTCAGGAGCCTTGGTGATGGTTTAACACTAGTGTTTACTTCACTTTTCAATCCTGCAGGTGCTCCCAATAGCAGAGGCAGATATACTTGTGCCTCAGAAAAGCAGCTCCCAGGCCATGATATTTGCTCAAACTGCCAGGGAAGGTAATATTCTGAATAACACATTGCTACCTTTTAACTTGACTCCTAATAAATTTGAGGATTATATCACAATTACATTAGAGAATTATATGCATAAAGAGCCATAACCAGAGAGTTAAAATCTTGCCTTGACATTGAATCTAAAATTAAAAACAAACAAGACAAATTGTAGCCTGAACGGACTCCTACATAATTTGGAATTTCAATGCATTACTTTGCTGTTAATCAAAGTCCCCTTTCTTTTAACCTCAAGTGTTTGGATGTCTCTCCTGTCTGAATGTCACCACGAGGCAGCACTGAAGGTCGCGCGAGCGCCCGGCCCCGCACGGCGTGTCCTTTATCAACGTGTGCCACTTGTTCTTTCCAGGCAAGGGGAACAAAGCGCAGCTCACCTTCTTGAAACCACAGGATTTACTTTTCATACATTTCAATTAAACCTGGAGGGGGTTGACAGGCTCCATGAGCTCACCTTGGGGAGCGCAGTGGGGACGTGGGAGCTGTGAAATGCCACTGTGTGCAACTGGGCTGGGTAACCGCGACATGTGTAAAGCAGGACTCCGTTCTGCGGTTGGAATAAAGGATATCGGCCCTCAAGAGGCATTTGGTTGATAAGAGGATATACAATAACGTCAATATTTGAAATTAAATATCAAATTGGCCCAGAAGATTCTGTTGCCATCGTTACTAGGGATGAGTATTGCATTTCTCCTGGTGTTTCTAAGGCTGATGGTGCTCACCAGGAGTGAATATCAGCTTCCCCTCTGAATCCCAGCCAGGGTGCTGGTCACAAGGAAGAGACCAAGAGATAGCTCAGCTACTCCTGCCCTGGCCTTGCCATGGTATGTGAGAGTAACAGATGTGCTGCCAGAACCAGGTGTTAAACTGCTGGAGTTATTTCAAACACTCCACCAGTAGCTTTGTCTGGTTTTCAGACAAGGAAAGCAACCCTCATGCCAGGAAATTTGGAAGGATACAGGAAAAAATGCATGACAGTGGGCTACACCAGCATAGGAGGCAAACTGGGGTAAATGTATCTGGATGAAAAATGTAAACAGTTTGTGCATATCCTGATACAAACATATTTCACACTGCTCTTTTCTGTCCCCCTCTTCAAAGTGCACTGTTAATCAACCAGTGACCCTCTTGTTCTATTACCTCTGCAGACATTATTTGAGTATCACCTCAGTTATTGTGACTATTCACTAACCCCAAACCTCCTACAACCTTGTGTGCCTCATCATGTTGTTTTCCTCTCAGTATTCAGTCAGACAACCTCATCACTCACCATTGAATTGTTTTATGCCTTGGCAGATTCCTGATTCCAGAGATGAGGGATGGGGAGGGCAAGCCAAGGAAAGGATCTCACTCAGATCCTGTGTTACCTTGCTTTGCCTTGGCCTCTTGGTGCAGGAAATGCACAAGCAACTTTGTTTTTCCCTTTTAATTATTATTTAATTATTTGATTATTTAATTTATTTAATTACTGGGTTTTTTTCACATTTACAGTACTGTGCAATGCAACATGTATATGTAAAAAGTGACTGTCCCTACTGTAAAGTATCTTTTGAGCTTTTAATGGTGTCCCTTAGACATCCTTGTTTAAAATGTGCCTATGACTACATTAAACATGGCAGGGAAATAGAGGGAGCTCAGATGTTAGGAGTTCCCACCGAGAGGTGGCTGTGGCACATCAAGTTGAAGACATTGGGTATTTTTCTGAGAGGCATCCAGAGCCTGGCATTGCTGCACCCAAAGCCAATTCTGGATGTTCTCCTAGGAATTCAGAAGCGGTTAAAGAGACTGAGTCACTCCCCACCTCCCTGTGCCTTTTAAAAATCCTAGATTTCATAAGGAACAGCACCATAAATTTAAAAAATCCTGCCAGACACTCCAGCAGAATGAGGCAGAATTGGGAAGTATTTGCTTGTCAGTGGTCTGTACATTTATCTTAAAAATCTTTCCAGATCTGTAGTGAATATGTTGACTGATCTTTCAGTTTCATTGTCATTTTGCCATCTGTCATGACCATAAAAGGGAAAAGTAGATACTAAAAACTATGAAAAAACATAATTATGGTACCGACATTTGCTCCATGTATAAATCATACAAACAGAACAAGCTCACTCAGGTCAGAAACCCTTATCTGCAGTGAGGGCTTTTATGCAGTGAGGTGCCATTATAATTAAAGCAACCTCCTTTGGTTCTGCACAGTCTGCATCCAGGGCCTCCTGGAAGGAGCATTTGGTCAATTAACTATTTTATTAACCAATTGATTTTTCCTGTTAGTCCTTAACCTCTTTGTGCCTGTTAGGAATGGTTATGAAAGCCGAATAAATTGGTTTCTTTCACCTCTAAAAGGCAACAATAAATAATAAAACAGGTTGAACAAGGTTTCAGTGGGGAACCCAAATACAAATAAAAACACCTGCTGTGTATCATATAATATAAAATACTAACTGCTAGGAGCAGCACAGTATTTCAATAAATCACATTGTCACACTGACCTTTATTGATATACTGTTTCTCAACTTAAAGGATTGGTCCTGGTGCTTTAGGAGATCTTTTGTTGTGAAGGACCTGCAGATTCATCACATAACAAAAAGATTATTTGCCCACTATGGGGTTGACTAAGTCTATATTCTAAGCAGAAGCAAACCCCCCCCCAGATATTTTAAGGACAGTTAATATGTAGAGATTTATTTAGCATCACAGGAGAACAAACATGCATTCCTGAAATAAGTACAAAATGTGATTTATATTATCACTTAGTACAAAGTGGAGAAAAAAAGGGAGAATAAAGAAAAGCAAAGCTCTTTCATTTCTGCTAGATAATAAACAGCTTGCTTTTATGGAGTGTTACACTGCCTTGAAACTCTGCAATGATCAGGCCAGTGTTGGAAAATTAAATTCACCACACTGGCTGAAACCCAGCAGAGTTATTGGTTCCTCTGTACCAATGACTGGAATGAAAGACTAAGAGGGTGTGCAAAGAACACATTTTTGAGGTGACAGAAAAAACCTCACAGTAAAAAAACCATATGTGCTCCTCTAAAGAACATTCCCTGCTCCAACAAACCCAGCAGAAACAACCTGATTCAGATCCAGAACATAACAACTGAACTTGCACTGCCTATCTAAAGAAAAGTCTAAATTACAGTCTAGAGATTCTTCCAGCACAGAGTCAAGAGATGTAGAATATTCTTAGTCATATATACAAGATTTTGTACAAATTCTGAAATCTAATGTTTTTCTTGAGGTTCCTACAGCCTTACATGATACAGATATCCTGAGGACTTTTGTTCCTGATAATTTTAAGGTTCACTCATGCTGGTTTGAATAAAATTCAGACTCCAGGTGTAGTTGTCCAATGGGGTGAGAAGTGGTATTTTTTTTTTTTAACATAACAACAACAACAAAATATTTATGTGTCTCTTTCTGAAGTAGTAGCTTTTAATTTCTCGGTTTTTATGTGGCTGTGCAATGAAAAAGAAGTTGAAGGCTGAAGAAGAATATATTTGAAGAATATATTTAAAGAATAGCCCGTTGGTGCTGTGTAATTTGGTCACTGAGCAGAGATCTGTGAAGAGAGGTGAGGAAAATGCCCCCTGAATGAGTCCTGAGTGTCCTGAGAGTGCTCTGAGTCCTTTTCTTCCCTGGTTCCTGGTGGCCTTGCACAGAGCATTTACACGATAGGCACTGGTTGCTGCTCCTGTATCAGGTGCCAGCAGAATATCCCCACTCCTTGCTATAACATCTCCCTCTAAAAATAAATCCATGGATGGCTCTTCAAGGAGTAACCCAACTTTGAGAAGCTCCTTTAAGGACGCTTTTTCCCGCCCTCTTTAAAGGAAAGTTTTGCTGCATTCCATGAAGCAGTGTCCGTGGCTGGGCTGACCTTCAGGGGATGCCTGGCTGCATTATCTGTCCTGTTTTTCCCCCTGACAGCTTACAGCCCTCGCAGCCTCTGCACTGCAGGCTCTTGGCACAAATGAGTCCTCCCACTGCCCCTTTTTCGGTCAATTTTGCTGTTCCAGGAACCCAGCCTTCCATCTTTCCCCACTCTGCTCATCTCCACCTGTTTCTCTAGGAAAGATTCTACCGCTTGCTGCTTTCCCTGCATCTCTCCACCTGAGCCTCCCTATTCCTGTTACTCATCCCATCAACTTCCAAGGCACCTCATCCACTGCATGACTGAGGCCGCTGCCAATCACCCCCAACTTCTTCCCTAAGTCCAATGTCCTCCTCACCAACCACAAATTTCACAAAGGGGTCTGGATGGCGGGGGAAGAGACAACAAATGTTGCATTTAAATACAGAATTAAAATGCCACCACCATATGGCACAATCAGATCAAAATGAAGTGAGATGTGCCAGGGCAATGCCTTTGCTTTCCCAGAATGTGCCAGCAATGATGCAGACAGGCTATTCCTGTGTTGGCAATGCTTGTGTTGGGTGGGAACACACAGAAGAGCTGAAGGCAGTAGATTTGTTGACACTTTTGGATATACCTGTCATGCATCCTGCCTTCCTGGCCCCAGGACTCCACAGGAGAAACAGGGCACAATAAACTTGATTGATTTGTGTTTGTCACTCATCCAAGTGGCTTTCACTTTGGTGTCCCTCAATCTTGGTTTTTCATTTTCCTTTGGAGCCTCTGAAATCTCACCTTCCAGAGAATCCAAGCTGTTGGACTTGTCATCTGGTTCAAAATGTCTGCACAGCATGAACAAAATTTACTGTCCTCTGTGCAACCTGTTTTGGTGGCTCTAATAGAAAACACAGCAATTCCTCTTTTATGCTCTGCTAGGAAACAATCTGCCTGTTTTGGTTTTTTTTTTCAGGAAGGGAAAAGTTTTTGATAGAATTTTTGCTAGCTTTATATAAACCAGAAAATCCTCAAAATCCAGCGTGCAGCCAACAGTACTCACAGTGAATTTAAATCTTTGAATGTCTTTTCTGTAGTTTCTCCTTAGATTTAAAATCTTGGTTAAAGCAAAACTTTAGTCTTTTAAATTGCCAAGGCTAAAATGTGGCAGAGCCATTACATGACTGCTGGAGAACTGTGTTCAGTTGAAGTGTTAATCTCATCAGCACTAATTTGTTTTTGTCTTTTCTCACCCTAAAATTCATTGCCATTGAAATGTATCAGTAGTTTATCATCTTGTGTCCCATTATCTGCTAAACAATCTCATTCCTTAACAAAATTTTTCAAATGTGACATATTTTTCCGAAACTTTAAGGTCCCTGACTTTTAAGGAAGGAAATAGATTTCTTCTTACCCTCTTTGTTTTTTATTGCTTGGTTTTTTGGGTTTTTTTGTTACATTTTTCCTATAAACTCTGTCTCTTGCTGCTGCCAGCCAGAAAGGCCCCACTGGGAGACCCAAGGTCACTGGTAGCTGAAGACAGACACTGCACAAGTAGTTAGGATGAAAGAATATCCCACTGGGTTTTGGACTTACAGTTTCTTGGCTCTTGTGACTTGAAATAAATGTCTCCTCGCTGTCTGGAGCCACCAGCCACATTCTCTCCCTGGTGAAGCACATTGCAGTCAGACTCTCACACAGGTGAAGAGGATGAAAACCTTTGTCATTTGTTTTATCTATAATGATACATTGACTTCCCTCTGCTAGGGACAGGGTGAATATTTTCACTGGATTCTACAGAGCCTGGAATTTCTCACAAATATTTTAGGAAATTTCACCTCAATGATTTATTGTAGAGATTTAGGGATATGCAAAGTGTTATTAAGAATGTGGTTTACTTTTTAAAACACTTCAAGAAGGATTTGGCATCCTTCTGGGATTTCCCACCTCATAATTACAGAGGAGAGAGACTGAAGTGAAGACATCTTGTGCTTGGAGTCTTTAGACTGAAGTCTAGGTTACCTCAGGTTTCAGTTCTGATTTCCCTTGTGATCTTCCGCATGTTGATTAAACCTTTCAGTCCCTATCCTTACAAACGGGATTAAAACACGTCTGTGCTTTATTCGGATGTTACAAAAACCTCACTGATGAGTGGCTACTGTGCTAGCTTATAAAAATCAGAACAAAAATACAAACTTATCAGCAAAAAGAAACATCCTGAATGTTTGCCACAGGGGATGCTTGCAACCATCTGGGAACAGACCACAAAACTTTATTTTTTCAGAATAATTTTCTGAACTGCCTCGTCAGCTCAGTCTCCTCTGGCTGGAAAGAAATAAGCAAAAAACTCTTCACAAAAATCTCTTCGCAAAAATAGAATATGCCATGCTTTTAGCTAAAAGCCATCTCTGACCTCCTACGCTGCCCATCTGTGAACCAAGCTTGGCTTATGCACTCTGAAGATATGGAAAAAGAAAGGAAGAGGTGCTGCAGATAACCTGCTTAATTCTCTCACTTACAAAATGAAAATGTCCTCTGCACCTTGCTTTAACCTTCTATCTTTAAAGACATTCAACAGGGAATACACTCGATTCAGTTTGACTTTAGCTATTATTAATGGTATCTTGGATAAAATCATTCACCAAGCAACCAAAGAATAACTGGATTTTGGCTCTCCAAAGTAATAAAGTAGAAAACCATCACAGAGATCTGCTGCTGAAACAGGAATGGACAGAATGTCTGATGTTCCTCTGAGCTGACAGGGCTTGAGCAGGGGTACAATCCCGTGTGATGGATCCAGCTGGATAGGAGCTATCATGAGCCACAGCCATCCAGTGCAATATCGATATGAAGCTTTTTCCATGGCATGAGCGGGGGTGCTCAGAAGCCAGCTGTCAAAGCAGAAAACTGCAAAAGGTTTCTCAATACGAATACTTAATATTTAGGAATCAACAGTCTCACAAGAAATTCATTTCTGTTCACTCACCGGATCTGAAAGAAGGAATAAGTAAAAAAAACCCTCTCTCTCTGTCCTTTGGGTTGTGATGAAAAGTGTGCTTTCTTAACAAAAACCTCAAAACTCTATCTGCTTCAAACAGAAATCTCAGATTGTCTGAAACATCAAGGCAGCAGTCAAAATGAGATCCCTGGGAGAGACAACGCACGAGGTCAGAATGCTGCAGCCTCACAATTTCCACAGTGGAAATAAACAGAGCATCAGGCTATGTACTACACCAAAAAGGGCAGAATTAAGGGCTGCATTAGTCCCTGGCCTTCAGAATCATCCACAATACACCCTAAGTTGCTTGCATACAAATGGGGAGAGGATAGAGACACATGCCTTGAGGGTCGGAATGAAATGACAAAAGGCAGGAATTAGCCTCTTACTCAGTCACCAAGTGCAGCTGCTTTTGAATTGTGCAGGGACACCTCTGGCCCCTAAAATCATGCTGCATTTTTTCCCCACTGGTTTCCTAAAGATTTCAGAGGAGTCTTGACTTCTGCCATTTTGGTTTTTCCTTTAAAAAACAAAGGACTGAAACAGTAAATTCAGCATTTTGTGAATTTTTTACTGATTTTGTTTTGGTTACAGTGCTTCTCTTTCTTCTTATCAGTTGCTGTCCTTACCTTGCTACCCATCCACCTCACTAACTAGACAGAAACTGCAGATACACAGGCCTTTGATCTTTCCTCTGTTCCAAGAAGCAGCAACACACTCTTCACTGTTTAGATCATTATGGGAAGATCACTGGGAAGAACAGGAGATTAAGATAAACTATTGCAATGTAAACATTTTCATTACTGTTATAAACTCCCCTCCGCCTGGAAGCTGGGAATGCCCCAGGGGAGATGCAGCCCCAGGAGAGCAGCAGCAAAAAGTGAACTGTCTGCTCTCTGGAGAGAGTCTGGAGAGTAACTCCTTCTGTCAAGTGTTGTCTTGACTGAAGAGCGTGGCTGTCGTGATAAATCACCTCACTGAGACAGACAGCTGAGAGTCTGAGGAGATGCTGTGACCTCAGGGCACAGACTGGGAGGTCAGACTGGGCTGGAGGTCCAGCCCTGCTCCTGCGTCCTGCAGAGGACTGTGAGCATCCCTTTGGAGAGGGGCATAGCTGTGGGGTGCTGCACCTGGGCTTGTGCCATTTCCATGCTGAGAAACATCCCTCAGAGGGGGTGTGTGGGACAGGAGGGCAGACTGCACACACCTTTGAACATGTGTTATCTAAATATACCCACAAACATGTATAACCAAGTCAAATTCAGCTGCTGCTGCAAGAGTTCCTGCTTGTCCACAGGGCAGTCCCTGGTAGGACACAGCGTTGTCAGCTCTAGCATACAGCACTGAGGGGTGCTGGTCTGTGCCTCTGAGTACATCACTCGTTGAAGTTGATCCTCACAGTGAAAAACCTGAGCTCTAGGAAAGATTTTTGTATAAACTACAGATACACACTGCTGAGAGTTAAGTGGAACATGGGACCGTCTAAAGCTGAGTCCCAGCAATGGCAGCTGATGACTTGTCTCAAGTGCCAACAACGCTAACGTTGGATCCCTGGAAATCTTAGTCCAAACAAAAGCACTGCATTCCATAAAATCATAATGGAGTAGAGGCTGGCAGGGACCTCCAGCAGTTTCACAGTCCAGCCCTCCCTGCTCAGAGCGGCATCATCTAAACCCCGTTGTTCAGGGCTGTGTCCGGCCTGAGTAACTCCAAGGATGGAGATTCCACAGCCTCTCTGGGCAGCCTGCTTCAGTGCTCAATAACAATTTAATCACAGCCTACAAAGTTCAGAACAACTACCCTCTTCACTTCATTTTCTGTCCTTACCTTTGATTTCATGTTCTGCCAGATCAATATAAACCTCATTTGGGTCCTTCGCATTCATCTTCTGTTCCTGGAAGTCAAGGAACTGTTTTGCTGTGATTTCCCTCTGTTTATAAGAGAACACCCCTTGGCAAACACTGGTTGGGGCAATACATAAAGGCAATATAGCGTAACCTTCACCTTAAAACAAACATGTCCGAGGCATATGCTCTGAAATAAGGTACTGGGAGCCTGTGGTGAATTAATTTCAGTTAAAAATACACAAATACACATACACGAAGGTAAAACATATGGGGAATAGAAAGAATAAGAATGACATAAGAAAAATGCTTAATACACACATTAATCTCACATATATTAAAACTCCTTTGCAAAAGTAGTCCCCAGAAGCCCAGTGGATTATTTTGATTTGTAAAGTTACACATCTAAAAAAGTACTTCCAAGACTGAAGTCATAACTTTGCCATTATAAAGTCAGACCGCCACTCCAAGTTATTTTATGCTTTATTGTGGGGAGAGTTTTTCTTTCTTTCTTGCTGGCCACAATAGCCAAAAGTGTAAAAAATTATTCTGTCCCTCTAAGCCAGCTTTTATTCCCATCTGGCTTTCATTGTTCCTTTCCAAGTTTGCTAAACTGTTGTAAATCTTTTGAAAAATGCATACAAATTCACTGCAGACCATTACATCTGACAAATCAAAAAAACATCTTTGTCATCTCTGGACTCTGTTGTATCACTCTCCGTGTCTGTCCAAATTCTTCTAATGAGATTTTGGGGCTGTGGGTGTTCTATGACCAGTGATTCAGTTCACTTCAATAGCCATCGGACGGCTGTGAGTATCCTCTGTTCTGTGCTGAACCTGGCTAAAATTCGAAATGATGAATAAGGGCTATAAATCCCTGCACTTTCCTTGAACATTATATTCATTAAAAAGAAAAAAAATCAGTTGAGCAATGATGTATGTTGCCAATGTACCCAATCTATCAGGCATTTGACTCTGCTCTCGACTGTAAAGATAGACTGAGATCAATTTTCTTCCTGTCAGCAGCTCAAGTAGATGATTCTCATGCCTTCAGTTCCATTCAGAGAACTCTGCACTGGGTTTGTTAATTCTGATAAAATCTGCTCTAATTTTGTGAATTCTGATATGCTTAATCTTTGTGAAATATCCCTGAAGGATTGCAGAGAGCCACAGTTTGACTGAGATCAAAGCTCCGGCAGACATCCAAGTTCAGTTTGATTTGAAGTGACAAACTGTAGACCCTAAGACTTGATTGTGACTACAGCCCTTTGGGATGCTGCACGGGCTTCAGATACAAATCCTCTCCATGCTTTGATCACCCAGCAAACTGTTGCATGAAAATAAATAAACTGCATCAGAGAAAAGTCGTATTAAACTTACACTTTGTAAAATTATAAACAATAGTACTTTTCTGCCACAGGCCATCACAGGAAGCTGCCTTCTAGTACCAGCTCTATGAGCACTCACCACGGGCACAAATCTCACTTGTGAGTTGTCCTGTAGCCCTTTGGTAAAGTCCTGGACACTCCAAAATATGTCAGCAAGGAAAACCATGTGCAGTTAATCAGTTTGCCCTCTCTGGAGGATTAACAGATCCCAAGCTCCTGGAACCATGACCACTGTCTCTAATTTAACTGAGCAATACTAGTTTACTCCTGCGAAGGCTCTGACCTTGTGTAAACTGTTACAGGGCACAAATCAAACCCCTAAGAGCATGGATATGTTCTTCCACGCAATCCAGATCATCTTAGGCTGCACAATTAAATAGGTCAACCTCAGCAGCTTGATAAAAGACTTCAAAAAGATTGTGTCATTATGGCTTTGATGTTTTGCAGACCTGAACTGCATTTGTAAGTGAATGCACTGAAAGCATTAGCTGAAGAGTGCCTATAATAGCAAGTAGGAAAAACAGTAAGAGAGTCCATAATAATACCCCCTTGCCTTCAAATGGAAATGCTTTCTCATTTAGATAGGAAATTGCACTCATAAACCTTAGCTAAGTATGACCTTTTTGTTCTTAGTGTCTGCCACTGTGGATAACTATTATATAGAAAAGGATTTTAGATCTGCAGCTCTTTAGAGTCAGAAGTGATGCTTATTATTGTATCCATTGCTCATAAACTAGCATATAGATTTTGTGCTGTAAAAAAGCTAAGTCAGTGCTCTTTGGGTGGCAAAAATATGTTAGAAGAAAAATAATCTTTTACATGCTGACATAAAATGTAATAATTCCATCATAATCAGAGAAAACATGCAGATGCCTCATGGAACTAGTCTAAGTTAAGGCTGAGTTAAGCATCTTAGTGAAGATTTAAATATGAAAGCTGGAGGAGGACTTTTTACAAGGGGATGTAGTGACAGGACAAGGGGGAATGGCTTCCCAGTGCCAGAGGGCAGGGCTGGATGGGATATTGGGAAGGAATTGTTCCCCGGGAGGGGGGGAGGCCCTGGCATAGGGTGCCCAGAGAAGCTGTGGCTGCCCCTGGATCCCTGGCAGTGTCCAAGGCCAGGCTGGATGGGGTTTGGAGCAGCCTGGGACAGTGGAGGGTGTCCCTGCCCACATGATCTTTAGGGTCCCATCCGACTCAAACCACTCTGTGAATCTATAATTCTGTGATTTAAGCATTTCTGTAAGGGGCCCTTGGTTCCTGCAATTTACCATTTCAGCAGACTATGCAAATAATTTACTGTCTCTCATTTCACTGTGATTGGCAATTAAAGTGATATAGGACATTTTCACGGCGAAAATTATGGTATGGAAAGATGTATCACTCCTACAGTCATGAGCAGTCACAAATTAGTCTTTGGTATTCCCTTTGTAAGTTAAAAATATAATCATCCACCATCGTCCTCAAAATACATTTGAGACTTGGTTTCTGGTTCCAAAATGAGACTGAATAAAAACCACAAATTCCTTTAGCCAATGGTCACAGAATCTTTGCAGCCCAGCACTGTGCACCCCTTTCCAGGACAAGGGCACACTTTTAACACCCTGGGACCATCTGGAGCTGGGTCAGGTCTCCCCCACTCCACCTTGTACCAGCTTTTCTTATCTACATGCAGGACAAGGAGTTGGCCTTAATTTAGTGAGTTTAACAAAAGCAGATAGGAAAGCTTGGAACAGCCATCAGAAATGTGAAGACTCACGTTTTATTTTGTCTATCTGTCCTGTTTCTGTGGCTTGTCAAGGTAAAATTTTTGCTTGAGATTGCCTTGAGAACCTTTTGCCCTTTTGTACTTACACGTGGCTGGGCAAAGGTAGGTTAAGTTCAATGAGTGATAGATTCACCCTGGTAATTCATCCTGGATCCTTCCATTTGGGAATATTCCTTTCCTGGAATCCAGCTCATCACACGGTAAAAACCAAACAACTTTTTTTGCTTAGCCATAAACCAGATCCCAGTTCTTCAGTGCAACAGGCCCTGCAGGGATATTTCCACCCTAAAAGCAATATGAGCAACTGCAGGATTCTAAATTAGAAATGATTAGCCACGAGGGGAGCTTTAGAATCCTGCTGCAGTGACACAAGCTTGCTTTGTAAGGCTCGCGAGCTTATTTATATAATTACAGACAGCACCTTCTACTAGGACATGGCATTCTACCATGCAAGTATGATATTTCTTTCCCAATTTTACAATGTATTATAAACACACATCTCCTAAGCTGCTGTCCCCTTATTATCAGCAATTTATAAAAATATAAAGTAAAATAGCTGAGTTTTCAGCCTGTACATAACTTACAAAGAAATTTGGATCGATAGGGAAATATAGAGAGCACTTGAATATTCAGATTATGAATTGCATGTATTGGAAATGTGGTTAGCCAGCTGCAAGGCTCCAGAGTTACCAATTTCAATATGAAACAGTTTATGCCCTTTTCCAAGCAATTTTAGACAGATAATAAAACTGGCAGTAATCGGTCTTAAGTAGCATAAAACTTATTTTAAAGGCAATTGCACCCATCAGCATGGTGTCTCCAAAAATCATCTGTGACCTCCCTGAAACTTGGTTGTGGTTATAGTGATTCCTCCCACTGCAAATAGATACACTGAGTTCCCTCTGTCCTTTTTGGGCTTGTTTACAGTGGGAATATTTGCTGAATTTATAATGGTGCTGACTTACTCCCACCGTATTGATGACATCAATTTTTGCAAAATCAATAGCAAGTTATTTAAAATGTGTAGCCCTTATTCACTACTATCTAGTTCTTTATATAATTTTAATGGTGACTTAGGGCTTCTTTAATTGGACCTCATGTTCCAGCCCAACAGACAGGGATAAATCATGGGAATCACTGCACCGGATGAGCTCAACACCACTTATAAATGGCTGTGGTAGCTGCCACATGTTCCATCACTGACAAACTTCCAGGGGCTGACCCTTCACAGAACCCATTACTCTGCCCAGTGACCATGTTTTACTGAGCAGTTTAAACATGGATGTGCTTCAGAGACTTTCACTTCCCCACGTTCCAGTGTGGTGGGAGATAGTGGCAGAAAATGGAGCAGATTTGCACTCTGAAAGAACATATCTGGTAGAAACAGGTCTATGAGACACAAATTCATCATCGTTTCAACACAAGGCTTTTTTGGAAAACAAATAAGCATTCTGGAGCTCTTAATTCATTTGAAGTGCTTCATTAACTACACAGAAGCAAAAAGCTCCTGTCGAGACTCAAAATGGCTCACCCAGAGAAAGATCTGTCTAGGACCTCTCCTGTACGATCTTTCCAAAGAACATGGAGAAGTCTTATAGTCAAGGAAAAGGTCAGAATTTATAAAGATACAGTAAGAAGAAAGAGCAAAATTAATGTTTATCAGTAACTCTTAGTTAACTCTGTCTCTACAGGTGCATCCCTGCCTCCTGATTTTCAGATTAACCAATGGTTTGGGAACTGTGGGAACTCCAACCCATCCCCTTTAACCCTCTGTAAGTTTTTCTCTGTCCTTTCTGTGAGCTGCTACCTGCTGTCTGCTCTTTTCAGTCTCTCTGCTTGATCTAGAAGCTCACATGTCCTTGTTGTGACCCTCTGCATATTTCCTCCTCCCACTGGAATCTCTGGAATTCTCTCTGCCTCGGATATTCAGTTGCCAACAGCAAATAAAACATCTCCTTGTTCGTCCAGAGGGCCCACTTGACCCAGTCCCAGTCACTGAGGAACAGAACACAGAGAAAGAACAAATGAATATAACATGTTCTGTCCAGCATATCTCCTAAATAAACAATCAGTTCAAATATGAACCTTTGCTCAGAAAAACAACAGCAAAATCCTCCTTGATTTAGAAGGGAAGGTGAAACAGCAGCAATAACACCTCTGCAGACCTCAGAGTACTTCACAGCAGCAAATAGATGATATCTCCACTTTAGTCAGCCATGGACTACCAAAGTTTGCTGAGATCCTGGTAAAATAAGAGCCCCTTGTATTATAGGTATACACAGGCTGAGTGTTCCAAAGGGAAAGCAGAAGGGATCTCCACAGAAAAGTTTCAAAAGGATGGCTCAAGAGCAATTCCTTAACCTGATGTGGTGCAGACACCAAGATATATCAAATAATTTCAATTCACGTGGCCACAGAAGCCTGTACATAACATTTTGGTGCTAGCTATAATATATTCAATTCTTATTACTACATCACACTGCTTCTGGTTTTCCATGCTCATGATGAACTTAGTTAATCATGTTACAAATAGCATTGAGAAATATTCAGAATAGCATGTAAAAAATGCAGTAATTTGGGATTCTAGTCATTAAGGAATCTCTACCCTTAGTGATTGCTGTCATCACGGATGATCTAACAGCCATTTGAGCTCTGTATTTGCTGAGAATAATCATAACTCTTCAGGGAGAATTTATACACTCTCTAGCAACTCTGGACCTTTTGACTCTGCCCAGAGGCAATTAGGCTCTTTATAATGGCATCAGGAGAGTCCCAGGGAGATTTTTTTCCCTGTGTCTCTCTATGCTGTTTCTCCCTGTATCTCCTTTTTCACTTAAGTGTATGCTAAAGAGAGAAGATATAATCACATTATGACTGTGAAAATAGAAATAATTCTCCTCAGTGGCAGACCACCCATCTCTTCCAATAAGGTGACAGGAGCAGAGGGGCATGGATAGTCTGTGGCTATCCTGGAAGCCAGGATTAAGCTACTTTTGCTCATTAGACATCTCCTGTATAAACTACCAATGTTCTACAGGACTTCCTGACTGCAAACACGCACACATTAAGCACAGAACAAATGCATTTGCTTCTCTTCCCTAATGTTACATCGTTATCCTAAAAAAATCCAACACGTTATTTTATATAAAGCCATAAACATGATTAACGGGAGCACTAATTCTCCTGCAGACAATGAGCAAGCTTTCGGCTTCACAATCAGTCCCACCGACACAAAGATCATGGAAGGGAATGAGACTTCCATAGACAGACTGAGAGTTTTATTCCTGTGTTACTTTGTGGTTATATCTGCCCCCAAATCAGGGCCTGGTTGGTGCAGTGCTAACCCAGGATGAAATCCTGCTGGATTTCAAAGTCATTTTGCTGGTGCTCAGACCGCAGGAGTGTCGGGCAGGGTAACTAAATATACCCTGACATGCTAAATGAAAGACTTCTGAATCTGTTACAAATGCATTTTCCCACCAGAGTAAGAAGGAAATGTCAGGAGCACTTTATTAGATGCCACACACTTGAGCAGTTTGGGGTTGGTTTCCAGAATCTCTACATTTGCTTGTTCAGGTGGGCAAGGAGCTTCCCTGGAACTCTGCACTGCCACTGCTTCCCTCCCACTGCTGCTGCAATTTCTCTCTTCTCTCAAAGACAAAACTTACTGTCAAGACACAGATGTTTTATAACATCTCCTGTTTCTTATTACAGAACAAGAGTTGAAGTTTTGGAGACATTCTAAGATCATAATAATGCTCACTTTGTTCACTGGAACATTGTGCTTTATACATACATTAAAGGAAGTTCATTTTTAATACTATCAGTAATTTCTCTTGTTTGGTCATCTTTCAATTTCAAACAATTTTTTTCCCACTTTTTTTCATCATGTCTTCTCTATATAAATGATCTGCAGAGTACAAATGAACATTAACATCATGAACTAGCATTATTTTAAAATCAATATTGGAAAATATAGCATCAAGCAGACACTTAAAGACTGAATCCTCTGGTATAATTAGCACAGCCCTGCATTAGCCCTGGGCACGTAAAACTAGATAGATGACCCAGACAGAGGGGGATTTTTTTTAAGTGTGCACTGGAATATGCTGATTAATGCCAGATTAGTCTTGCCTAGTGCCTCTCCTGCATCTTTGAGGAAAAAGTACAACAGAGAGAAAACTCTCTGGAAATAATTACAATACAATATAGATCAGGTATTAAAGAAAAAACCCATAGATTTTTATTAAAGCCCTGCAGGATTATTGTGATGTTGCGGACACTTTTGAATAGCAATTACTTCAATCACTGCATCATTGGCATGGTTCACTTATCCCATGGCTTCAGAGACCACAGGGGACAAAAGCAGGAGCTGCGAGTCTCTTCAGCCTTGGATGTTTCTAGAAATAAGCAATATAGGAACAAGTGGAAAGATTGGGATAGATGATATAGATATAGATATAGATATAGATATAGATATAGATATATTCTGTCCTTATGTTATGCCAGCTATATTCTTATTTGCTGGAAGATTTTAAAACAATTTTGCCCCATTAAAATTGTCATTAAAACTCACTAGGACAGAGCTCACCTGAGACATTGCTTAGTTTAACTGAGCCATATTTACAGTTACAGGAGAAACCAGTTGCATAGTTGAGGCAAGAATTAAACCACGAAAATCTGCTCTATCCAGTTTAAATGCCTCCGCTATTGTGATGTTAAATAGATTTATTTCCTTTTTTACGTGTGGTTTGACCTACAGACTCACAGCGTTTTGTTTTGAGACGTGTGTAGAGAGGTGTCTTTTTAAGGCGAACAGAGTTTAATGTGAGGAAATGACAAAAATATCTAAACATAAAGTCCTTCTGGTAGCTTGGCACTGACCCCAGTGAAACTTTTTGGATAAAGCATGCTGGAAGTGACAAGTACATGAGCAGGACTTTTTGTTTACCTCCAGGGCAGCACGATCATTCGCAACCTGAAGAAGTTCCTCTGGTGATAACGTTACAACTTGGTGTTGTATTGAATCCTCACATTAATAAGGCTCTGAAAAAAACCCTGAATAAAGACCTTGCTGGGGAAGACAGCCAATAACACATCATTCAAAGGGTAGCCAGGAAGGAGAGTGGGCAGTGATGGTGAATAGACAGTAATTGGTTTTCCCTGTACCTGTCAGAAAGCTGCTCAGTTGCTATATATTTAAAACCCTCTTCAGGTATAAACCAGATCACAGGGGACATCCACACCTGAATGTTATCCACAACTTGGTACAGAGCAGAGAACACAAGTATTAATTTCACAGAGCTGGCAAGGAATGGAATTACCAAGGAGGTCCCATCCAATCTAGGTTATTAAATTAACATTTCTAGAAAGGAAAAATGTATTTTACAAAGCGATACAGAGGCTGAGGAGGTGACTCCCTCTGTCCTTACCTGTCTCTCTTATCTCCATTTGCAGTACTGCTAACAGAGAGGTTTTACCCTGCTTTCAGTGATTAATATCTAGGGCCAGGAGTGCAATATTGCTGCGGTATGGCAACACCAGTGCAGCACTGCAGAGCTGCTTTGCCGAGGGCTGAGCTCCTACAGGCACTGGCAATCTCACCCACACACGTGAACATCCCAGAACTCATTTCCCTTTGAACTAAGGGAAGCCGGACCAAATATTATAATTTGGTTTTGATTCCTCTCTCAAAAACAAACTGACAAAACCCACAAGGACTCACCAAGCCTAAGGAATTACCTTCCCTGTACTGTCTATTTTTTAGCATAATAATTTTACATTTATCTTTTCCTCTGGATCCCTGTGGGAATGAAATTAACATTTTTGACTGCCTGTTTTACCTTTGCCATAATAAAAGAGAAGAGTTATGGCTAAGCTTCTGAGCAGCAAAATTAAATGCAGTATTGGTAAAGCAATTTCTGTGAAATTTGTAAACAATATATTGCCTGGAAGACTCTGCTGTTGATAGTCATTTTGGACCGAGTCCTTTATAGCTGCTTATTCTAACGTGGCGTTTCCATCCCGTTAAAATGTCATATGGATAAAGAAGTAAATTTTGACAGCTGTGACAGGATTATCATTGCCAAGGAAATCCTGGTACTCATATGTTTCAGTACATCTATTTTGCTTTGTCTTTGGCCTTGCCTGAACTAAAATTTACCTTCTGAGACAAGAAGAGAAATATAACAAGAGAAAAAATGGAAATGTTATTATTCTTTTGATGCTGGAAAAAATCTTTTAAGGTCATTATTTAATGCATTGTTCAAATTTTTAGGGAACACTGCCTCCTCTCTTCAAGGACATGGCCAATATGGATTTTGTATGGGCATACTGAGTTACATGAGGGATTTGCTCATATGTATGTTAGAGGAGAAACTCTGGAAGGTTTCTCTCTCAATCTGTTCAGCCATGTGCAAAATGGAAACTCCTAAATGGTGCTTGCAGCATCCTGAACTTCTGGACCAGGGGAATTGCCATGCTGGATCCATCCCATTTCAATATCCTATCTCTGATGAGCACCAGTATCCAAACCTCCAGAAACTGCAAGGAGACAGTGGGCAGATGTGACTCAATGCACTGATTCTCCTCCTCTTCGAACAACACAAAACTGAAATAGCAGGAAAGACAAAGAGTGGCAATAACTGTTATTAGTGCTGCCATTCACATTCTGCCTCCCAGGGTTCACTCCCGAAGATCTCCTGATATAAAGAGCTTGTAAGTTACAGCAATTGAAATGCTGATTTATGGGGCTGAAATATCATCCCCAGAAACACAATCTCCCAGTAAGTATCAGTTCTAGTAGCAGTGGTAGTACTGATGTAATTCCTCTGAGCAACTGGAAAAGGGGATATAGAGGCAGTAAAGTGGTAATAAATATTTGATTCAAGGTTACCAAATGCTTAGCTTTAGTCTTAATTCATGACAAGGCTGTGTTTAGAAATATGCAACATCTTAGGAGTGTTCTTTCCTACCCAGCTATTTCACTGAAGGCAGCCATATATTTTTGGAACTAGCAAGATGACTGTGGATTTGTCATGACAGCTTTCTGTGCTGTGTTTATACTGACACAACTAAATGGACTCTGACTTCCAAAACTACCAATACAGGTATCAGCAAAGTCTCAAAATTTTTGATTAATGTCCCAGATTTTGTCTTCAGAACTTTACTAATTCACCTGTTCTTAAGCTGTTGTAATTTATACAGTAACAGTGTGGAGTACAGTTCAGCACCCACCACCAAGTCTCATCTTTATACAGCATGGTAAAAAGACCTTCCTTTCCCAAACCAGTCACTGTGTGCCCATCCACTGGTGGCATCTGTTTATTCTGGCCAAAAGATACATGCAGCACCAACAATTTTATGAGATATGCACATCTCTAACAGTGTTATAATGGTAAAAAACAGTCATTGACCACTGTGTTCTCCTTGGTCAATCACATAAAAACCCACAGAGGATATTCTGCTGCCTTGTGGTTCTTTGCAAATCTCTTGTAGGTGAGCCTTGTGTTTCAATGTATAATTTACAAGCACTGAAATGCTAATGCTGACATCACTTTGCAGCACACTCCCTTAAGGGATGTGCTGTTTCATCAGAGATGCCTTTCCTGATGGTTTATTGAGCCACTTCTTAGCCTATTCTTGCCTTCACCCTTTCCCCCTTCCCCATGTTTCCTACAGAAGATCAAAACAAACATGATGCTCACACGCTGCCATTTCACAAGCACAGCCTAAAGAGCAGCCAGCAGCGACAAAAAAAGGCCACCAGCACTTGGCCACTTGTGAAATACATGCCCTCTGGTAGAAGCAGCATTTGCCCACTCTTTTGTTAGAGCAGCCTCTTTGTTGCCTAGCTAATGAAAATGTTACAGCTGACAGTCAGAACTCAAAAAAAAAAAAGAGAAAGGCCTTAAGGTAAGGGTAGCTACAGAAGTTCCTTTATACATGAGCTGACTGAGGGTCAAAGCTGCCAAGGTATTTAGGTACCCAAAGATAGATGGCGTGTTAGACATTAAAAATACCTGAGTGCTTCTCTAAAACTCACTAGCATTCCTAGTGTGCCAAATTCCTAAATGCAGGAAAAAATCTGGTCCCCAACAGGCAAACAGCCTCATGTGAGCCTGATTGTACATACCATGTAACAAAAGTTGCTGTATTGTGGCATACATTTTCAGTCTCCCTTTGATTGCACACACAAAGCCCTGCAACTGCTTTCAGCGTCCATTTCACACTTGCAGGCTTCCCTTCACACTTGTGCTGTGGGTGGGGATGTCACGCTCAGTCAATTTGCATTTGTGAATGTGGGGTTTTGCACAGGCAAACAGGTGCACCCAACACCAATTATATTTTGCAAGGGTGATGCCAAATGCTAATGAGTTCAGCTTTGAAATAAACCCAGCCAACCTCATACACTTCTTTCCCTTTTCACCTGTCCTATGTAGAAATGCAGAGTAAAAATATTTCTCCAGAATGAGCCAACTCCCACAAGTACCAGTGGGCTTGGACCAACTCCACAGGATGGCAGCTCTGTTCAAGGCTGTTTTCCCTCTCTCTTCAATATTTGTTCCCTTTCATTTTTGACATTGTTTGCATCATGTAAAAATGATATTCACTGAATAGTAAAACTAGTATGTACTACACAAAAAGCCTCAGGCTGTTTGAAAGATTCTGTAGCTGAAACACTGACAATATTCTGCCAATGGTCCTTTAGATGCTTGAGTAAAATACAAACACAGGTTAAAATCCTTGAGAAAGCCACAATTATACATTCAGAGACAATTTGCTCCTTTGAAGATTTTACTACCCACACACCTCCACTTAATCCCGATGTTTTTACAACAGCCAAGTTCACGATACTGCAGCTAAGGTTTTGTCAGCACTTTAATTATTAACTTGTTTTTACCATGACTACAAAGCATCTTGCTTGTCTGAACTTGCTGCTCAGGCTTCAGCTCTTTTAGTGGTTCCTCAGGTAAACTCTGTGCCTGTCCTTTGTGAGCTCCCAGCCCTGCCAGGAACAACCTTAACATCTAAAGACCGCTTTGAAACCCCTCCAGACCTGGTGTTGGAGACAACTCATCAAGAATCAACAGTAAAATCTTTTAGAATGCTCATTACAGCCAAAAAAAACCAGCCACTGACCTCATTTCCATAGACACAAGAAAAATTCTTGCTTTGATATGAAACACAATATTTTCAGCGGCAACATCTGGAAAAGTTTTGCCCCTAATTTTTGTGCATTTTTTGTTTAGTCATACTTTTCTGTTGTGTGTTTATAAAACGTTATTTTAAGAATATGTAATTACTAGAAAGACTGGAGGGATTCAGAAGTTGTCCTGGTTGATCAGATTAGTTACTGTAAAGTTTTAAGTCAAGCGTAATTAATTAGTAGCTGTTCTGATGAAATTTTAAGAGATTTAAGGGTCAAGCTACTTCCACTGTTATTCAAAATGCTCCCTGCACTGCAGCTTGAAGGGGTTTCTAAATCTCAGAAAGGATCTCACACGAGCAGCACCACAGCACCCCGGGACTCTGCAGAGTGACAGGAAAGGTGAGAGAAGCAAGAACTCCTCAAGAACCCTCCGTGAAGTGACCCTGCAGCGGCCCACTAGAGCCATGCTGAGACAGCTTCCAGATAAACAAGTTACTTGCTGCTTGCATCAAAGTGCCTGAGCTAATGGGAACTAATTCCAATTCAAACTTTTTTTGTTGTTTCTGCTAGAATTATCAGTCATACCTAGGGTTAGACAATGGATTTTACATCTCTTGAATTTTTGTTGGGTTTTGTGGCTGTCTCTTGCAGCGTGATGCAGTTTGTACACTGTTTGGGCAGTTGATGGGGGGGTCAGATTTACAAATGTGAATCATCCCCAAAACACAGAGAAAGTTCTCTCAGAACTGAAAAATGTCTGAATGAATGTGTTGCTCTTCAGATGGAACTGAGGAGCTTTTCTACTTTTGTTTGTACCTTAATATCTCATTATGCAAAAAACCTCAGCATGTCAGTATCATCCAGCCCTCCCTTCCAAATGATAACAGTTTTGTTAGAAAACAGGGGGAAATAAACTGCTGTGGCATTTTAACTTATTTTTCTTGTCCTCTCTTGTTGGCTAATTATTTCTTTGAGGTTAAATGAGCTAATTATGCATATATCAGAACTCTTTGAGAAACAGGAATCACTTTCTATTGTTGATAATTAAATGAATTGAGCTTGATTTTTGGTTTGGGATACAGTTCTAGGCATTTTTCTTCCTTGTACACAGTATAAAGTAAAAATAATTGCAAGCGATGTTTTGTTGATGGCAGAATGGAGGCAGCTTTTCAACTGTGGTGTAAAAGGTTCTGTAAATTGATTTAAATTAATAAGGGTGAGAGGAAGGAGAAAAGACGGGGAATTGTACCCCTTCTACTCACCTCTGAACAGCTTTAACAATCGTACAAGAGTTAGAGAATCCATCAAAATTTCACATGATATTTAGGAGGAGAATATTATGTGAATTCCTTTCACAACTATCATGTGACCATAATGTAGATTTTTTTTCTTTAATTTCACTCATCAAGTCCTGCACATGTTTTTCCCTGTGCAGCAGAACTGAAAGCAGAACTCCATGGAGCTGCAAGTTTTTATACAGAGGTCAGGCATGCTGCAGACAGCACCTGTTCTTCTTCTCACTCTAGGAATAGTGCCCTCTTTGATCTGAGAGATATTGTCTGCCAGCATAAAAAAGTGTTTCAGTCTTCATGCTAGTTGTGCTCTGACAGTCTCCTGACCAGAGGATCTCACCTGTATCCAGCTGTACAAATTATATATAGCACAGAAAGGGAGAGGGGTCTGCAGCAGGGCTTAAGCTCCAACCTCTAAACTCAGAAAGAGCTGAGAGCTGCAACAAAACAAGCAGCCTTCATTCCAAGTGCCTCTCTGAGCTGGGATCCAGCAGCCAAATGCTGAAAGCTTAAATAAATGTGTGTGTATAACTCCTCTCTCCTAGGCCACCTTGAAACACATCTTTATTTCAACCATCCTTGTTGGCGTTACTAATGCCGTGGACATAGGAGGATGAATGCTAATGTGGACATAATCTCACTGTGCTGTGCACTGGTCACATCTGGAGAATTCCCTGTCTGTCTCTGAGGATGGAATCAAAGGCTGCAGGCACTGGTGGGAATGTGGATACCAGTGGGCTGTGACCCACCCTGGTGAAATTCAACCTTCGCTACTGTGGGAAAACAAACCTGGAGCACAGCAGGAGAAGATCTACAGCAAATGAAGAGCTTTGGGGAAATAAGAGCTCTGGAGGGAAAAGCAGAGTCTTAGGATAATGTTTTTGGCTGGTGTCAGTAAGAAATAAATACTGGCTGAGATGGAGGGTTCTGGCCTGGCTCTGCAGGTAACCCATGCACAGCTTTGCTCACTGCTGGTTTGCCACACCTGAACACTCCCCACATCTGAAGCAACACAATGCAGAGACCCCGAATCATTGGCTTTGTCTTTTTAATATTTATGTCCTCCTTCAAGAGTTATTTTACTATTTCCAAGCCTAGTTTAAACTATTAAATCTCTCCTCTCCTCATTTCAACCCCAAATCTGAATATGCAGAATCACATACCTGACATATATGATTGGCCTTACCTGACTGGGAGAGCTTGTGCTGTGAGGATCACAGGTGGAAGTCTCCAGCAATAAACCTCTGGCATTTTGGGAACTCAGCTTTTGTACGAATTGACTTTCTTTCTTTCCTCCAACTGCCAAAAAAACTGAGAGCAAAGAAATTTTTTATTCTTATGCTGCCAAGGAATCATTAATATCCAGCTTGAATCTTCCAGGTGCTACGACAGTGCAATGTGTCCATGAATTGGCAGTGATCACTTCAACCCAGGCTGGCTTTTGGTATCAGGATTTGACTATCTCGAGCTATTGTACAATTAGATCCATACTGTGTATTTTTAGCCTGGGTGGGAATATGTTCTTTTTGACTTCTAAAATCAGTAAGATTCTCTTTAACATCTGACACCAACTTTAAAGCAATTAATGCTTCATTTGCAGTTTCTTCTCCTGCATTTACATTTATCAAGTGTAGAGCTACAGAGAAATGTGCTTCTCTAGATTACAGCCTTGTCAGCCAGGACTGTTTCAAACAACAGAAAAAGACTGTGACCCTTTCACTGAGGTGTGCTGTCATGTTGGTGTTTGCTTCTCTCCAGGAAACAGCACATGTGGAATATATAAATGTTTATATTGGCAAAGAGCATTAGGAAAACAAGTATTTAAAAAATATGAACTGCAAAAGAGTAGTTTTTATAGAAATGTTCTTCAAAACCCTAACAGCAAAAGCTTATGGAATATAATGGAAAATAAATATTTCTTTTGTATGCTCAAATCTAGGTTTGCAGATAGACTCTTTATATAGTTATGTTTCCACCTTTATTAAAAAAAAAATCAAAGTTATTTGCATGACAAAGATATTTTCCTTCTGCTAAATTATTCTAATGGGACTTGGTAGAGATAAAAGTAAACTGTTAAAATATTCTGCATGGCTAAGTCTGCTATCTGCAGGTAATATTCATTCACTAAGATAACATTTTTAGGGTTTGGAACCTAGCTTCTTGAGGGTAAAAATAAGCCTTTATCTGTCCTTCAGGATTATTAACAGTAAGTGATTTCCACATTAACATCAATAGCAATAATGAAGATGTCCTTTTCAATTCATCCCGGGGAAGTCTGAGTGAGAACTGTTATTTGGCTAGGCTTCACTTTTTAATAGAGTCCAAAGATAATTGGGTATTGAAAATTCCATCTAAATCAACCAAATAAATCTTTCGGTTACCAAATTAATAATTTCATTGATGCCATCAGCCTTCAATTTTCACTCCATTAAATTCCTAAATTCATCTGAGAATGGCACAGCAAACAAATTAAAATGAGTTTCTTACAAAAATGAGAATGATAAGATTATGCCTTCTAAAAAAGCAATTTAACTCCAATAAATTATTTTTAAATTATTAAATGAGGCACTGCATTAACTATAAAAGAGGAGCATAAAAGGGCACCAGCCTACAGAAAATAAGACATCTATAGACCTCTATAACCTTGGACAATTATATCTGTAATAATTGGCTCATAAAACTTTATGGCAACTTGTACAATATTCCTTTTTCCTTAAGATAGCATTGTGATCAGCAGGACGATTAGAAAGAGAGGAACAGAGACTTTTTTTTTCCTCAGGAGCACATGGCTAAATGTTTTCAAATAGCCTCTTGTTGCTTTGCTTAACACAGAGCTTTAGAGCAGAGTGTTACCTGCTCGGGGTGCAATATTAAATCACATTTAAACTACATCATGCTGCAGTAAGGCAGCTTAGTGTCAAGGAGGAATTCAGGAAACAAGAGAAGCAAATTCCATGACTGCTTTAGAATATGTGCTCAGGACGTTGAAGGTCTGAACCTTTAAATGACAGGTTCAATACGTTCTCTCCCTTTTCAGTTCTTCTTCATAGAAGGCCAAAATTCTGAGCAATGAGCAAAAACAAAACAGCAAGAGAGTGCAGTAGCATCTTGATCCAAAGCAGTGTGAATAACAGATGTATTCTATATTTATTCCGAAAGAAGGAATAAACACTGCCTCCTGCTCATGGGGGCACAAAACCTAAACCACCTGGAGCTGAAGAAGTGTTCCCACATGTCCTGGGCCTGGGAGTCTGTCCGGGTAAAACTAAGGTCTGTAAATGACAAGCTCAGCCTTGTGGCTGCCTTGGCACAGACAACTCCTCCTCCCCAGTCAGGTCCAGCTCACTCCCAGTGCCTCGCTCTCCCTGCAGGAATGGGAGCTATGTACCACAGGCAGATAAACATTTCACACTCTACTTGAAAAGCTGATGCAGTCAAAGGCAGGCAGGCTTTCCACTGATTCTAGTGAAGTGCCATGGCTTAGAGAGGGGAATTGTGAGGAAGCCAGATCGACTCCTTGTTTTCAGGAGATAACAGGCACACAGAGCCACTATAAACCACAACTCCTAATGAAAGCCTTGTGGGCACACATTAAACCCTTCCCAAAGATCCTCTGCTTGCTTCCTCTCACTACAATGAACCAGCCTACTCTCAATCCAGAGATGAACCCCTGCTGATTCCAGTAATTCTTGCCTCTATGAGCTAAATCCTTTTGTGGTTTTCCTTCATTCTCCATTCTACACATTCCAGCTAAATTTAAAATGAAACAGGTACCAAACCAGGCAGCATTAAAGAACCAGAGGCATGAACTCTATCCAACAATGTGAGTTCTGTTTGAATTAATGCACTACAGGGTTTAGATATCCCTGATTTCTTCACCTTTGATTTCCCAATGATGTCCAGAATAAATAATTGCCTTATTAAAGGACTTCTGAAGCCAATAGAGCAAGGTAAAAACCACTGAAGTCACCAATTCAGCCTTTGATTCTGTCTGACAGAAAATTAAAAATGAATGAGAAAAAAATTAATAATAAATGTATTCATGGCCTTATTGGGATTCATGACTCTCTTGCCAACATTAAATAAGTTCAGCCAATTGTTCCTTTTAAAGTGAAATAGCATCAGAATGCCAACTGTTCAAGCACTGTAAGTATTTTCCTTTGGTATAGTAAATTTATAAAAAAAACCCAAAGAATATAACACTGCCTCAATTACAAAATTCTTAAAGCTTAGAGCCACCACATCTGCCAAAGGACAGGGGGCATTTTACTATGTCCAAAGCTGTACAAGTAAGTAATAAACCCTTCTCAAACATGAGCTCAAACACATGGGATTTGACAAATCTCTAAAATTGTGGCAGAGCAAAACAAAGTCTGGTCATGGAAGATGGCAGGAAATAACTAATGCAAACTCGTATAGCAATTCTGCCTTCATAAGCAGTTACAACAATGCAGATTTATAGTGCAATGTGGGGATCCTTGGGACTCATAGGAACACTTGGGATAGAAGGGCTCTAAGGAGGTTTGCAGACCAGCTTCAGGAGGGTCAGCTGAGATCTCATCAGTTTGCTCTGGCTTTAATTCACTCAGGTCCTGAAAACTCCCAAGGGTGAAGACAAGGCCTTGTGTTGTGACCTTTAATTGTCAACCAGGTGAAAAGATACCTCTGTGTGCCAGTTCTGAGTTCTTGGTTCCATTTCTGTGCACTCTCCATGTCACCATGAGCCACTGTGAACGGCCTGGTCTCATCACAACTAAGTGTCAGAAGGATCTGAAATTCCTCTGAGCCCAGCACCCTCCTACTGGCTGTGACCAGCATCAGATCCTCAAACAAGAGTCAGTACAACTATGGCAGATACCCTTCAGCTTGTCCCATCCTGCAGTCAGCTGAAGCTGTTCAGTTCTACTGGCAGTGGATTTTTCACCCCTTGTGTGAGTCTCATCACAATTACATGAAATGATCCCCCAACAATGAAAGTCTGACAGTGAAAAAATATCCCTTAAATTACCAAAATCTGAGAGGAGAGGGCTTTACCATTTTCAATGCAGATCTGGGAAAATGAAGCAAAATGAGACCGAGGAACCTGTGAAGGATAGCAGACAATGAAAGGTCAGTGGCACTGGGTACAGTTGTGAATGATGTCAGTGTGACATTCACCAGGAAAGCACAAATTCCATTGAGCTCAGGGACTGAAGTAAGAGCTTGTTCACTAAACGTCATCCTGCTATGGGTCAGTGCAGTGAGAGACGGCACTAGAGCAGTCCTTGCCCTGCGTGGATGCACGAAACGTTCTCAGCAGAGCGGTGTGGGATGTCGTGTCTGCACTGCTTTGTGTCGCCCAGCTCTGCAGAGAGGCAGCAGGATCCCATGCACCAAGCAGCTTTCCTGCAGCTGAGTTTTCTGGAGCCTTTTGTCCTTGTTTCAGCTGGAATAGAGTTAATTTTCATCCTAGTGCTGTGTTTTGGATTCACTATGAGGATAATGTGGATGACACATGAGTGTTTTAATTGTTGCTCACCCTAAATCAAGGATGTCTCGGTTTGCCACTGTCAGCCAGTGAGGAGGGGCACGAGATCCAGGAGAGGCACAGCCAGGACAGCTGACCCAAACTGGCCACGGGGATATTCCAGACCACAGAACATCATGCACAAAACATGTATATAAACTGGGGGAGATTGGTGTGAGGGGCTGGTTACTGCTGGGGGACGGGCTGGGCGTTGGTCAGTGGGTGGTGAGCACTTCCATCGTGCATCACTTGTTTTTAATTGGGCTTCACTCCTCTCTCTCTTTTGCCTTTTAGCATTATCATCATCATATTTTACTTTATGTCATTAATTAAATTGTTATCTCAGCCCATGGGTTTTACCTCCCCCTGATGCTCCCTATGACACCAGGACTGTGTGTGTGTGTGAGTGCCTCTGTGGTGCTGAGCTGTGGGCTGGGGTTAAACCATGACTGAATTTCCAGCTTCGATCCATCTCTGCAAGGGGCACAGGAGAGATTATCCAGCAGTTCTTCCCACAGTACTCAAGAGCAAAGAAATTTTGCTGCCTTAAAGATGGGATGACATGCTACATACCAGAATAATACGGATTTATGGGGCTGAAATCAGTAAATTTAAATTAAGATCAGTAAGTGATGGGCAGGAATGTCTAATATAAACAGTCTTTTAATGTCATGCATGTTCCCATGTTTTAATTCATAAGTGACATTATCTACTATTATGCTTTCAATGCACTTGTTTGGTTAGGGTTGACATTTTAGATCACTGTATTTACTGATTAGATCTAGAGTCAAAGGAAAAAGAGTATAAATTAGTTTTTTCTAATTACTGCAAGGCTATATCCACTGCCAGCCTATTTCCAAAGTAATTTCTGTGGCTCATTTCCTGGAAACCAACTTGCAAAAGACAAGACTAAAACAACTCTAAATCTTTGATTGGGAAAAAAAGAAGAAAAAAGACAAAAAAATCCTGGCAAAGTCTGCATCTGCACCGCTGGTGAGAAAACTGATTGTCCAGACTCCAGCATCAAAGCCTCAACTCCACATCACAGGGTACCCAGATCAAGTGTTCTATTAATTTACAAGAGCCTGTTACGGCCCTGCTCATTCAGGAAAGTTAAGGAATATCTGCCCTGGTGTCAAAGTAAATTATAGTGCCAGAAATAAATGCAATGCTAAATTAGCAGCAAAGAAATAAGGTAAAAAAAGTATGTCTTTTTAAAAAAGCAAATGCTTTCTGCAGCTCAGAGTAATAATAAGGAAATATTTGTATACAAAAAATAAAGGAAATAATCTTTGCTGAGAGAAGTAGATTCCTTATCTGTATATAAGTGGGTTTTCTGGCTTTTTATTTTGAAAATTGATTTAGTATTTGGCTGTTGGATCAAATTGATTAACAAGATAATTCCAATAACTTCAGTGGCTTATTCACAGGGATAAATTTAAAGCTCATGTAAATATATCTGTGGATTTCAATTGGTTTTGGATCAGAACTTCTGTGTAAATTTGCAAAGTGATACAGAATGTGTCTCACTGGGGCACATTAGCTTAAATATTCTAAATATTCCATCTCCAATCCATAAAATTAAATAGGAGCTCATAAACTTATAAATATGTTTATTAGTCTTTCAGAGACAGGCACAGACTAGTAAACATTTCAAAGTCTGCATTCCTCTAGCCCCAAGGGTGCCTTCTTTAAAGAAGTCATTGATTTTTGTCATCAAAAAACAAGTATTCAAGTAACAGTCTCAAACAGAAGCTGATGGTAAAGTACCCAGGATTCCCAAAGGTGCCATCTGTAAAAGGATCATTGATTTTGACCTTTTGGGTGGATTTGTCTTTTTTCCTAGTGTTTTATTATGTGCATCAATAACAGGGAAGGCAAAGAAGACAAAATATAACTTTTTAGAGATGTGTGCTTGGACTTCTGCCAAGAAAATATTTTTGTATTCAAGTATTCCACTGTTACCAGCTCCTAATCAAGAACAAAACCAAAACAAAACCTAAACCCAAAATACTCCTGAAAAATGTGATTGTTTAGACCAATAGCTGGCTAAAAAAATATTCTAATTATTTGTTTTTGTCAAATTCCTTAGGACTTAGCATCGCTCCTGTGTGGCTTTAGTAAACATATCCATATCCATGACCCTTTCTCCATATGAAAGTACAGATCTTGATTTAGGGGGGGGAAGCTGGGATCTGATCCAATTGTCAGCTATTATTAAAAGGAATCTCTAGAAGCAGCACTAAAATCAGCCCACAGCCCCACAGTAGGGGGACACTGAATTTGCCCTATGCATATTGTGTAAATATTTATTTTTCTGTTAATCCCAATTAGTGTGAATATAAAATATGGACTTGCCTGGCTCCCCTGCATCTCAGACAGGGTTAGGAAAAGCTGATATTCTGTCTGTGCACCAAAGGAAATACTGTGTGGTGTCTAGGCTGCAGGAAGAAGGGCAGCAATGTTAAAAAAATAAATCTGCTTATTCTCCAGCACTCCAGATGAACAAAGCAAAGGTGGCACATCATTTCAGTGAAAGTGGGCACATGCCAAAATATTTGGAGGGTATTTCATATGTAAGATGTTGAAAATAGCAGGTCACATCCAGCAGAGCTGCTTATTTCAGCTCCAGACTGGTAAAATTCTGCACAAGGTGTGACAGGACTGCCTTTATCTTCCCCCAGCAACGCAGCCAGAGAGACAGTGGAGGAAGAAGCAGAGAAAAGTCCTTTTACTGGTGCCAGACAGGGTTTGGCAAGGGCCCAGAGCAGCAGGTAAAGCCATGGCCTCCAGCCCTGGTCGATAATAACAGGGAGCACCTTCAGATGCCAAGCCCTCCCTCTGCATCAGCAGCCTGAGCCCAGTCAAAACACTTTAGGCTGCATTTCTGCTGCCACCTGCACACCACATATTGCCTGTTTTAATGAGCTTCTTACAGAAAGGCCGTGTAACCTTCATTTCCAAGCTTAATCTGAGCCATGTCAATACTCTGCCACAGCTATTCACATGTATCCAGAGCCATACTGAGCAAAGGTAAAGAGGGAGTGCACTCTCCAAACGTGGAGTCCTGAAAATAAAATGCGTGTGATTTGCCCCATTAAAGGAGTTGCATCTGTTCCTCACTCTCCCAGCATATGCCGCATGTGAAAAATGAGAAGTGTGAGCTGCAGCCACAGAGCTCTGTGCTCCAGCTGTGAAGGTTTATACTCGTATCCCTTTTCAGCTCCTACAATGGATTTAACTAAGGGCAATTTTGCACATTAGCAGGAATTCTTCGAAACAAAACAATCCTTTCAGCGAAAATGAAGAGGCTTTGAAAATGATTGCAAAGTGGATTAGGATCACTTATGGTAGATGGCTGTTGACAAGATATTGCTTGTGATTATCACAAGCATACATTGGTAGGTGCCAGAAAGGAAGCTCATCACTGAAATGGTAGAGACATTTCAACATATGTTCTAAGAAAACATTTAATGTCAAAGAATTTCTGTCATTTCAACAAGAAACTTTCCCTTGGCCACCTACCAGAGGATGCTCAAAAAAGCCCCAGTGCCGAGCTGGGAGTCAGTCACCCACAGGATTCTAATCCACCTTGGGAAAGAAGCAGTTGTAACCTCATGCTCAGTGTTTGCACACAGCCCCTTCCCTGTGCAACAGATATTCAGTGATAAAACAGTTGTGGTGAATATGCTGAATATTAAACATCTATTGCTTTTATAGTTTCATTCTTTGTAAATGGTTTTTATATTATGAGGTTCTCACCCTTCCCTGTGAATATTGAACTAATGCTCATGGGATCTGCAACAAATGCTGAAAAAAGTTTAATGCAGCGTTTGTTCCCACATCATTTACAAATTTTGAAAATTGTTCCTCTGGGAAGACAATTGCTCTGCTGTCCTTTCTCACTGCTGTCTGCCCTCCAGTTTAAATGAACACAAAAAATCAACTGTTTCACAAGTCTCTTAGTCCCTCTATATATTCCATTGAACATGTACATAATATAATCAGGTAAGCAGAAAAAAGAACCTGCTTAGATTTACCTGTTTCTACCTCTGCAGGAAAGTGTCCCTGACACCATTGCACAGGTAAAGAAATATAATAATGCATCTTTTTTGGGGATGGGCTTGGTTTCATATTGACATCTTCTATTCCTTTATCTCATTTATTTTTAGCACTAGATGATCTGTCTTTGTCAGATAATTCCCACAGCTGCTTTCCAGTGAAGAAGTCAACAGCAGGAAGTCAGGATGTGGAAAAGGATGAAAACAGTCTCAGAGGAGAAGTCTTTATGCAATCCACTGTCCCCCAACATCCTTTTGCAGTCCCACTCCAACCCCGGTGCTCGGCTTTGGCTCTCTCCAAACCATAGGAATAGGCTAAGCCCAGGACTCTCAGAAATCACCCAGATGAAAAAGTTCCCAGGGGAGAATTATTCTTGCAGCGTAACCCATCTTTTGTGGTAGCTTAGGCTCTAGGGTTAAGTTATCCAGATGCACTTTGCTCTCTTTGACTTTGGGTCTCTGTCTTCCTGCCCTCCTCCGGGTTCTTCCCGTTGAGGTTCCGTCAGTCTGGCAGGTTTGTGTGTCAGGCACTGCCACTCCCTGTGCTCACTCTCTCACATAAGCACTCTAATCACTCTTATCTTCATTGCTATTTCTATCTAGTTGACCCTCACTCTTTTTCTTCTTGTGGTTTTTTTTGTTTTGTTTTGTTTTGTTTTTGCTTTTGTTTTCTCTTTTTTTCCCCACAGAGCCACAGCTGTTTAAAGGGATGACGAGAGCAGGACAGCAGGTTTTGCCTTCACTCAGCTGTGGAGCACTAACTGAACTTTAATCAGTGCTGCTGAAGGGGCCGAAGGACACGAAGAGATGAGCCAGGCCTGGACAATAAAAGAATTCTGGGGCTTTGTAGAGAGAAACATCCTATACATTGTCCTTACACACTTCTGTCGTACACTAGCACAGCCTGCCAGGCTCTGATAACAAAACAACTGCTCCCAGACTGTGCCAGAGCCCAAAACACAGCGGTGCTTTCAGAAAGGAACAACATGGAAACACTTAGATCAGTGGCAGAACCTGGGCCCAAGACAGAATCAGCAGTAACGGAGTGCTCAAACAGCTCCTCACAGCCTCGGGCCCACAGCCCATCATTAATTTGCACAAACCTGAGCCCCAGTGCCAGCAAAGGTAAGCCAGAGGGGTTTGTTTCATCCTGGCACGGCCACTCCTCCGTTTGGGATGCTGTTATTGTGCCTGCCCACGGGTGGTCAGAACTAGGGGACACTGACCAGTTGGTGGAGCGCCCGTCTGGCAGAGCATCCCGCTGGTGCTTGTGCCCCGCACGGCTGCATCCGACACTGCCACCGGACCGCGCCGTGCCCTGGCAGCAGCGCCAGCGGGGCAGCCCAGAGGGAGCTCCCCCGGGTGACCAGCAGGTGTTAAGTGTATGCTAAACCGGCCTCGGCTGGGAGCCACTCCTGCAATGTTAGAGGGTTGTCTTGCGTATCCAGCACAGCGTGCAGAGCATTTAACTAGGAACACAGAAGGAATAATGCTTCTTTTATCTGTTTCAGCCTATCATTAATAATAAAATTTGTTTGTCTCCTTTTTAGGGCAGGTTCAATATTATTGCAAATTTAGAGTCAGCTATAACTGGAGCAATTAACTAAATTCAACTTCCTGATGATGATGATGATAATGATAATAATAATAATAGTACAGGAATGATATGCAGAAAGTGAATTCAACACACAATTTGGTCTGATGAAAGACTGATAACACAGTGGTGGTGTTAACAACAAGCTTATTTGTGAAGGGTGTGTGCTTTGAGATCTCAGGGGACAGCCTCTTATCTCCCTTATTGGTACCCCAGAGATTCCATAACACGCTATCAATACAGGTTTACAATGGCCTACATTTCAGAATTATACACGAAGGTATTCCACAGTGGACAAAAATATCACACATAACACCACACTTTGGTTTTGACTTATCATTAGTTAGCAAAGAAGTTAGAAAGAAATGCACTTGTTGAATACTTATCCATATATATCTCCATATATATATTCATATATATATGTATATATGCAGTGCTAAATTTCATTGACTCTCATGGACAGGCAATTTAATGTTGCTTTTTTTCCATCTCAAGGAAATCAAGACAGAGATGGCAATACTCTCTAAATAAGCTTTTGGACAGCTGACAGGTTGTTTAATAATAGGGAATAGTGATTGCAATAATGCTTGAAAATATCCTCTTGTGGATTGTTTTCTATTTCAATAGTGACCAGGGACATACTATGTGTGGGTAGAGACCCTGCCCTTTCCAGAATAATCAGAGTATGAGGCAGGTAACTGAGAGTGCAGTCAGCTCCAGCAGCAGCACTCCTGTTGGCATGGTCCTGGAAAAATCAATAAGATGCACAATGCCTGTGTCTCTTCAGGAAGTCAAGGGGTACCATCACATATATGTACTGTTCAGATTGCTGCACTTGGAACACAAAACACTCAACTTTAATCTTCTTTCCCTAAAGTTTAAACTAATAATATGTTTTGACTCTTGGCTGGGAGAGGATAAAAATAAGCATGAACACACTCCATGGATAATGAAGTACTCTCAGACACTCTGGTGGGTCACATCATTGGTGTCATAGATTAAGCATTCATTCTCCCAAAATATTTCCAGTTGGTACACTTCTAGTGGCCACAAGACAATAATATCTTGTTGAATATGCACCTGTAGTGAGTTTAAAATTAAAGAGTCAAGCCTTTGTTCTTTCTTCCAGGCACAGCCTGAACTGTACTGCCTCGTCTTAGCTCTTTCCTAATGAAAAAGCTCCGTCTCCTGTCATTTTAAAAGACAACAATAGAAATGGGAGGCTGGAAAACAAAGACAGACAAAATGCATTAGCAAGAATGCCTGCAAAACAGTTGTTAAAATGAAAAGCTTTTTTCATAATTGAAGAGTCCTGGCTGGTATTTCCATGCGAGGAAATAAAAGAGAGGGCAAGTGCAGAGACAAAGGAAGAAGATCTTCATTAGGAATATTGTCTAGCACATGGTTCCTCTAAACAAGAACTTTCTAAAGGATTGACATTTCCATTAAAAGGGCAGGCAGTTTGCTATGAAATGACATTCAGTTTTAAAGGCTCAGCTAAGAAGCAATTTAGAGCATGAAAAACAGTTTCCAATGCCACCTTTTCAGTGCTTTGACTGTTTATGTGATGCCGCCATGTCCACATGAACAATAAGGAAATGCCATTAACACCAATAAAACCCCTGAGGAGCATCAGAGTTTGTTATTTACCCCCCTCCTCCCCCATCCCTTTTTGCTGCTTATGAAGTCGGGATGGGTGTGGATGGCATTTAGAACCACACTAGGCTTCCATCCACTGACAAAGAGGGTTCTGATGGCACGGTTCTGGCCCACTGTGCAGTAAAAAACAGTACTGCAAGCAGCAGACTTGCCTTCATCTCCCCCTTGCCCTCTAGGACAAATACGCAGGCACGGACTCTAAAGGTACCCAGTCCTTCTAACTTTGTGTTTCCCCGTTCCCACTCCACGTCCACACTCAATGCCACTCGGAATCTGTTAGCACCACTGAGAGTCTTTTAAGGGTTTTCATCATACTTAAAAGGCAGGACAGGGGAGCTCTAAATTAGCTCCCCAATCAACTTTTTAAGTAAGACTTAATAAGCCTACTGACTTTTCAGGAGTCATTTAGTGCCACTTCCCTTCCCTGTCTTGCTGTGACACTCAGCAGCACTTGAGAAGTGACTGTGCTTGCTTAAATGCTGAACTGAAAGCTGATTTAGGTCTCTTCTCCTTCCAACTCCATCAATTCACACTTACAAGGCTAAAGACAGTGGGAAAAAAAACCAACCCAAAAATAAATAAAATGAAGAATTACTTGAAGAGAGAGGAAAAACCCATTTTTCTAAATTTAGGAAAAACCCCAGCTTTTTATCAACTGCACATAGTTCCTCTTTGTCTCACCTAACCTTTGAAACAATGGGATTTCTCAATATTGTTAAGGAAATAGTTATATAGAACTATCATCTTCCTTTTATATTTACTTTATCTTAAGCCTAATGGGAAAATGGCTGGAGTTCTACAATCCTTTATAAGTTTCTTGAATTATCTTGTGAGCAGCTTGCTGCAGTTCTTTTTATTAACCTCCAGACCTTACTATTTAACCACAAATAGATTTAGGTCATGCATATTGAATTGTTTTGATAACAGTCTAGTGTTTAATAATAAACGCTTCTCCAGAAAATTAAACAGTTCCAAGGCTGTGCTCTACAAATGTGGTTTTGGAAAGAGCACCATATGACAACTCAGATGGGCAAAGAAACCACAGGACATTAGCAGTGCTCTGTGCAGTCTCTTTCTGAGTTGAATAATTACTTGGGGATGATTATGACAGAGAAAACAGAAAATAAAGAAATAATAAAATATCAAACAGCCAATGCCAAGCAGCTGGCTATTAAAAGGCTACCACCAAGTAAAATTAATACTTGAATTACAAGTAGTTTAGGACCCTGAGAACCATCCTTTTCTATCTCTAGTAAGCCTTTCTCATAACTTTGATCATCTGATGTCCTTTATGGAACTTTATTGTGTAAAGACAATGTAATATTTATTGTTTACAAATCAGCCCATCTCAGATTTGGTTTTTTTCTTCCTTTCTATTTACCACAACATCTTTTTTTTTTTTAAATTTATGTATCTATCCGCTGAAATATTTATGCAAGTTGGGTCCAGAGGGAAGCAATCTTGTTTTTGCAGATTGTAGTTGGTGCTTTGAGACAACTCCGCAGAGTAAGTAAACACAGAATAAGAGAAAGGGTTTTGTGCGTGCTTTCCTCGGGCACACGCTCCCCGCTCACTGGAGTATTTGGAATTTGGTATTACAGAAGGGCTCTGAAGCAGAGCTGCTGAAACCAACAGGAGCGAAACATTTGAAACATGCTGGAGATTTTTCCAGATATTTCTGTTTTTGTTCTTTATCAAAGTTGATAGAAGCATGATTTTTCTCAAATGTAATAAATGGATGAGGTTATCTGCTGCATTGATCTGAAGGTCAACCACTTCCTTTGATATGCTATTCACAGTACTTGATTAAAAATGTGCCGTGTTTGAATGTAAGAAGGAAAGAGGACTTGCAAAGATTAAAGCCTAAAGATGGGTTCCTGCACAGTAAACACAGGCAGAAACCCCAGTATGTTCATGAGGAGTGAATTATCTGGAACTGCAACGCTCAACTGGCCTTTTTGCCACAACCTGTCAGTGGGATCCTCTCTTGTTCCTGTAAACCGAAAGTGCGACCTCTTACCTGAAAAAAAATTGGAGTTTTCTGAAGTTCTGGATCATCAGCAGCCCACGTCTCACCCTCCAGATTCCTCTCTGTCCTTCCTAAGGACAGCGGTGACGTCACCAAATCCAGAGCTGGACACTGGTGGAGGGTTCCCAGTGTGATCTGCAGCTTCTGAGGGCAGGCAGAGGGACACACCCTGGTCTGCCACTGTGGAACTGTCTGACAACTCGTGTGGGTTGAACAGCGAACCTCAGAGCACCACTGTCAGCCTGCTCATTCATGGAATGGTGAGATGTGTGAAATAAATGTATTGCAGAGGAAGACATTGTGAAGAACAATGAGGTTGTTTTCCTCTTGCACAGACTTTCAGTAAGTAAAATTTGTGCTCTAAATTTTCGAGTATCAATTACAGTTTATGTGTTAACATAAATATCCTTGCTAATATGGACTGTCTTGATTGAAACCCACACTAAACTACATCTGTGGATTTTTCTTGACCTTGAAGAATC
The DNA here is from genome assembly GCA_013397775.1 of Eulacestoma nigropectus. Taxonomy (NCBI): domain Eukaryota; kingdom Metazoa; phylum Chordata; class Aves; order Passeriformes; genus Eulacestoma; species Eulacestoma nigropectus. The sequence continues at coordinate 238,630 of VZTE01000461.1, forward strand.
TGTAAGCTGTAAATAATAACATCCTCTCTAGCTATTTTAAGCAGCAATATTAGTGGTTTTCTTGTTTTGCTTTGTTTTTTAATCTCTTCCTCATCCCCTCTCAAGTATTTTCCTCTTGCTTTCTCAAAACTGACTTCACCCATCAACCACCTCTGCTGCTGGTTGACTTCTTCTGGTTAATCCTCCCACGCCTGATTCCACATCTCTGCTTGTGATCCACCAACAGCTCCTTTACCTTCCCATCTTTAGTCAAATGTCAGATTACTTCCTTTTCAACAGAACAAAAACCATTCCTTTGCTTTCTTTCTCCACTGCCCTGGGGATTTTTCATTCTCCTCCCATCAATCAGATTACTGTCCATGCACCTTTCTTCTAACATATGTAAAGTGTTATGAAGTTTTGTCATTTGCTCATCCGCAGATTTATAAATTATCCAGTACTCCTTTTTTCTTCTGACAGCAAAACTACTGGAAAATGCTTCACTTGTTTTCCATCTTAATTCAGTAGCCTCCATCTCTTCTCTCATTTCTATGATGTCCACACAATACCCTTTTAATTCACACAAATGGATGGATATGGCAGGCATTCAAGCAGCCTCCCTGGGAGAATTCTAACTCTCTCATATGGCCAGAAGAACAAAAGCAGGCAGCTGTTGAAAAGGTCATCAGGAAATACAAGCTGTAAAAATAGCCCCATCATTTAACCCAGGCTAGGCCTAACTTCCAGCCCCCTCTCTACACCTGTGGCACACTTCATCCAGCCACAGTTTTTATGACCTTCATGATATGGACAAGTTTTCCCTGACTGTAACACTCTTATCTTGTGAGAAGTTGTGTGACGTTTACACTCTTACTCTCTAATTGTTGGAAGGATTCCCACTGTGTGGCTTTTTCTGTCCACTTTTAATGTTAATTGCCCCAACTATGAAACCGCTGACTCACAAATGCTTTTGTCCCTGTACTCAAGTAGGTTCCTTATGACCATGTTTGGCAGAATTTGGAAGGGAAAAAAACCCAAAACAAACAGGTTAACGTCTTTTGAGCACAATCATCTTTTTTTCGCATCTGAAGACTTCATCTACAGCTTGGCCCAGCTCCTCAGCTGGTATGAACTTGCTTCACACTTCAATCCACATACTGGGGATCTTTCCCCAGTTTAGAACTATTATTAATAATAAAACCTTCCTCCAAAGAAACAAAAAAAAAAACCTAGAGAAAAAAATAAAGTCAACAGTACAGAGAAGCAGTAATGAATGTCAGTTTACATGCTACAGTATTGTACCTTGCCATATGTTCAAGTAGCTTTCCTTGGAGAATTCCATCTCTCTCACACGGGCAGAAGAATGAGAACAACAAACTGTTGAAAAGGTCATCAAGAAATACAAACACCACAGATGGCATAGGTGAAAGCACTGCAAAAAAGCAGAGTACAGAAAGAATGTGTAGGAGGATCTCCCTCTAATTGGCAGGACTGAGCTAGAAAGTGCACTTGTACACTACCTTTATTAATATTAAAATGACTATTGCAGAGGTACCTTACAATGTACTTGCCAACTGGTCTTTTTTCTAACAGAGAGATGAAACAGCTTCTCCTGTCACTGTCATTCCATGCTGAATGTCCCTCCTTTCCAGCAGGTTTTAAGGAAAACTGAGTAATAGAGTGACTGCAGAGGAGCACCCTGGTGTCCTGCAGAGGAGTTCTCTATTCATAGAGATTTGCCTTTGAATTTCAGGTTTTCAAGTACATCTCCTGTCTCAAGCAGGAATAAACACATTTCTTGTCTCACTGTGTCCAGAGACCCTCCACTCCCTCCTGTCTTAAAGAAACCCATGAACACTACCAAGAGCTTCACCAGTTTCCTCAGAGACTCGCTGGGATCAGGTGACTCTCCTTATATAATACAAGGCCAAGGAATCACATTCCATCACAGTCAAAAAGGCATGTGGAGAAAAATATTCCTGTGCCACGACTAAAGCAAAAGGTGAGTACAGACACAGAGTAGCTGGCTGAAATTCCAGCTTGATAAAGCCAACCCACAGAGAGTTTTCTGTAAATTTCTCTCAACTATGTAAAGCAGGTTTTTTTTTTCATAGAGAATTTAGCCTCAGAAAAAAAAAAAAAATAAAACCAGCCAACCAAACCCAAAATCCTCAAAACCCCACAAAACAACTCCAGCTAAAACCCAAACAAAACCCCTCTAACAACATATTGCTACAACAGGGCAGGGACAGGGTACTATCAAAAATTCAACAGTTCTCTGTGTTCCGAGGCATTGCACTGTTTCCTTGCCCATAGAAGGGACTGTGATAGCTGAGATAGACTAATAAAAAATGAAATGTAGATGTGGAGACTCAGCACTAAGCAATTAAAGAGCAACTTTCCCATTTATCACAAGAGTTAAATGGTAGAGTGAGAGCATGTAAAAGTACGGACAGAGTAGCTACACAGCAGCAATCCTGCACAACTTTTTTCTAAAAGTCAGACTTGATATTCCCTTTAGGTGGTACCAGCATTGATATTATAACCCCAATATTGGAGGGATACCAGCACTGGTCTGCCATACTTACCTTCACTGGAACACAGAAGCTGTTCCAGGAAAACAGCTGAACCAGGAAACATTGGAAAATACTGTTCCTAGCAAAGAGCTCAAAACACAGAGGGATGTGTTATAACCTTGCACACGACTCTCCTCCAGTGAAAACTGATATTGGAGATTTCAGCACTTCACTGTGCAGGGCACTGCTGTGCAAAGAGAAGGAAACAATGTCCTTGGAAGAAAGAATCACAGCATCACCTAAGGACAGACCAAGATCATTCAAGCTGCATAATCCAGGAGGTGATGGCAATGACTCCTCATACTGGGGAAGAGAATTGCTTAGCCCAGAGATATTTGCTATTTGCAGGAACTAATCACAACAAAATTGTGATAATTGAACAACCATTCTTTTAGGAAAGCTGTTTAATGCTAACGAGCTGCTCATCAGGATCGTTTTCTTTAAACTGAAAGCCCAAGAACGGCATAGGCCAAAAGGAAAGCCATAAATAAGCTTAAAAATCAGCCTGATTATGCAGCAAACCAGAAACCTTAAGATAAAGCTTTCAAGAAAGCCTATGTAGTCTAACCTTTAGAGCTTGGCTGCACAAGGGAATTACTGAGCATAACTTATGACATGACTGTAACACTCACTGGCATTCCCTCACTAAATTCCTGGGCGGGAATACAAAAGGTTTTGACTTAGCACAGCCCATGCAGTATGTCAGGACTGCCGACAAAGTTCTCCTGTCCTGCCCTCTGCCACGGTCCCCTCTGAAGGACTTGTCAGAAGCAGTGAGGTTTCACAGCCCACGCAACAGCTCCTGACTGGCTGCAGGCTGGGAAGTCACCAGCACCTGTGGCAGAAAGTTTGGGAAGCTCTTCAAAGTCACCACTAAGGGGCTGTGCTGTGGAATGGGAACAACTGAGCTGAGCCTGCCACGGGGAGCTGGGCCCAGGCACTCTGGCAGCCCCAGCATTTTTGGCTGTGGTTAATACCTGTGTTTTGTTATAAGAATGCTTTTAGTCTATTTGATAAGTGGATTAAGTAAAGGAAGGGTATTCCAGCTATGAAATCAGAACACCCCTTTAAGTGTTAAAAAAGAGCATCCAGAAGCAAAGCTATTGCAGGAAAGTATTATAGGATATAAATTCTTTTTGGCTTAACATATGCAGAATATCAGAGAGAAAGAGAGTGTAAAATGCCCATATCAAAACCGAAAGAGAAACCAACTGGAAATAACTTTTCCTAATGACTAGATCAAGCTTGCCATAACATTCTTGTGACCTTTCAGGACAGTTACTGTAGGTAATGTTTCGGTCATTACTCTAGAAGGCCAGAGCTTGCAAAAGTAAAAAAAAAAAAAGCCCAATTTTAATCTAAAAAAGTGGGGTCTCTCTAACTTCAGGCTCCCTGCCTGAACTTCTGGGACTTGAAAGAGAAAGAACATTTTCTCACATTCCCTTTCATTTCTTTCTCCTCTTTTATTATTAATGAGTGGTTTCAGAAATGTGATCACACTTTACGCACTTTCTCCGTCTTCACCTTTACACACTTTCACAGAAGCCTTCTATCAGAGCATGGCAATTCATTTAGCACCATCATTAACTGTTTACTGCATCCCCTGGTGCTGACAGAGAGTTTTTCAAGGGACCACTGCAGTTTCTTATCTGCACCAGAACTGGAGGGCAAACCAAGATTATAAATAGGACTGACAATCCTGGGGACCACAGGTCAAGTGGCCACAGAACCAGAACAGTGGGTTGGGCTGGGTTTGGAACAGCTTGTAATGATCCAAGGGCTGGAGCTTCTCCTGTGAGGAAAGGCTGAGAGAGTTGGGGTTCTTCAGCCTGAGGAAGACTCCAGGGAGAGTTAACTGTGACCTTTCAGTGCCTGAAGGGAGCCTGCAAGGGAGCTGGAGAGGGACTCTGGACAAGGGCTGGAGTGACAAGACGGGGAATGGCTTCCCAGTGCCAGAGGGCAGGGCTGGATGGGATATTGGGCAGGAATTGTTCCCTGGGAGGGTGGGCAGGCCCTGGCACAGGGTGCCCAGAGAAGCTGTGGCTGCCCCTGGATCCCTGGCAGTGCCCAAGGCCAGGTTGGACACTGGGGCTTGGAGCAGCCTGGGATAGTGGAAGATGTCCCTGCCCATGGCAGGGGGTTGGAAACACTATCTTTAGGGTCCCTTCCAACCTAAACCATTCTAAAAGTCTGTGGTTTGAGCAGAGGGAACAGGGAAAGGGCAGAATAGGACACACAACAACATTGTGGGAGAGGAATTACGAAAAGGAATGACAGTATGGATAACAACAAGTGAAAACACAAAGTGTTCTTTCCTTCGGAGGTTCAGAGGGAGTTAGGAGGGGAAGACAGGCAAACAAAGCCACAGAACTAACCTTGGCCCAGAGACATTCTCCCGACACAGGCAGACAGGTACCTGATCTCCGGGTCAGATGTAAAGCTTCACACTTTGTGTCCCAGTTGCAGGGAGCTGTCAAGGAGGGTTCTGAGGTGGTCACTTACAGGGAGGATGTGAGACACAGATATTATTGGCTTTAACTGCCACAAAGCCTCTGCTGTGCAGGGTGGTCCTGTGCACATCCAGAGACCTGGCCTTCCTCTCAGGGAGTTGGAATTGCACCTAGAATTTAAGCCCCAATGGATGTGAATTTTATTTTTAATATCAGCATAGTCCATTTAAAAAGAGTGGATAGACCCCAGTACAGCTGGCAGGGAAGAAACAGAGAAAGGGAAAGGATCAATGAGAATGTTAGTTTTTGTTGGGAAGAAGGTAGCAGGAATGACCAAATTTACATGGGAAGGGAAGTGAAGGACAAAGTTCGAAAAATACTGTTAATTTATGACCTTTTGGTCCACCTACAAACCTCCACATTTGCAACTTCTCTGTGCTACCTTGTTACTCTGATAACTTTTCTGGAAAAAAGCTTATTCTCCTGGTTTATTTAGTCATTAGTCAGACTGAGCTTTTTCCCTCTGGCTCCAGCATCCAGGCTGATGCAGGAGGATGCCAGCCTTGGCTCTGCTGGCAGCAATGCTCTGTGTGCTCCCCTTCCTGAGAGAAAATCTGCTTCCACCCATTGCTTCCAAAGTGCTTTTGACCTTTCACTGGGCCATTGCCAACATGGTCCAGCACTAATTTATACAATACAGTTGCAATTACAGAAACCAAAATTGGATTAAGGCTGGAGATTCTCATTATAAATCTGATTTCCAGCGTTTCTAAACATAAAGAGGAGATTTAATGGAAGCTTCCAGGCTCCGACTTAAGCTTTTTTTTTTTTCTTGTTGGTTCCTGAAATGTTGAGAGTTTGATAAAACAATCTGAAAAACAGTCAGGAAACTGCAGTGAAATGCTCAGCCTTGATGACATGGGTGGGTGCCTGGGCAATGGAGCAAGGGTGATATGAGTTTATAAACTTGCACCTAATATTCCCTGGGAATTTTGAGATGTATCAAAACCCCCCCAAAAATCCCACATAAACAATTCAGAAGTGAATAAGGAGCTGACAACTGGTTTTGCTTCTTTGATCTGCACGAAGACTATGATTAATTATTATTTTGATATTGGTGTCTAGATAGAAAATCAACATTTCTGACAAACGTGAAGTCAGAGTGCCTTAAATTGGAAACGGGAAGTCACAGAGGGTTGTCTCACAAGCCCCAAATCTGGTACAGACTGTTGCAGTTTTTTAACAATTTCTAGATCTCTAACCCAACCCCACAAACCTCTCTACCATAACTGAAGATATCAAGAACAAATTTTTTGAATGACCTTTGATCAAACTGCTCTTGCACTTTTACTTAATTCCTCTTAATTAATAGTGTGAACAAGCTTATAACCCAGACATTGCAAGGCCCCACTCCAAATGGGAACAGAAAAGGGTCACCAGAGAGGTTAAACAGGCTGATACTGTGGGATGCTAACAAGACACAAGCATGTAAGTGGTCGGAGGAAATTTGTGTCCTTTGCTGTTTCTTAAACTGTTGAACCTTCAGTCATGTACCTTCTATGACTTCTTTAACATCACTCCAGTGACCTTGAAAAGTTTTTAAGCAAAACAGATACCTCCAACCAAACTACTGGCTGGCTTGTGGTGCACAAAAGATCTCCACTCTTCATCAAGAAGGAAAAGAAAACTAAAAAACATAGTGTAACAGATAGTCCCCTGGTCTAAAAATGAGGAAAAAGGATGGTTGAGAACATTAGGAGTAGCAAACAGTGAGACAGAGTGGGAAATCTACAGAGAACCTCAAATCAAAACCAAAATAAATCAGATGGATATCAAGAATTGAAATATTAGCACGGGAAAACCAAATCACACAGCACTGTAAAATACACCAAAAAATTCCCAAGCTAGGGAAGACAGCTGGATTCATCCTCCCGCTCACTGTGCACCTATGGAAAACAGGTACAACACCAGAGTAGGGAAAACTGCAGGTTTTTGGGCACTGTGTGAGCTTGGCTTCAGCTCAACCACACAAGGTGCCAGCAGATGGCAAATCAGGGGCAGGGGGCTCTTCTTGGTCTGCTGCCTCTGGATTTTTGGCCAGTTAAACAGGGAATGCTGAGCCAGTGCTGTTGATCTGGGGAAGGACAGAGCCTGGCTCAGGTGATCAGTGTCTCACACCTGCCTTTTTCCACTGTAAACCAGCATGAGGACAAGTGTCAGGCTGGGTTTGGCCACCAAATCCCAACACCCCCCACCTGGAGTGCTGCTCTACCCTCATCTCAACAAAGCTTTTAAGCAGATTCCTTTGTCCAGTGGATTTTAGAAATACTTACAAAAATTCTTCAGTTTAGGCATCAGACAACAATGGGACTTAATCAGAGTCCTAAAAATAAGTCTGCTTATTTCAGTTTCCGCTGGATAGAAGCGAGAGGCTGAAACAGGGACTTGTGTGCACAAAAAGTCTTACACAGACATGGCAGGAAGGGTTTAACCAGCTGTGCTGCACAGAATGGTCAAAAACCCCCAAAACATGAGGGTTGTACTTGCCTGCCCTCTCCTCATATGGAGACAGGGGAAAGGCTTTAGAATGGATGGATTATTGCAATAAAATGCCCCTTTTTTCCCTCAAAAGAGAGCCACAGGGGAAGGTTCAGAGCAGGCTGGCAGGATGAGGGGGGGAGGAGGGGAAAGTCTCTTTGACATAGAAAAATGTTGTTGCATTTCTCCAATGAACAAATATTAATTCTTCATTTCCAGCCATCTGAAAAACAGACACAGCAAAATGTATCCCCAGCAGTAAAAGGCACTGCCCTATTACCCTCCCACTGTACACATTTAAACCAAAGGGCAAATAAATGTTGGCAAACAGAAATGTGATGACTTACAGTATTTTCTTTGCTACAGTAGCTGGGAGGAGAAAAAAATCCCCCAGAAAGATTAAGAAGCAAACATAAAACTGATCTTGAAATTCCTCTTTGTTGATGCCCCAGGGCAGGTACTTTTTCAACATTATACCCATTTTTGAAAAGTACCTGCCTGTTGAGGCACCTGTGCTCCTGAAAGCTCGTCTGCTTACAGACACAGAAACACTGACTCACTTGGCAAAAAAATATAAATTAACCAACACTCCCCTGATTAAAACAAATATTAGACATACAGAAAGTCTTCAGGAAAATATCTGTTGAAAAATACTCTTTAATTTGCAAGGGCCTGAATTTTAACCCCAGGAATGATTCCTCATTTTGTGAGCTGGCTAAACTTCAGATAGGAAAACAGGAGGAGAAGGATTAAACTCTATCCATCTGCAAACTAGATTACTGCTTTGCCTTATAGGTTTCTTTTTTCTTTGCCCTCAATAGTTTTGGCTAAATCTTTCATTTGTGCCAAATATGCATGCTTGAATAATATTATTTTTAATGGAGATAAGATGTTCTACTGGCGTAATTGTTAATTCTTAGGGAAATTTTTCTAAGATTACCTTCCCTCCTGCCTATTACTACTCTAGCCCCTAGCAGGAGGATATATTTTATTTGAGGTTTACTAATTGTGTTTATTTCAAACACATTTGGTTCTTAGCAAAGCCACTGTGGTCCTGCTTGCACTTTAAATTTGAAGGTTTACTGTAAAATGCCAGGCACATTGAGATGAATCAAACTCATCTAAGCATGAATGAAATGTAGTGAGAAAGTCCCTTCCGGCATCATTTCTGGGATTAGTAATTTGTGAAATTGTGGTGATGCAAGGGAACAGCATGAGAAAGCCATTTCCTTCCCCTTTGTCCAGTCTAAATGCAAATCTGAACTTTCTTGGCAGTTCATTTGCATATTAATGCATATAGTATTCCACTCCAGAGATCACTTCAGATTTTCTAAATTAAGTTGGGTGGGTGGGCTGAAGGAAAGAGGTCATTTTTGTCACACTAGCACAAATATTCTTAGATACTTTACCAAAAAAGCAGAAAGCGGGCAATTATTTCACTTGCCTTATCTCTATTTCAATTTTCCAACTGGACCACTGAGGAGATGCAGAGGATAAAAAGCAATGGTTGACCAGAAGGAAGAAAATGCTTCATGTCACTGAAGAACAAACATGATGAAATTAAGAAAGGGTAAGAGTGCACACCAGTCTAATTAGCATTTCTTCCTAGTAGCTTGGGAAATGTCAGCCACCAGTTGGTGGCAAAATAAAGATGTAATGTGAGTAATAATGAATTAAATTGTGGCTATTTGCATTGAAATGTTAAGATAATGATCTGAAATTACTATTGTAAATATCCCCCTTGACAGTTGAAAATTGGACTTAAAGCTAATAGTACTTTGGATGAACTTTAAGCCATGAAATCACTTTTAATGCTTTACACTCCTTTTGGCTATGACAGTGAGCTTCAGAAAGTTAATTTACCTCTGTTTTGTTCAAGCTGTCTGGTAATTGATGCATACATCATGGAGGGTTTAATGAACAACTACAGGGACTATTTACCCCTCTCACTAAGTATAACTGAAACACTTGATTACTACTCCTGAACCGAATAAACCAATAGACTCAAGCACAGCAACCACTTTTGGCTGGGGACTGGAGGAGCTGATACCAGTAAGGATCTGTTTAAATGCAAAGGAAAAGGCAACATTTTCAGAAACTGCTGGAACAGTTCAGACTCATCCTGCATTAGCTGCAATTTATGGTTTTGCTGGTAGCATTAGGAGTCGCTTAGGGAGGATTTACGTCTGGATGTCTACAACCAGTACTGCTGGGGTAAGGTTAGCTGGCAAAATGGAAACGCAGCAGATATCCTCAAACATCTGCTGTGCAAATAGCTTTCCAGTAATAGTGCCTTTAAAATGAGGGCTTATTTCCAGACTATAGAGACTAATTACATTGTAACATTATTTTTTGCCATAAGGCGTGTTTTTATTTAAAGACAGATGATGTAAAAGCTTTAAGAGCACGCAGAATTACGTCATGCCCACTAAAAGTGCTTTTTCACAATCAAAAGAAGGTCTTTAGCATGACTTTTAAACAGCAGTGAGGCCTCTGTGTATCTGAACTGAGATCTGCCTGGATCTTTTGGATAGCTCTTGTTTTCTGGGAGTACTCCCTGGAGGGATCCAGCACTGGAAGCACTTCAGTCCTGTGTTTTTCAGATGTCACTTATGGGGCTGATGAGATTCAGACTGCTATTTTCAGTATATCAACCCCCCAAATCTTGAATGAACAGTCAAAACTGCCCTTTTGACCTTCCCCAGAAGTCTGCCCTAGCCTAAGCCCTGCCCCTTCCCAGCTGCCACTATCACAGCTCGTCATGACCCTTTGGGAGATGGGGTCTGTGGGTCCCCGTGTCCCACCCTCCCAAAGCCAAACAGCTGGAGCTTTTCCTGCACTGACTTTGGAGCTAAACTTCCTCCCTTTCTCTGTATGCAGCAGCCACTTGTTTGATCATCCTCCCTTAAGATATGAGAAATACATGTTTTAAAAATATATGAAAAAAAAAGAAGAATGGGGAGCTGGACACTGTTAATTCTTTAAATGGATTTGTAAGGAAGGCCCTGCAGTCTGACCATATGCAGCTTCAAGTGTTAAGCTCTTTTTCTGGACCTATGCAGCTTCTGCAATGTTCTTAACTAGGTTACCAGGGACCAGATGAAAAATAAACTCTGTTGAGTCTTCTTGCATTTCATACATGCTCTGTTATATTTAGGGATGCAACTAAGCAGAAATACTGTCATTGTTTTTGTTATGAATTATCCTACTGCAGGAACAGTTTAGAAACATTTTCTTTTCCAGCTCACTATTCAGAGTCAAGTGAGTCACTACATTTCTAGTCTTCCTAATATTTCATGTCTTATTTTCTTATTAATCCTTCTGCATTATTTTTTTCTGGATAGAAAAAATATATTCTCAACCTCTACAGAAAACTCATAATTTAGACAGCACAAAGGCCTTATCAATGAACAAATATCCCCTACTTGTTATGTCCAATGCTGTGCATCCAGTACTGGATAAATCTGCACAGGCTCCCACGGCTTGAGCGAGTTAAGAAGAAATTCAAGCTATGCTGGAAAAGTACTGGAAGAATACAGTGATGTTCCCATTAGTGGGAAACCAGTAACCATCCCTGGGCACCTCTCTCAAAATTGTGAAAGACAAAAAATAACATACAACATATAGACCAGCATCAGGAAACAAGAAATATGGTATTGACAGTGTGAAAATTGGAGTCCAGTGTAACACAGTTGCTGCTGGGTCTTGATTTCTCCTCGGTCTCAAGCTCCTGCAGGGTGGGTACATTTTCTGTAGTGCAAATCTGTGTAAAGAATGGATGAGTTTGAGACTTCTATAAGTGATCTGTCTTGGACTTATTCAGAGATGGAGCTTAAACCAGAGCTGTCTGGGGATTTGGTGACATGAAATGCAGGCAGCTGAACGAGGAACTGGGATAAGGAAGATTCTGCCTGGAGAACATCTGCCCTGCTGGTCTCCTTCACTTCTTCTAGATCTTTTCATCACCAATTGCTGCTTCTGGATTCATCTCCACCAAGCAGAGGCATAGAAAAGACAAGCCAAGCAACTGCATATGTACTTACAGCCCTGATGTGAGGACTGAAATGCTTCTGTGACAGACTTGCTGAAAATCTGACTTCTGTCAGCTCTGTGCTTATGGTTACAGATTTGATGAGAAAAGCAGAGATGGGAAACACTATAAATGTGAACACAAGTTTGACCATACGGTCCCTAAAGCTCCTGACTTTCCTATTTTGCCTCTTAACATTAACAGCTTTGGACATTAGATTGCCTTGATTTTTAAGGGAGGGGAAGGAGGTGAGGTATGGGGGGAAAGAAGGTTTCTTCTTGTTTACAGTGTTGCTATTTAAACAGTTCCAGTTAAGCTTTGAAAAGCACCTGCCTTTCAGGTCAATAAAGTGGCTGCAGGCCAAGTTCCCATCTGTGCTTAACTTGTGTTTGCTGGCTGGAGACAATTTTCTACTAGACCTGTTTAAAAAGAAAGCAGTGTAGTGTCAGAACTCTCTGCTAACGTGGGCCTGCATGGAAGCCTGGAAACTCAGAGCTCAAAAGTTTCAGTCACAGCAATGTAATATGCCCCATATGCTAATTGTGCCTACAGACATGACGTCAGGACGTAAAAACCAGGACACTCAAGTTGCATTGGATTTACTAAATAAATCCCAAAGCATTCTGGACAATGGAGTTCTGGGAAAAACATTTTTCATAAAACTGGACATCCTTTCTTCCCCCTTTGCTGCTTCACTCACACTTACATGCTCTAGCTAAATGAATTGATGGTTTCTACTCTCTATCTGTCTTCTCTTTGGGAAGCATTGCCAAATATGCCATCTAAACACTCTGAAAATTCTGACATTACTATCCCATTAGTCTGGGACAAGTTCTTGCTGTACAAACAGACACTATTCCAGCAGAGAGACACCCCCATGGAGTTACCAAGGTCCTGAGACAGGAGGTATTTTAATTTACAGACAAAGGCTCAGCTCTCAGGCCTCTTGGCCCCAAAGCATAAAGTCCTGAGACCTGAGCAACACAGCTGAGGAAACCTGGAGGCTTCCTTGCTCTGTCCATAAGCAGACAGGTCTAGAGGTGCCAGTGTGAATTTCCCAGCTCCATCTTCATCCCATCAGACTATTCCAGCAGACATTGCACTCCAGTGGAAAAGGAGGACAAGAATTTCACCAAATCTCTGCTTGGTGAAGTAAGAGTATCACCAAGTCATCTTAAAATTTTGAAGAAAATCCCAAAGGTTTCAGTCTGACGCTGAAAAATGTCTCCTCTCTCCTCTTCCCTTCCTCATCATCCCCCCATTCTGCCACAAACAAAGCAGCCAAGTGAATGCTTGATCTTTGCCTGGTCCAGAGGTCCTGTCCTTCCTCCCCAGAATGGACCTGCAGCCACTGCAGCATCAGTATTCCCATAGGAGCAGCCCAGCATCTCTGAGAACAGGGAAGAGCATCTTCCCTAACTGGTGGTAAAAGTGAAACCAGCAAAGGGAGAGAATTTGGGGTGACAACACTGCACAGGAGAACACCTCAGCCTGTCTGCAGCAAAACACAGAGCTACAGCAGCAGAAACAATGCAGAACAAGAGATGACAAGGAGAGCTGATGGGACATTTTGGAAGGCTGAAGACAGGTTGCCGGAAACGCTGACCTATTCGATCTATAGGTCAGCCTGCCACATGTAATGAGCTGCTGCAGTGTGTTGTAAAACTGCTGCAAGAAACCACTGCTGGAGCTTTATCTCTTTCCTATTAGGAGAAAAGGTCAGGCACAAGCTCCTTCTGCTGCTCTTGGCTGTTCTGAGCGAAGGCCATGGAAGGAACCCATTACAGACTGAAAGCGAATTGCTCCAGGCTCGTGAGCTCTATTGCCAGTGGGGAGGCACACTGCTAATAAAAATGGTCTGGTAGGAAATCATTTAATTTCTTGGCTGCTCCTACCCTCATTTTCAGATGGAAGTTGATGCTTTAAGAGCTTTAGAATTCAGCTCTGATCAGGAAATGAATTTAGTTGTTTGAAAAGCAGCTGTTTGAAACAGCTTTGTTCCTTCTTTAGTCTCAGTGGAGCTTGAAATCAGCTGCTGATAGAGAGATACAAGTGTACAATCCTCTGATTTTTGGCTGGGTTTTTTTTCTCTTTTATATAAATTCTAATCAAATGTCCTGTCTCGTTAGGAAGCCATTTCATCAGCCTGCTAGGGCTTGCTGCAGCAGCCCTGCCCAAGTCTGTCAGCCCAGCTGAGTGCCAGGGAGGCTGGGTTCCACCTGCACTGCTCTGCTGGGTGGCTTTAGGAACCCACTCCATCCCTTCTCCTCTGCTTTTGGGCCAGTTCCCCTTTAGGCCATCAGCTCTTTAGGGAAGAGACTGAGTTAATCTGCAACTTCACCTTTCTAATGTAAATTTATGTAAAAATAAACACATCTAACATCAGTACTGTTACACCAGGATATTAATACAATGAAAATATAATTCCTACATTTTGGTTCCCCAAGTATTATGCCAAGTGAGGAGAGGAGCAGGACTTGGATGCTAATGATGGATCATTGTAACTCCTGGGGGTATTCAAACTTCAACTTTTCTTTCACCTTCCCTTAGAAACTTCCTGGCTTCCTTCTACCATTCTGCTATCCTGCCCCATTCTGCTCACATAAGCACCTCTGTGATCTCCCCTACCACTGCACCTTCAAGCTGGTCACTAATTTCCTGGATCAAGAATCTGAAAGTAAAATATACTTGTTAGCTGCACTTGCTGTGTGTTTATGACTGCTGGCAGCCGTGGATTGCCAGTGCAAAGGAATGCCACTGCAATCAGAATTTTGCTTTCAAATCCTGATGGAACTGCATTATTTTTTTGTCTCGTCCCATAGCTGAGATTGGTAGATTTTAATGGGCCCCCTTATTGATCTTTACTTTGCACCAACCTAGTTTATTGACCAATTTAATTTTAAATGGGCTTATGTACTCTATAAGATTAAGGTAAATTAGTACATACCTTGCACTTCATAAAACCTTCAGAGGCCAAACATTGCCATGAAAAGTGCTTACATTCTACTGATATTATTACTTTGAATATGAGAGGGTTTAGGGGATGTGTAAAGGTTTTAATGAGCTACACGTAATAGGACACTCTGCATCATAAAATAAGATTCTGAAAATCAGACTCTATTAAGAAAAAGAAAGCTCAAGTGAACATATAAAAATAGTTTATTATATTTTCTTCATGGCACAGTTTAAGTTATTTGCTCCCAATTTTAGTACAAATAGATTGTGGGACTAAAGCAGATCACTTATGCACTTCAGTATAGGCATCCCACAGCTAACCTATTTTCCCAAAGTGACATAAAAAATCAGCAAAAGGAAATCAAGCAGTTTTGTGATATCATGCAGAGGAAGAAGTATTTCTGATATGTTTAACAAAATTAATTAGAATGGGACAGGAAAAAATCTGCTGCTTAAGAACGGATTCTTAGGTCTTCAAAGTAAATTGTGCTTTTCTTACTTTTCATGCTTAGCATAAGTATTTCCTGTCTCCTTGTTTCCAAAAACATTAATATCTGCATCAACAGTGGGTGGCAGGAAGAGGAAGAATTTCATCTAAGTAATTTCAGACACATCTTTTACTTCATGTCTAACACTCCATTAAGTGTCAGAGCTAATACTTTAAATATAATAGCAAGAAGGTAGTTATTAATCCTGAAAAGTAGAGAATTGGGTCATTCTTTACTTTTATTAAAACAGAATGTGATTAAAAAAGCTTGTAGGCTTCTCTTAAAAATTGTTTCTTTTTCAGAAAGGTCCAAGTAGATAAAGGAAAAAGGAACAAGAGAAAAAAGATTAAAAAAAGAATTTAAAAGATATTTAAACTCCAAGTTACGGCACAAATTTCATTTCCAACTTAGTCTTAGGCTTTGTTTTTCTTTTTATGAAAGGATGTTTAAGTCCTTTCAGTACCTGACTTTGAATCACCACTCTGAGATTCCATTTCCAGCTCTGCTATTACTTTGCTCTGCATTCTCAAACACAATTCCATTTCCACGCTTAACTTTCCTTCCTACTTTACCAATAACGCAAACTCTGCCAGCTCACAAAGCATCTTAGAACAGGAAAAGATGAGCAGTGGCTTGTGGTAGTTGTGGTGTTGGCAGGGCTGACCTAGAGAGACACAGCTGCTGCACAAATAGAGTGACTCAGTTATTTAACGAAGTAATGCACAAGTCACCTCTTTTGTGTGATAAATGACGGATGATAAAGAGTGACAGATCCAGAATTTCAGCCTCAGATAATGACAGACTCTGCAGTCAGACTCCAGCAAGCTGTTGATGGCTCTGTACAATCTCCCAATTCAGAACTGTGCCTGTAGGCTCTGTAATAACTGTTTTGGCTGATGTCATTCACATTTTACTTTAGAACACATTATTACACAAGAACAAATAAAACGCTAAATATTTTAGCAGCTCCTTCCTGGCACGTTAAACAATAAACATTTTTTTCCATTATTGCAGGTGTACTTTGGCTTTTTGGGATATACAATGTAAGTACACATGAACTTTGCTATTTACCACATCCTCATGATTGCAGCTTCCAAGCAAAAGGTAAAGTACAAATAGCACTACAAATAATACAGAGCACCTTTTGATTTCAGATAGCTGCTCAACAATACAACTCAGGTGCTTACTAAGCCTCAGCATCTAATTTTCTTTTCAGGTGATAGGCTCTCAGCAGAGGAATTTTTGAGACCTCTGGGGAAAAAAAAGTTGTAATTTTAAAAATTAAATGTAGAGTACCATTTATAAGGCGAGCCTTTCCCACACTTCTTTTCTAATACTCTTTCAATAAAAAGTCATAAAGACAAAATCAACCCCCATCAAGTCTAATACTGCATTTCTACTGTGCTCTTTCATTTACAATTTCAGATCCTTTGAATTTCCCCCATCTCCATTTTTTCATGTCTTGCTAGCCTTCCCTACACAAGCTGTTCTCAGTTTCTGTATCTTAGTTTTCTTCCTAAAGGCTGATAATTTTCCTTTCACTACAGTTGAAACTTGAAGGTATTCAGTGAGGCCCAGAGAGTGGATTTCCAAAAGATGACAAACACAAAATAACTCTGGCTAGACATATCCTTCTAAAGCCTGATTCTGAGGCTTTACAGCCCTCATGGACCATCCCTCTATGAAATTAACCCTAATTTATCCTCCCTGCCTCCACAGCAACCTGTGGCAATGAGCGCCACAATTTCAGTACTGCTGAGCAAATGTGCAGCCGATAAACACAGACTTATTACTCAGTGCCATTCCTGTGCTTGTCAGTTAGGAATGTGTCCTTAAGTGCTTATGGGATACGCACATTAGCCTGACTTTATAATCTAAGACATGCAAATTGGTCTTTATAACAGTGTAAAACCCATTAAGCCAATGGAGTTCCACATGGACGTATGGTCTGCCCACACAGATTGAATTACAGGTTGAGGGCTATAATTGCAGCAAACAGCACATAATTACTGGAATGGCACTCTCTTTGTTACCTCTGAGCACTGAGAATATTTCCTATACTAAAAAGATTATTCACAAAATACAGTTCCCTCACAAAAAAAAAAAAAAAAAGGTGAAAAGCTACATGCAAGACATAGCCTATTTTTAATGCTTCCATTTTTCAGGAAGTGACAGAGGAGTCAAAACTTCAAATTAGTAAAATAAGGTAAAAATGTATATGAAACTTCAGTAGTGTCTGGTAGTTGCATTGTGCAATTGTACTCATCAAAAGCTACCCTGACAGCTTTTTCATTCTAAGTTAAAGGAAAGCATAATGATTTGTTTATATTTGGAAGTTCTAAGAATTCTGTGTACATATTTCATTTGACTGTATCACAAAAGAATAATTTATTGCAACTACCTAACAAAAAGCTCCCAAACCTGGCTGTTTTAATACCTCACTCATTTCCTTCAGAATCTCTTTTTCATATTGTCATAAGATTTCCTGTCTGCAGCCCTGTTGCTGTAAACTTCTCGACTGTAACAGACCTCAGCCTCCAAAATGTCAAACACAATGGCAAAGGGAGAAGGGCACAGGGTGAGCTGGTCCCAGGGCTCCTCTGCACCTCCCTCTCTGGGTCACTGCCTCAGATAAATATCCACGTTTCCCACCGCAGCCCACACTGCCAGGGATCCTCTGTGCTATGGCACTGGAGAGAAGTTCACAGGGAAAAACCAGCATCCATCCAGTTGTCCCCTCGGTCTCCTCTTTTCCTCCTGCTTCCCCAACAACAACAAAGCATAGGAGCTGTAAGTGCATATAAAGAGCTGCCTTTTGAAAGCTCATTTTTCTTAACCTCCACCCATAAGATGCACTTGCTAAGGACTTCTGGGCAAAACAAGAGTTTTAAAGAATGTGCCTGTATGTCAGAAAAAGTCTACAAGGCTGATCTAGGAATATATTAATTTATTTTTTTTTTGTAATTGAAGGATTACACTGACTATAAGCCAGGGAAGGAGAGGTTCAGTGTCTTTACGCTTGCTATGTTATGACATAAATACAGAATATGATGCATGCCTAACATTAGCTTTGATGGTAAAGGAAAATTCTGAGAACTCTAAAGAGGAAGATTTGGTTTGCTGTGTCGGGTTTAGCAGACAGGTGAACAGAGCTTTCCCTGCAGCCTCCCCAGAGCCTGGCTGGGGCAGACAGCTCATAAGGGCAGGAAAATATTTTCCTTTTAGACTAAGCTTCCTCTAGAAGAGAGGAGGCAAGATCGACCCCTTGGTAACTGTAAAACAAGAGTTCAAAAGCAGCTTTCCAAAAGAACCTCTCTTCTCTTTCCAGATCTGCGTGGCCTCAGTGCCTGTCCCAGCACTGACAGGGACGTTGCCGCAGCAGAAAAAGGTGCAGAGGGAGCCGATGTGCTGGAGAAATCAGACTGAGACACAGACAAGATCATCATATCAAGCACTGAGTTGTTACATCGAGCTATTGTCTAGTAGACCTACAAGGAGTTTGATTTTAATTTCCACGCTAGATTGTCTGATACTTTCTGTTTGCTTGCTCTGGCAACCTCAAGGCAAGCTCAAGCGCTTAGTTAGAGAAATGTCTTTAAAAAGCAGGGTTTAATCAGCTGTTTTCAGGCAGATCTTTTCCTAAGGAGCAGAAAGACCAGCTGATGGTGTGACAGGGCTGCAGTGAGGTGAGGAGAACTGGACTGAGTTAAAGCCCCAGCCGGGGCTCTGGCCGCACACGCAGAGCTGTCCCTGAGTTCCAGGAACACAAACAGGGACTGCCTGTGTGCAGAGGGTGGCTCCTCCTGGCTCCTCGTGCCTGCACACCTGCTTTTGCACTCTGGCACAGGTATAGCTGGGTCAGAGCAGGCTTCCCAGGATCCCAGGCTGCACAGCCGTGTGGTTCTGAGAGAGGCGTCCTGCTGTACAAGAAGCGCTGTAACTCACAGTGACTGGCACAGCAACAATTAATTCTGACATGCAAGGTTTTCTCACAGTGTGTGGGCTCTTTTAAAGCATTGGTAGTGATTTGGAGAATACAGAGCCATGAAAAAGAGTGCAGCTGTTTCAGTTGCTTTTTAATGGTTAAAAAAGACAAACAAATTATATGTCTTAAGTGACAGTCTATGGAGATTAAAGGTAATTTACCTTCCTCAAACCTTAGGTTTTAAAAAAATATTAAACAGCAGCTTTGATACCATTCTCTGAAATCAAAGAACAATGGAAGCACCTGGAACCCTGCTGGTTAAGAATACTGATTTCCCAGAACAAAAATTAGAGACTGTAATTTGAAGCAGGCTGAGGTTTTAATAATGCTCACGTGTGAATCTCGTTATTGCAACCCAGGTTGCAGTTCTAGGTTCAGCAGTTCTGCAGACCAGCTGAGGGCCTCGGTGGTGCATGGAATGGGAAACATGGGGATTGTGGCAGGCAGGAGACCGCAGTGCAAACATGTGTCCAACTGATATCACTTGTGTGATTAAAAACATTACAATATAAAACAATCATTGAGAGTTTACTTTTAATTTACTTTTTAATCAGCTTTATTTTAATCAGAAAATTGTATCTAGCAAAACTCATTAAATGACATCTATAAGGAAAAAAAAAATAAAAACAAACCTTACTAGTGTGTTGGTAGTTTTTTTGTAAAGTTTAGAGTTAGTTTATAGCCAATGAGAAAGTTATAAGCAGAGAAGCCTCATGAAAATTTCCAGATGTGATACAGAGCTGGATGCAGCTCTGCTGTTGGGTTAAGGCTGTGCACAGGATCAGCTATGGCTGAGCTATAAACAATGCCTTGCCAAACTGTATAATTGATCACTTCCAAGCCTGTGACAATGCCCTTAGGAGTCAAGGGAAGGATTCTGCCATGCAAGTTATTTTTCACCATCTGTTTACTGAGTAAATATTTTTACTCCCTCCATTAGTTACCATCTGCAGGATGAGATCAGTCAGTTTCTAGAAGTTTGTGTCAAAAAGTGAAGAGTGCAGCGGAGCCAGTTCACCATCACTAACAGAAGTTCACAACAGAATGTTTACAACAGAAGTCATGACAACTCTTCTATTATAAAGATACAAATCTACCAGTTCCCAAATCACACCAATTAATTGCAAATAGAATTGAATTCCTCATTTAGTATTCTAGATGCCCAAATTATAAAAATCAGACATACCTTTAAGCACAGCTTAGTTTCACACTAGATTTCTATTATATGTTATTGTAAGAAATTAGCAATGTTATTTACATATGTAAATAATAACTTTAACAATCCAAAAGAAAAAAACCCAATGTGTTACACCACAAAACTGCCAAAAAATATTTGCTTTCCATTAACATGGCTAAAAAAACCCCCAATCAAGCAATTAGTCAATCCCTGAGTTACGTGTAACCACATGTGTTTGAGCAGGTTGATTCAGAAACTGCCCTTGAGAAAGCTAATTAGCTGCACTTATTGCTTATATTTTAGTGTGGGTTTTTTCAAGATTTCTAAGCTAATCAGGATTTTTTTTCACTGATACTAGTTAAAGGCATGCTTACTTATGCCTGAAATAGTTTTACAGTTAAAACATTAAAATTGTAATATTTTGGTCAACCTAAACATATTCTATATTCTGTGTGGTAGGAAATACTGAGTCAGGAACACAAATTTAGCAGTAATACAGCAGCACCAAAAGGAATATCAGAGGACAAGGCATATGATGTCACACTGACACACTCCGTGAGTGCTAAAGGAGCACACGCCAGGTTGTGCTGCCCACTCTGGAAAGCAGCACTTAAGGGCTCCTTACCACTGGCAGCAATTAAAAGATGTCAAATTGAGACACAGAACCTGTTTTTTTCGCAGCATTCAGGTGAAGAGTCTCAATGATCAGCACTTGTGATGCTTCAGACAAAGACCTATGACCCCTCCTTGCATTTTATGCCCACAAATTAGATTACTGATCCTAGTTCATAAATATTTAGGGAATCTTGTCCCTCTTGTGGGTGCACATCTATTTATCTGATGATGTTTCTGAGGTATACAGGCAGCAGCAAGGCTGTAATCTCATAAAAATACCATCTACCTTTCTATTTGCCCACGTCATTTCCCAAGAACCTTTTCCCTTCTTTGTTCCCACCTGCGCCTCTGGCAGAGCAGAAAATGGGAGAATACTGAGTGCACATTCAATCCTTACTACAGAGTGCACATACAAACTGGACAAGAGCAACTAACACAGAGTTGTGACCCACAAGCAGAAATCCACCATTCCAAGACTCGGCTCTGGATATTTAACCTCCATTCTGTGTGTGTGTGTATATATAGAGATATAGCTATGTATATTTGTATTTTTAAAAATTTGTACGTACACACAGTTTTAAAGGAATCACTAACAGATCCAAATAGACAACTGATCAATACCGATAGTTAATGCAAATATAGGAATTTTATTTACATTTTGGCCAAAGAATGAACCCTATACAGACATATATTAAATTACTCCAAAGATCTTTACTACCGGCTGTGTACAAAAGGATAAAATTAAACAAAACCCTACAGTTAAATTCTTTAAAAGATCGTAACACTGGCATATTTACCAGAATACTCTCTGGAACAGCTGCACCCATTTTACAAGCCAAGCGCAAGCAGATTTACATTTTTTCAAGGTCTAAAGGGGTCAAACTACTTCAGTGCTTCTCGGAATCCACAGTCTGCTGTTTGCCACTTCCAGATCCAACTCTCACAAAACTGCAAGAGGAAGGTGACTGATTTATGCTTTTGACACCTCATTTACTGTTGTTCAAGTGCATTTTAAATGAGAAAGATGAAGCTTTGCAAGATGTGTCAGTGTACAGCAAGTATATATTGAAGAACAACATATTCAAATACAGCTGACCAAAGGGAACAAACATTGAAATGATAAAGGAATCTCCACATCTCATGGAGGCTCATTAACCAGACACTGGAGTGCTGGAAAGTTCTCACATCCTGTGTAGGTCATGGATTGAAAGCTGACTGAATAATGAGGGAAGAGGCAAAACAGAGTTAAAAGAAACAAGGAAAACTGGACTTCAGAGGGACTGAGAAATAAATGTTCTGCAGTGGAAGGGAAAAAAGTGGCAGTTTAATGTACAGTAGCAATTAGTTTTGTTCATAATGAAGAAATACATCATATCTGGATCAAAAGATCACTTAGCCACCTCTGTAAGTTCAAGTCTAAGTAAGGCTCACAATTTCATTGGGACTTTTTAACAAAACATAAAACCGTCAAAAAACCTCAAACTCAAGAAAACCCGAGTAAGAACATGAAGAGATTTTTGGGGGTTTTCTGCTCCATTGTTAACTAGCCTTCTATTTCTTCCATATATTGCTGGAATACATGGCTCTAACTTACTGCATGGAATTCACCGATACTCAAGATCTCCTTGAGCAGTATCACGCGCCTTGAACATCATGTTCTTAAAGGTGTCAAAACCATAAAAACATCTCTTTTTTTCTTATGAACAATTTCAGAGACAAAAATTAATCATGACCTGCTATGTAAAAAAGGAAAAAAAGAAGTCTGCTGTCTGCTATACATGGCCACAGATGCACAGGATGTTTCTTCAGGTAAATGAATTCTGATTACGAAATTAATACTAAATGGCCAAACCCACTGTTGCTGTTTCCTTCCAAATACATGCACAAGGCTCTGGCCACTGCTGGCATTCTAATTAACATTGTCCATGAACAGAACAAGGCCAGAAGGAAAACAGACTGTTGTTTAAAAAAAGTATTGAAATACATACATTCCCCCCCACCCCCAGTTAGATATGTTAACTAGTTTCTCTTTAAGCTCTTCAAACACTCTTTTTATGACCAACTTTTTTCTAAAAAATTGCTCATTAGTTAAGGTTTCTGACAATATCATGTATGTAGAGTTCCCCTCTTTGCAATTTCTTCTACAAGTTCTTCATTTAGTAGAGAAACGAACTTTTAACAGCTTGTATTTTGCCATTACAGAATTCTTAAATTTCAACTTGCCTCATTGGAACACCCTGTCTGAAAACAATAGTTTAACTCACAAATAAACAACTCTTCAAATGGGTTTGCATTGGGGTAGAGTGTTTCATTTTAACTGATTTCTACTTGTAATTGAAACCCTTTCTCCATACTAAATCTACTTTTGAGATAATCGTATTGAGGAGGAATAGAGGAGTTATTCTTCTGGCCTTGAAAGACTATTTAAATCTTTTCTACAACATGATATAGGCCAAATTGAATTGGATAGTATGCAGGGGGATTACCACGTGGCACCCACACATCATCCCATTAATCACACTCTAACCTTTCAAGCTGTTCAGCACCCTCTCCTCACATGTTATTGCCAGATTTTTCAGCAAAGCGGAGCGTGAGGAACCAGATGGAACCTGGTGGTTTCTGCTTTTTCTCTACCCAGTGATTTTATCTCAACTGTTTTTAAGGTTTCAAAGATGGCAATTGCACCTCTTCAAAACTGTATACAGGAAGCTTTTGGAAGGTTCAATTTCTTAGGCTTAGAGCCTTGCAACTCTTTGCCCTGAGAGCTGATTTTAGAACCTGATATTAGGGAGCCTCTACACTTGTTTCTGTTTGGCATAGAGAGAATTTGACAATTTGTTTTTCTATTAAAAATGGCTCTGTTGGTGACGAGAGGAAGGTGAGTGAAGTGAACAGCATCAGAAAGCAGAAATACAGCAGGGACAGGTGAACAGAGGAGTTATAGGGTCATACCTTTGCAGCTTTGGCAATTCATCACCAGCTGTTGCATGTAAATGAGCAGCCAGGCTCCTTTTTGAAGTGTCCACCCCAGCCTGTGTGGGCTGGGCCCTCCCTCTGCCTCCCTCTGCCTCCCTCTGCCTCCCTCTGCCTCCCCCTCCCTCCC
>VZTE01000461.1:262630-315720 GCA_013397775.1 Eulacestoma nigropectus
CTGCGGGCTGAGCCTTCGGCTCAGGCCAAGTCAAGCTGCGCTTTCCAGTTTAAAATAAAGAGAGAGGAATTTTGAAGTTCATTCCTCTCTAGCATCAACTGAGCAAGTTTTCAAGATCGTCATTTTGGACTCATGGGGAATTTAGGTATTTCAGTCCCACTTACAAGCTTACATCTTTCTTTGGATCTGCTCCCAAGGCCATTTAGTACAACAGAAGATTTCTAATTCCTTGTGTGGATTCTTATTTTTGATCATAACCTCTGCTTGGAGAGACCAGAGAATTAACTGAGAAAAATTTTCCTCGTGGAAGAGAAATGGGCAGCCAGCTCTTTTTTAATTTACACATAACTAATACTAAAATGCTACGTAGTGTCTGATTAGTAAGAAACAAATTCAACCAATTGTAAGACATAGTGCAAATGTTCTTTCCTCGCTTCCCTCAAGCAGCTTGCTCCCGATGATTAATTCCAATAGCATTACACATATAGACAGACTTAAACCTGTGCATAATCTTATAAAAAATTGGGTTCTGGATTGTGCAGAGGTCAAATTACCATTTAGACTAATGATTTGTTACATATTTGCTCAACTCCAGTTTATTGTGCCATGGCATCGAATGGCAAGGGCCTAAATTTATATGTTAACAGCAAAAGCAAAGATTTTGAACAGAAACCTGCAGGAAGTAGCATTTCTAGAGCTGCTGTGCACAGTCCTTTTTTTATTTAAATAGAGGGGTCAGTGACCTCCATCATCATCGTGTCTGGGCTCAGTGTTCCACTGTGCAGCACAATCCCTTGATTGAGAAGAGCTATTAGAAAATTCAGCTGGCTGAGAAATCTGACCTGCTGAACACTCTTAGGTACTTTATAATCAAATAAATGATCACATATATTCTCTGCTGACAGCTTATGGCTCTGATTGCAGAGCTGCTGGATTTTGTTAATGTGCCTACAGTTCTTTAATGAATTGTTTCTTCACTTTCTGATTTGACTTCTTTAACAAATTTATCTTACTTTAATATTTTTCAGGACCGTAATCAAAGTCAGTACTCCAAATTTCAGTACTGCAAATTTCTCCCATAATATGTTCCCAGAATTCCCTTCATAAGCAGTTTTTTTTTTAGCAGTTATAACTCATAAATTGTATTTGGAACTTTTCTAGTTTGGTTTTGGTTTTCTATGTTTTTTTGGGATTTGTTTATCTTTTTTAAAATCCTGGATTGTCACAGATAAGTTCACACTTCACCTTTCAATTCACGCAGGGTTTCTCAAATATATATGAATATAAATGAGGCAATATTAAAGTATCTTCTTCTGATACTTACGTATTGATTGCTTTTCTATCCCTTTATTTGTAACAATATTTCAAAAAACACATAATTATCACAGCTATGAACCATGAATTTATTTCAAGTTGCTGCCTCTTGTTTTGAATTAGGCAAACTCTACTTAGCCTGACACATGGATTTGCTCTTTTCCCATTTGTGCTCTTACCCTTGCAGCATCAAGCACACAAAAAAAAGTCAAAAGCTTTGAGATCCTTCTTCCCCAAAAAGTGCTGGAATTGTGAATGAAGCTGAGCTGTAGCTTTGGGCTTCATTTACCCTTTACCTTTGATGCAAGCAGGACAAGCAGAAAGTCTTGCTTTAATAGACACACATTTGGCTGCTATGGAGCAAACTGATCAAAGGTATATTGAAAGCTCTATTCTATTCTTGTTAAACATTATGATTTACCACTGGAAGGAGCTAGAGTAGTGATGTTGAATCACTGAAGAAACAAGCACAGGGCCAGCAAAATGGTTAAATAATCTGTGAGAAAAGGAAAAAAGGGAATAAGTATCTTACCTGAGAGAAAGATGTAGTCAGTTATTTTCTGAGATGCAGAGAGCTGTGGTTCTGATTTAGAAACTCTTATGTATGAAAAATGGGTCGTGTGAAAAGCAAGTCTGATAATTTTAAAATGGAAATTATTTTCTTCTGTTAAGAAATAAATTATGTGGGTGGTAACAGAGAGAAGTTAGCAGAAAGACAGAGCCACTCAGATAAAACAGATTGTCTGTCTCGCTTGGTGAGGCTACAAGGTCACAGAGGGACTGTTACCTTGGTGAGAAAGTGATTCACTTTATTAAGCACATTTTTTAGGTTGTTCGTTTAAAACTCATAATTTCATCAGTATGATGGAAATTGGTCAACTACTTGACAGGAATAGAAAGTTTTTTCCCTTCTTTTTCCTTTCCTTCCCTTCCCTGCCCTGCCCTGCCCTGCCCTGCCCTACTCTGCAAAATAAAGAAGTGGTTTACACTTCCAGTCCAAGGGAGAGTCAAATGAGGGCATGCAAACCGTGGGGGAAGCTGAATGCCCAGCAGGGTGTTTAATCTCTCTATTTTATTATAAAGTGCAGGAGACAACAGTTTGGTTTAGCAGACTAGTTTTGATATATAAAGTTTTGGATAGACGATAGTCTGACTAATGGCTTCAGCATAGAGAGGAAATTTATCCTTACAAAACCTCCTCAAGTTCAGGCATTTTCCAAAAAGCAAGTCCTCAACAAGTTACAGTAGAAGGCAGAGCTGCCCTGGTGCAAATGTGGGCTGTAGATGGAGCCAAGTGTGCAATAGGTGATATTCCCAGGACATTGTGTGCTTGTTCCAACAACTTCAAAAAATTGCTACCAGAACTCATATTAACTATATAATTAATCATTTTATATATGTTTAAGATTGTGTGTATGGGATTTTGCATTAGGGTCTCAGTCAAGGGAGGCTTTTCTCATGAGAACTTGATCACCGACATTGTTCTGGCACGACTCTCACACTAATGACACACCTAAGCTTGGTACTTCTCTTGATGCCAGCTCTCTTCTTGTGTCCCTCCATCATGGCAGGTTTGGGGGCATTTGTTGTGCTGTTTTCTTTTGGTTGTTTTGTTTTGTTTCCCCCAAAGAATTGGTGTTGCTATGACCTGATTTGCAGCTGTGGTTAGAAAAACTGTGTAATGTCAAGAGCCAAGAAGAGCCAAGACCTGCCTGTGCTCAACAAGCTCCTTTATATTTGCTTGTGTCTGGTGCTAGGACAGCACAGCTCCTGTCTTTGCTGTCTTACAGCATCCTTAGGCAAAAGTCTCTGACGAAGCATCAATCACCCAGACTGCTTAAAATCCTGCCGGTCTCATTCAAGAACCAGTGATGAGCTACATACCTTTATCCCATCTTAATGTTCATTATTGATGTTGCTGTAAAAGCTGCTTCACGCTGAATGATATGTAGGTGGAGGAAAGAGTTTTATGCTTTGGTGAGGTGAACAGTTATTAAAAGAAGAGAAAAAGCCTGAGTGATGCCTTATGATTTAATGAAAACATCTCTCCTTTCTGAGGAATGGTGCGAGGGGTCTAACCCACATGCTGCAGCACCAAATCACCTTTGGCTTGACAGATCTGAAGCAAACCCTTGACACAGAACCTGCAAGTCACTCCCTGTTTCCTGTTCTGCTTTGCTGCTTGCTACAGCCTCTGTTGTGCCTTGTGTTCTGTACAGCTCTTTGTGTCCTACAGGGCAATCACTATTTTCCAGTTCTGGCCTCATCTGCTCGCACACAACACAGAACGGCCTCCCAAGGACTGCAGGAAGGCAGAGCTGGTGCTTTCCAAGGCTCTGTCCCCACATCAGCCTGATACAGCTGACAACAGTGTCCTCTGATCACTCCCAGTCCCTCTATCTTGAAAGTTGCTCAAGCACAACACTTTGTTGAAGCTGCTCTTTTAAATCAAAGTATTTGGGAGCTGTGAGTTCTACTCTGTCTTTTAAGAAGACATTCTTGCAATGGTTGGGATTGCAGTGCTATGGCTCAGGAAAGAAAACTCTCTCACATGTCCTTTGGTGTTTTCTTTGTTTATTTGTTTTGTTGTCCCTTTTCTATGTCTGTAATTTTACTGGGGTAGCTCAAAACCTTGCCCTGGAAAGCTGCACCCAGCTTATTTCTGGTTTGGGCATGGTGGTGTGGGTGGGGTGTTAAACAGGCACCTTTGTTGGGGTGAGGGGGCCAAGTATGTTTCTGTAAGCTTCTTTTCTGGCAATCCTGAGTAACATTAGTCTTTATTTAATGGAACAGAGACCTGAAAGCTTTTACTTGTAACAGTACAATAAAGAACACCTGAAAACTGTTGATTCAGAAATGTATCCATTTTGGATTATGGGATCCATCAAATGACCTGCCAACAACATTGTACTGCCAACAATGTTGACCTCATTGTCTCTTCACAATTTACTCTTTTCTGAGTCGCAGTAGCCAGGTGAAAGCCCCGCTAACTCTCCTGGAACCAAATCCTGCTCACTATATCCAGATAAAGACGACAGGAATACAAAATCCTGGAGGAAGCTTCTCTGGGGTACTGAGCTTCTTCAAGGACTATCAATAAGGCTGTAGGAAAAGCACATTATTCTTTGTCTGAAATGAAAAACAAACAAAAAGCCATTTTATCTAGCCCCAAGATCAATTTTTTAAATATTTTGAAAAGAAAAATAATTAATCAGATTGCAATTATTTTCAAAATTCAGGTTTTACTTATAAGTAGTTGCTGGTCAGGATGGCATTTTCCACAAAGAGTCCAGAAACTTAAAATTTATGCAGCCCCATCTATTAATGAACAAAAAATGCACCAGAGTTTTATTTATATGATAATACCATTTGATGCAGAAGGAGCAATAATTCACCACTGCCTTTTTAGACATTCACTGAAAGCAAAACAAGCAGTCCTTGGTAGAATGCAGCATTCAAGTTAATCCTGAACCACAGTTTCAATTCTAAGTGTGAAGGGAGGTATTGAATGCTACTACTGAAAGTGGAATTTTATACTGGACTTTTCCTCCTGCAGTGGTGCTTCACAACCCACACCTGGCTAAACCAGCAAAGAGATCATGGTGGGAAAGCTGGCTGCCTTAACATCCTTATTCATCCGTGGCTGTCCTGTGCAGGGCCAGGGGCTGGACTTTGATGATCCCTGTGTGTCCCTTCCAGCTCAGGAGATTTTACAATTCCGTGGTTCCTTGAATACTAAACTTCCTTCACTCACAGAACTATTGATGAAGAGTCATGACTAACAGGCCAGTTCCGTAAATTTAATCTGAAAAATTAATCTGCAGAGAAACAGAGTGCGTGGGAAGAATTCTAGAAATCTGTGTTTTTGTCTTCAAATATTCAGAAGAAAAGGAGAAAAACCCCTCAGAGTTAAAGGAAATGAGTTATCCACCAAGCCAAGGTGCCATGTGGTTGCCTGACTGTACACTTGGCAAGAGAGTTAGGACCAGAACATGCCATTTCAACAATTCTCAAGGCAAAGAGAACCATTCTACTTTCAGGTACATGTGGGAGAAAAGTGTATGAATAATGAATTTTCTATAATATATTTCCCATGCATTATTGAAAATTTACAGATACCCACATGCTTTTTCTGTTACATCATTGTGATGCACTCAAGACATTCTGTTGATCTCATTAGTGTAAAGAAATCATACTGGATGTGTTTTACAGCTTACAATTATTTTTTTGAAACTTGAGATGACACACAAATATTTTAGGAGATGATTCATTGCAATATAAATTCTTTATATCCGCATTCCAGCACTGGGAGGGAGGTTGTTTCTCCGAAGGAACTAAGTAAAAATAAAGAGCATTTGCTAAATCATATTTTCACAAATGCCTAAGTTTATTAGCACAGCTCCTTAGTTTTGTGACTGAAGTTTTATGGTGCTCTGGAAAGCTCTATTGGTGTTCAGTGATACATATTATCATGCTCAGGCTCCTCCTTACTACACAGCTCCAACTTGATGTAAATTCACAAGAAAGTTTCAAAAGTAAGACACAATTTACCTCATATCAGTGAGTGACTCATTTCTCACAAGTTCAACCCACTACTTCCCTTAAGAGCCATATCCCAGTGCTGGTGACATCTGATAGAATCAACTCCGCTGTGTTAGTGGCAACAGAAATTTTGCTGTGTACTTGAGCAGATTCAGGATTTTGTCTTAAGAAAAAAGATTGCTAAACAAGTATTCTGAAGTGTAAGAAAGAGCTAGCAAGTGAATTTTTATTCAGTTACAAATAAAATGGTATCTAACATGAATTGGCACATCAAATATTGGATTAATGCCTGCTGTAGGGATATTTCAAAAGAGCTAAATCTATAGGTATGCGAATTTAGCAACTACTTGCAGGTGAGGTGAGCAGTGCCCTAGAATTGTAAAGGGTTTGAGTACAGGCACCATTCACAAAACTTTAAGAGTGGATAAATATTTGTGATAAATTCCCCACTGCAAAGCTTTAAGTAATAAAAAGCATATTCGCTCTGTTGTAGCTTGCCTTTATGCTGCAGAAGGCATTTGAAACTTGACAATAATGTGAACCTACTGTTGGAAATAAGCATGGATGTTGCATCAATGAAGTTTCATAGAGCTCTGGGATCCCACTGATCTTGGTTTTTTGAAGACACTTGATATTTTCTATTGAATCAGTAGGTTCACAAGTGTAGTTTGTGCTGAACAATAAATGAGGAATGCAACTGAAATTCATTATTGGACCCCATTAGATACCACACATTGATTAGTATTATCTTTTTGTCACAAGGCTTATTGCTTGAGAAACCCTTCTTTTATGAAAACAATCATTCTTGCCTTTAATATTTCTAAAAATTCTCTTGACCTTGTGCCTTCGTGACCTCCTTTTATAGTTTTACTGAAAATTGAAATCCCCCATAATCCGTCAGTTTCTCGGTCTGGATTCTGTATTCAGGGAGGTCAGTGATGGAACCTCCATGCAAAATTAAGAATTAGATTCATAGGTTTCTTTTCCACTCAAGTATTTCAAAACTAAATAAACTTACCACTATAAACAGTATGGAAAATGAAAATTTAGTTTGCTGGAAATAACTGAGAACTTCCTAGACCTGTTTATTACCATTAATATTTACCTTCTCGAACAAAGAAAGACAGCTATTATTGCTTTCATTATGTCCTCTACATTCAGCCTCCATTGCTGCCTCTGTGCTTCATTTTAAAATGGAGCAAAAGAATTGTCTAAATCCAGGAATTCCTGAAATCAGAGAAGTGACAATTGCAGGTCAGACCCCTTGGTCATGTAACCTAACTCAGAGCTGAACATCAACAAAATGTTCTGATTTATGACCTAAAGCAGGAAAATTAATATTTTTTTTTGGTTCTTAACAAACAAACACACTTTTCCTTTATTACCAAATTATTACCTTTATTAATCTTGGTGATTTTTCTATAATGAGAAGTATATTATAGATATCTGCTATTATTAGGCTTCAGCTGTTCAAGTAAGTTTTTATTCAAATCACAATTGCATCACTTTCAATCCTATTCTCTTACTAACACCCACAAACAAACAAAACCCCCAAAAGCACCCCACAGCTGTAGTCTGTAAAAGATATTTGGAAAAAAGAAACTGAATATATCTTGTCTTATTAAATACATCTTGTGTTCTTTTTCTGACCAAGTTTTAAGCAAGTATACTGTGGAGTACTACACAGGTGCAAAGAAGAGCACTTGCTGTTGTAGAAGCTTGATAAGAGGGTGAAAAGATTTTGAGCAAGATTTTGCAGCTTATTCTTCCTATTAAAAGCAATCAAGAGTTGTAGAGGTAGAAAATGCAGGAACAGCATCGGGGAATATTGACAGTTTCTCTCTTAGGCATCAAAAAATGCCTTTTAATGGTCACAATCATCTTCTTATTCTTGAAACCTTAGAGTCAGACCTGTTCATTTGAGTCAGCCATATGTGCTAGCTGTAACAATTAATGCTGCTCCAAGCAGGATGCAGCAGATTACTTAGGGATGAACCAGATTATTCAGGGATCAGCCATGTAGTGCTGCAAT
Source organism: Eulacestoma nigropectus (assembly GCA_013397775.1). Taxonomy (NCBI): domain Eukaryota; kingdom Metazoa; phylum Chordata; class Aves; order Passeriformes; genus Eulacestoma; species Eulacestoma nigropectus. Next base: position 270,519 of record VZTE01000461.1, read on the forward strand.
GAACACCGTGCAGGAGTAGAGAAGGACGGCAGCCCTTCAGTATCTGCAGTTCCACTGCTGCTCCTCTCCATGTCAGGGTGGGTTGTTGTAAATCTTATTGTGAAAATGGATGTCGCCTTCAACAGTTTTTTGTAATTGCAAGAATTTTTTCCTCACTTGTGAGGAAAGGCCATTGGCTGCCTCTGGACTGCTCTAAGGAGCTGTTTCAGGAGCATTTTCACCACAGTTCTCCTTGAATGACAAGATCACTTCATGTAGTGAAAAAAAATTGCTGTTGTTACCAGGCTTATTTAGTCATGGGAAATTTCTCTGGGAATATTTTTTTCTCATTACTGTACACACAATTGGCAAAGTCTGTCTGTGCAAGACTTCCAGCTCAATTTTGAAAACCCAAGGGGTTTGAATAATTCAGATAATCTGCGAATAAACATGCTGGCTTTGTGGCACTTATCTGAGTTGCCAAGCCTTTGGAGGCTTTGTCATCAAATTCTCATTTACCAAAGAGTTAGAAGATTTGTTAATGTTATATAATTTATCACTCCACTGTGCTGGATGGTGCTCTAAGAGCTCGGCTTGCTTTTCACAAAATTACACTGATTTTAAGCCACAGCACTTTCTAACTTGAATGGCTCTGAGTGAAGAATCAGGCCCTTAGTGTTTCATGTGAATAAAATATCAGTGCTGTGAGTCACAGCAGCAAACTGCTGAGCAGGTCACATCCAAACCTGCAGTTCTGCTGGACTGCTGCTCCTCCTACTCCTTGTTTTAAGATCTCTTTCCACTGCTAGAGCTCAGTGGTCAGAGCCTGTCTGCAAGTTCAAGTGAAGATTTTAACTGTTTTGCTCATCTGAAAATAAAGTCAGGAGACTGACACAGGTAGAATCACCTGGATTTTTTTCTTTTTTTTTTGGTCACATTTGGATAGTCAGTCACAGACAAATTTTAGAAGTCTTTAGGCATGTGATTGTGGGACTGATTTGTGACTACAATTACTTCCCTTATGGGTGCCAGCTGGGTAAGTAAACATTAAAATGCCAGTATAGGACACACAACTATCTCTATAATCACAGTTTCTGCACTTCTAGAATACCTGAAAGTGTCTCCAACAAGAGGAAGAAGAACCAAACACATTTAAAACAATTTTACATTAAATTCTGAAAATACTGAAGCTTATTATATGTCACAGTACCTACTTGAACCAGTCCTCAGTTTCTTACTTCCCTAAAATTCTGAAAGCTGGTGGTTTGATTGGTTTAAAATAAAATTTTTGACATAGTCAATGAGCCAGCATAAATCCATTCCTTAATAGCTTTACAGAAGGTACATTATTTTGTGAGGCAGAGTCATTCAGAACAGAACCATGGTATTTTTAAAAACGGCTTTAGCTGCAACCTAAGTTAACTCAACCAGATCAACTGGATCTGCCCAGTTTTGCTGAGCAGCTTCCAGACAATTTTAAAGACTCTTAATTAAAGTCTTCACTAGCACAAAATTCCAGTCAAGGCTGTTCTGGTGACTAGAGGCCAGCCCTGCTCAGTTTAAGGAGAGAAAAATGTAATGCAGAAGCTTTTAAAGACAGGAATCTTTATGGAATTGGATATGTTGGTTTTAAGAATCTGGAGTAGTACTATCTGACCAATTGTTTTTACTCAGCTCTGCTAATAAAATTACCTCCTCTATCCTGAAGTTTGGAGCTAGCTTTGTTAAAAATAGTCAGTCTCCACTCACAAGGAACTCTAAAAAACCTTTTCCTTTTCTTGAATCAAACTTGGGTTTGCTTTTCAGGGATAGCAAACTACTCCTCTGACCCAAACCTGTGGCTCTTCTGTTCTGCTGCTTTCCTTGCATGGCAGAGGGTACATTTGGGGGAGGGAAATACACTGCAGAGCAGCAGATATGTGCAGATTTATACACCTGTACTTATATTTTATGCAAGAATGAGTTTCAGTTCTCTTATCACTGCCCTCAAGTGTCTCCGCATGGTGTAGTGAACAATGTGACTAATCTGCATCAGGCCATTCCTTTCCATCAAGGTTTCTTTCAGAGACACCTGGAAAGATTTGAGTCAAGGGAAGGCATAAACTATCCAGGCTATCCAGCTGGACCCCTGGCTCTGTAACTTTCACTGTAACACTGGCTGACTGCACAACTGTTCCATGAACCAACTGCTCACCCTTTCCCTCCCACACTCTGCATTCAGCCCCAGTATTTTATGAAAAGGTCTCATCTTTCTTCCTCCACGTGCCTGTATTTTGCAGGCCCATTCTCCATCTGTCTGTTTGGAACTTCCTTCCCTTTCTTCCTCATGCTTTTGCCTCTCCTCCCAACTGTTAGGAATTACCCTCAATGCCCTTCACACATTAGCATTTGTTGTATTAACCAAAGTTCTTTCCTTTGATTCTGTAGGGTGCAAAAGCACAGAACTGAGGGTTAGCTACTAATATGGTGTGTGGAACAGCGCTTCAGCTTGTGAAACTAAAAATGTTAATGCTAGAGTTTATCATGTCTTGCTCCACACATTCTTTGTCATTCCTTGCTTTGCCTTCAACTTCTCTTTTGCTTTTCTGTGGCTGAACACCTTTGGTAATATTCCCCTGACCTAGAGGCCTAAACCTCACAAACTTCCTAAACTGAAGCATACATCTTTCAAGGCAACTTCAGGTTCTCCAAAATAATTCCCTGCACCAGAAACAATCCTTTCTAGCTACCCATTTTCCCCCAGCGGCTCTGCTTTAATCATACATGTGCTTCCCTATTACGTCAGCACGTGTTTCCTTCCCTGGAAGAGCCAATAGCTGGAGGAAGCCTGAGCTGCAGCTCCTGCCCATTCTATTATTCTTTTAATTAACTTTGGAAATCTCTGGTTCAGGGAGCCAGCACCTTCACTCATACTAGGTTGCTTCCCTTCCATTAGAAATCTTGCTATCTTGAGTGAAGCTTAAGTGTATTTGGAATTCCCTAACAAGTGTCTTTTACTGCCAGAACCATGGCAGCAAGTGAAGGTGGAAAAAGGATTTTCAGACTTAGAGGGGTTTAGATTCTCGTCTCCTGTTTATCAGTGTGAGTGTTCCTATGCACTGAAAAACAAGAAAGTTTTGATGCTGTGAGATAGGACTGGGCACTTCCAAACTCCAGAGCACCAACCCCTGTAACCTCAGACTTTGCTCTGTTTCACCAGATGTGGCTGAGGTTTGTGATTTTCTGTGCTCAGTCTTTGTTCAATACCATTCACAGAAAGTTTTAGGATACAATTTCTGTGAGCAGTGGTGGTAGCAGCAGTGCTGAAATGGAGTCTGAAAGAGCACAGTGCAGTTAGGCAGGTCCCACAGCTGGGCAGAAAAACAGAACTTTGCTGTGCCAAATACAAACCAGTACTTTCTCAGACAGATGAATATGGGCTAGGACCAATAGCTGCCTAAAACCCAAACATGAATCAAGGTTGGGGTGTCATTATTAAGCAGAATGTTATCAACAGAATAACAAATCCTGTCCTGGAACTCTAACACAGATTGATGGATTCTCTTCTTTTTAATTAGCTGGATGTTGTTTATATTTCACAGGGAAAATTTAGCAGGTGCCAAAAGCTGGTCACAACTCCTTAATCTAGTCCATTCCTACACGTGTCTTCCTTGAAGTCTCTGTTTTTTGTATCCTTGCAATATTTATTCAATACTCTCCTCTCCTAAACTCTTTGTCCTGTTTGAGTTGTGCCAGGATTATCTTCCTGTTCCCACCACCACCACATTGTCTCTTGGTTATAAAAAAGAGAAATAAGTTTTAAATATCTGCCAAACCATTTGTATTTTGTGGTGCTGAGTTTGCTGTTTGTCACATGTGCAGTTTCCTTCGCTGACTCCCAGAAAACCATGAGTGGAGTTTCCAGCTAAATGAGAGTAATTTATTGTGTTTGGTGGATAGGTATCCTTTGAGTTTTTGTTGACATCAGGCTCCTCACAGACTGGAGCTGCTGCTAAAGCAGTTAAATATTTGTGCATGTCATCTTAGCGAATGAGGGCTTGTCCTGCAAAAAAGCAAACATAGGTTTTGTAAATATATGTAACTGAGGAATAGGTACCTTTTTTTTCTTATGCTTTTGCGGGCAGAAGAAATGAACTTGTATAAAGCAAATTCAGGAGGTTTTATTGCTCATCCAAACAGAACAGGCATAGCAGAGGAACGAAGCACCTCTCAAGAGGATCCATGTAGCTCTCTCCACTTTTGTAGAGCGGCAGAACCAGGATCATTCATGTTATCTGTTGAGCTACAGTAGAATGACTCTCTGACACTATTTACACAGGTTATTTAGTTTCCACTCCTACAGGGGTAAATTTTTTGTCTGGTCCAGAACATAATTTGAAACACCATCCCATATTCCTTTAACTGCATCAGAGCTTCACCTGGGTGGCATTTCCAGCCATTTCAGTTTAGAAAGAATTGATCTGACCAGTTCTCCTGTCTTTTCTGGAGCAACTACTCACAAACCAGATAAACCTACGATAAAAACACAGAGCCCTGCACACACACTTCTCCCCAGAGAAGGGCTAAAACAATAAATGTTGCATCAAGAGATATCAGTCACACTGCTGAATGTGCTACTGCATGATATGCTACACACAACAGGCACAGCTTGCAAATTTACATAGAACATAATAGATGAATTTGGGGAAATGCCACTAGAGGCACCTCTTCTCAATCTGACGCAGTTGTCCTGTGCAGGCAAAATGGTTACAGATTGCAGTGTTATAGGAGAAAAATGGGAGAAATCAGTTCCTGTTTTCTTTTCTAGTTAAATTCTGGGATTTCTCCTGTTGTAGAAAGTGCATGGGGTAACTAGATTTTTTTCCAGCAGCTCCTGAGAAACACTTTGTTGAGTTTTGGTTTTTGTTTTTTTGTTGGGTTTTTTTTTTTTTTTGGTCTTTTTTTTTTTTTTTGGTCTTTTTTTTTTTTTTTACTTTAATCTGTTATTTTGGACTTTTTCCAAACATTTGTTTATGTTAAGCCACTGTGTTTCAAGAAGAAGCAGTTTAAAAAAAAATATTTTCAATAACTCTTTTTTTTTAAATTAATGCCTTCCTATACTGTAAAATCTTTTACCATTGAAATGTATTAGCAGAGATGAACACAACAAAAACATACAGAAATATTTTCACTAAAGATAGGAATTTCAGGAGTGCTTTTTAGTACCAGATCCTTATTGAAACACAGAAGCAAATCCTTTCTGACAGCCTGCTGCAATTACAGATGCAGTGCAATTGAAGAGCTCCTCTTGTGGAACTCATTTGGAAAGGTGTTGATAGCCCGTGTGACAAGGAGTGCTCCCTCCAAAGAGGCTCTAACACAGCTCCAGAGTTATGTTCCCACTGGCAGAAGAGACAATGAAACATGGCCATTAGCTCCACGCCATGATGGGAAATAAACGATGATCCAGGCATGGCCTTGTACATCAAATGAAGTTGCAAAGTAGGGCACTGGGGTCTGGAGAGTGGCTCTCGACTCGCCCATCTCTGCTGCTGCTCTGCCGCCCGTGACTGAAGCAGATTCATGACCGTGATGGGAAATTAATGCTGACTGATGACAGGCAGCCTACAAATCTCTGCCTCCCTCTCCTCTCTCCACCCATGAAAAATACCACCGTGTTCCCATCACTTCAGCCTCCTCTTCATTGACTCCTAAATGCCTCAGTGTAATCTTCAAAAAGTTAATTTCCTATAAGTGAGGAGATATCTTTATTTGCAAACTTGGTCCTGTAAAAATTTTAGCTATGCAGCTCCAGAGCCTATTTTTCACACATGAGTTTAATGTACCTACCCAAAATCAATTCTGTCTCAGAAAAATACTCTAATTACATTTTACTGCCATGACTGAATTTATTGCTTTCACAGATAACATCATTCACATAGAACCTGTACTTAAATGGAAGAGTAACATCTCCTAGAATAATTGTTATGCTATTTATGGTAAAATACAGGTGACCAGTCTGTAACTGAAGATTTTTGAAGCTCATTCTGCATCTTGATCCACCCCAGCCTTTTATGTCTGAGGTAATAATGGCAAAAATGACATAGTGATGCATCTATTTATCCATCAGTCATGTTCTTTTTCCTTGTACCACAGTGTGTTTTCTGACAGCAGTATAGATGAATTCCAGTGTTTTGTCAGCCTCAAACAATAACACAGAACTGCATTTCAAATATAAAATCCATAAGACTTCTAAACATGACCAAGCTTTGGAATAGGTGTGAAGATTGTTCTTCACTATCAGTTTAAGATTTACAATCCAGATATTTCTACTCTTGGCATTAACTATTTTTCCTGTGCCTTAAAAGTGATTCTTTAAAATAAAGAATTCAAATAAAAAGTTCAAGTGTGCCTACGAAGCCAGATTAGCATGAAGGATGATGCCTCTCCCCAGAAGAGGAGAGCAGTGTTGGCCAATAAAGGCAGACACAAAAAGCTACAGTATTCGTCTGGTTTTCAAACTGGTTCAGTCCTTTGTGTGTCCTTTCTGTTTCTACAGAGCAAGCACATGACAGGACGTGACGTGCAGGAACAGGACCAAAGGTGTCTGCAGTTGTGCTGAGAGTCTGTGAGGTGCCACTCCTGACGTTCCTCAGGAAGCCAAGGGGACACTTTGCCACACCTGTCTCTGCTTCACCCTGCCAAAACCAGCCCAAAGAGCATCCCAGCCAGCACAAGTGGATCCCATCAGGGTGTCTCCTCAGCTTCCAGGGATTTGCAAGAGATTTGCAAGATTTGCAGTCTGGATCCAAAATATCTTTTGTCCTACAATGCAGGGTTAATCTGTATCATTACAGTGGCCTTAGGGACTGCCAGGGACAACGATGAGGGCCACCTAAGCCACTTCCCCTTAACTGAAACTCTCTGTAGCTTTGCAGGCTGCTTCTGAACTTGCAGAATGATTGCTACACTCAGACAAATCCATGTCCCTTTCACACAGCTTCATTTTTCCCACTTTGGGAGCCCTCAGCTGTATCCCTAAGCAGACAGTTCCTTGGAAAACCTGTCCTGCCTAACCTGTGCTGTGGATGCAGGCAGAAGCAGGGAATCCTTGACCTTGTTAAATATTCCAGAGTTGTGCTGAACATGACAGAACTGTGCAGCCTGGACAAAGACAGGCTCTCACAAACTGTGGAGGGAGGGTTCAAGGATTGATGCCTGTGGGTGAAATCATCCTTCTATAAAGTGGAGTTTCCCTTCTCATTTGCTGGGATGTGGCAAATGACCCTGTTGACACTTCCAGTCTCTTTCAATACAAATTAGAACATGTTAGCCTAAACTGAAAGCATCTCTTTAAGCCACTTCAACACAATCTGTAAGAATGTGCATGTCTGTGCCCTTTCTTGCTGTTCATGAAGCTTCAACTGTAAATATTACTGATACTGACACATATGTTCTGCAGCTTGTAGGCATCTCCATCCCTCCTCCCCTCTTGGGTTACCGCACTTGAATTCCTTCCATAACTGGTCCTTGCACCTCATTTATGTGTTTAATGAGGGATATTGATTCCCAGTGATATCTCCCTTTCTTTGCATATCAGTGAAACTGAAGGAAATACCTAACTTTTTCCTCCTTGGATTCTCCCAAAGAGAAAATCCTTGTGGAAAAAGGAAAGTGCTAATGTGTTACTTCTTTCACATTTGCCATGGCTAATGAACTAATAACTAGGCAAAATAAGCCATTCTATGGAAAATACTCTTATGAATGTAGATCAGAAGTATTTGGATATCCTTCACATGGGATTATTTTGTTACTGTCAACAGAAACAAAGGGGGCTTATATCTGCTTCAGCATAGAGTCATAGATAGGATCACTTAGCTTGGAAAAGACCCTCAAGACCATTGAGTCCAGCTGTAAACCTGGCACTGCCAAGTCCAGCACTAATCCATGCCCCTGAGTACCACATCTACAAAACCAGGTACATGACAGGGGAATGGACAGGGCTGCCAGGGAAAGGGGAGGAAAGGTCACAGCACTGCCCTGCTCTCCACACTGACCCCCTGCCCCCAAACACCTTGGTAAAGGCTCCTGGGATGTCAGTGTCCCTCTACCACTGAATTTCTGCCTCTCTAGACAGAGTGCAGCTGTTTTAAAAACCCCAAACTAATAGATTTTGTGAGAGGCAGAGAGTGCCCTCCAGGCTCCTGTCAGTGCATTATCAAGTGACTCATCACCCAGTACAAAGAAAGAAAATATGAAAGATGCATTTTAAGCAACTAATATTTCCTTTACTCACTTTCTTTGATATTTTCCTAGGGGTGGAAGGGTCATAGGAATCCCATCATAGCTCTTTTTATTCCTACTGAAAGATCTCATAACTTGTGATAAGTTGGCTTGTGCATCCCAGGCAGTTTATGGGAAAGGAATTCAGAGCTTTCAGTTTTCCTGTGGGAATATATAGGCTCCCCTGCTCAGGAACTCAGAGTGTGACCTTGAGGTGTGAATCTGAACCTCCTGTGAAGCCAAAAATTCCAGAGCACCTGTGTTTCTGTTTCACTCTTCTCCATCCTGGCCTCTCCTGCTCAGGAATAGGATGATTATTATTCCTGTATTATTCCTGCACGATTTAATGATCTCACCACAGAAGGGAAATAGGATGGCTCCTGTAGCACTTATGTAAAGAACAGTAAGAGGAATAAACGTCACAGCAGATGTTGCTTCTCTTCCCAGCAATATTCAGTTCCAAACAATCATCTTTCCCATTAATGAAGGAAAATACAAATGCAGAATCTGGCAGCTGAGGGGAGGAAACAAAGGAGTGCTGAGAGTGAATCAGTTTGTTCTGAAAGGGCATTTCTATGGTTAGTGCCAGGGGGATTTACACTTCTCAATTTTTGTGTCACAGCTGACCTTCTTTGCTAAAATATATTCATATATGGTGGGTGTGGCTGTGAGCTACCTGGCTCTGAGCACAAGTTTTTCTCATCTGCCACACAGAAAGTCACACTTAGATTTGCAGAATGAATCATGTAACAGCTTCTTGACTAGGAAGGAGATTCAACAGTCACAGAGAAAAGCCACAGCTGTCTGGGCTAAAAAAAATCTTAATGTCTTCTGAATGTTTGTCTCTGCTCACTTGCTCTTCTTGTGGTTTTGTTCTATTTTTAATCTCCTTTATGACAAGACAGCATTATTGAATGCTGATGAGACAAAACATAGCTCGCTGCCAGGCAATACATTTTTCAGTCACTTTATGGGAGCCCTCACTCTGTGGCCTACAGTGTTTTGGATACTGTTCCAGGCAGCTTAGGCTGATGGATTACATTCCACTGCTATTTGGGGTGTAGGGGGACAAGGTGAGAGAAGATTGGTAGCTGAGAACACCTGACACAATCAGCTTTTTAAACTTTTGCTGTCGAAGTTTTCCTCTGGCAGTAGATCTTATTTTTCAATATGTAAAAAACTTCTGTAAAATATCAGGCAAATGTCCTCCACCTAAGGAACCGTCCCTGACAAAGCTGCTGTGATTCAAGCCCAAAGAGCTTTCCACAGTGGCTGGATCATTGCAGGAGTGTAACAGGCACCTTCCAGGTTACCTCCAGGAGAATCTGGGCCGTGCTTTTACCTGCAGCGTTGTGAGCACAGAAATCCTGTGCAACCAAGCTCCCTCTGACTGGAACAACCTCTATAAGCAGAGTAGCAGCCTGAAAATTAGGTCACTTAGATAGGTCCCTGAATGGATTTAGGTGAGCACAGTAGCCTTAATAGTTAATAAAATTACTGAAGGGTGAATTGAGCTACTTGGAATATCTATACAAACCATTCCTCCTGAGAGGGGTGCCTGAAATAGATCCGAGTGTCTACCAAAGCCACAAGCCCCATAAAATAACTCTCCTGTTTCTGCATGGCCCTGCCCTAAGCCTACATGTTTCAAAGGAGGAATTAAAACGACTGTGGTGCACAAAGCTTTCCTCAGCAACGTTGCTCATCCCACATGCAATTATTTATTTATGTAGATATGGTTTCCCCAGAATACCTCCCTTAGAACATTTGAGCTATCAGTCCTGCAAATCAATAGAACACATCTGGTAAGTAAAATTTGGATGGTCTCATGCTGTGATAGCTTTTGTAATACTTCCTGCATTCATTATTAATGGTTCATTATGGAATTAATAATTTAAAATTCTCTCTGATAATTTTAACAGTCCCCAGTCTCTTATGTTTTTTTTTTTTTTTTAATATATATATATATATATAATTATTATTATCTTATTTGGGTATAACTTTGTGTTCTGGGACCAATATCCTTCATATATTTTCAAAACTTCAGGGACTAATCAAAATACAGTAAAGTCCAGGGAAAATGGATATATAAGTGTTACTTAATATAAAGAAAATCTAAGTTGTGTGTGAATCTCATTTAACTTTTTTTCTTTCTTTGAAGCCTTCTACCTTTTTCTATATCAGTAACTCACTTCTCATATTCCCTTTACAGATATAAGGGGTCTATCACTTCTGGGACCTGATTAAAGATGAGCTTGAGAATTCTACTGTTCGAATCAAATAATGAATATCCAACAGTTCCTGGAGCTGAAGTTAGTGGCAGTCCAAGCAGGAAAGGGTTGGATTTTCACTACCAGTGTCAGCCTATCGCTGGACAGACAGAAAGTTCATTCTTAGGTGAGTTCAACCACAAAATCAGTAGTACCAGTGACTTGAAAAGAAAATATTTTGTCTATCTTATATTAAATCCTTTGAACCCTGAGGTAAAAAAGGCAGTTACTGTGTACAACTTTCTATTAGAAGCATCTCAGAATACTTGTTCCAGAACAATGTTTTGTTCCCAAGTCTCCAGGTAGCAGAGGCCACAAGGAAGGAAGGTTAGCACTGTGGAATAAATGTACAAGTTAATATAATTTGAGTCAGAAACAGTTTTGTTAATAACCTCAGTGATATCAGATTTTCATTCCTCTGATTTCTTATATTTCTTTTATCTACACATTTTCTTCCATGGTAAAAACTTGCAGACCAAATATTCTGCATATTGTAATGACATGTAGAACTGCATCCATATTCCCGAGTGAGAGAAATATTTCTATCAGGAATAACTTATTTTATTTCATGTGCTTTTTATACTTCACATTTTTCAGTTGTGCTGCTTTTTGTACAATTTATATACATTTATCTACCTAAAACTGCATTGTACCAAAGAGCAGAAAATATTTAGATTTAAGAATAAGAAAATCTTTAATTGTTACATGCACTAATATTTTAAATATATTCTTTATGTAAAGACTGGGTGAAGAATAGAATGGAGTTCCAAAGTTGATGCCAGTTAGAATCAGTAATGGGGGAGGAGAACTGCTAAGAGTAAAAGTATGCAGGATTGGAGGAAAGACAGATCTGGGTAATCCCAAAGTTTACAGTTTGGGAGGCAGATTTTCTGTCTGCAAAAGGAAGAATGCTAATTTTATTAAAGTCTGTGTATCAAAGAGCATTCCTGAAAACACTGGAAATAAATTTCATTCCACTTTCGAAGCTCATACTGAGTAGAATTGTACTGTTTTAGGCAGTAACATTCCTACTAAAGTAACTGAAGCCTTCTGAGGAAAAAGAGGTCCTCCAGCTTTCTGAGCAGGAACTTTTTGTAGGCAATTGTACATTGTTCTATAAACTCAGCTTGGCTGAGGATTCGTGTCAGAGTAATGCTGCTAGAAAACCTCCAGTGAATTTGGAGTAGGAAACATCAGTCAATATGAAAGTTTTTTTTAAATGTCCTCAAGTTTAGAAAATACATTAGAAGTATCTTACGGACAATAAAGTTCTCCATCATTTTGTGCACATGCTTCAGAAAGAACAGGCAAATATTGCAATGAAATGGACACTGAAAAGGACGCAATAGTTTTGTGTAAAAACAGCTCTTAGAAAATTCCAAGAGTAAGAGAATCTGTTGCAATCCTTTAGTCTTGACTCCAGCGTTGTACAGGGCATAGGTTTCCCTAGAATTGATTGTTGCTTTGAGCCCAGTAAATGCTGGGTAATTAGAGCTTTTATCTTAGATAGTATTTTAATTATTTGTGCTGTCCTTCTCTGACGTGTGTCCGACCCTTCGAAGTCCTTCTGAAGATACAATATTCACAGATGGGTTTTTTAATTTGCCAGGACTGAGAAAATATGATCTTTTTCTTTCACTCTGGTGCTGTCCTGGCTGTTATGTTCAAGGATCATGTAAATCTACTCGGTGTTCACTATTTTGCTACAAACTCACATTCTCATAATCATCAGGATTTCCACGTTCTTTACAAGATCCTTGTTTCCCAGGACAGATAAGTGTCCTCTCTTGTAAGCATGACCTATATTCTTTGTCACAGACCTGCAATTTTATATTTGAAATACTTAATCTTGCATGCATAACAAAGGTCCAGTGCTGTATTTCAAGGACCTCTCTCCATTATTTTCATTGCACTAGTCTTTTTACCAGTTATTATCTCTCCAGATATGCAGGTTACCTCAATAGGTATTATCTAAACCTGGGTGTATAACAGGCTGGTTAGGTCCACATTGTCTCTGTTGCATGGAAATATTTATGACATTTTGTATTTTCCAGTGCATGCCCAGATACTGTAAGACACAAGATTTTGCCTTCTTTTTGATTTCAACACATAAAATCAGACGACAGACTGAGTGTGGCTGATAACATACCTGTTATTACTCTTCAGCATTTAGCAGAAACCCCAAAGTAAGACATCTTTCATGACATCTTTAAGGAATCACCTGGCTCAGTTAAAGAAACCTCATTTCACTCTGGTTTTCATCAAGTAGAGGATAGTTGCAATAATAACACAACCAGTTTGCTCAGTCTGGATCCATCCTGCATAAGGGATTAGTCCTATCAAACTGTGCTGTTTTATGCACTTTGTCAGACAATACCCAGCTAATTTAAAAACAATGTTTGAGTAAATAAGTACAAAACATTGCCTTGCATTCTTGTTAGTTGAATTTTAAGCTGGGACACTATTTTATTAGCTCATCATTGGATCTGTCAAGTTACCAGATAGATGCATTTTACAATGATAAATGTATGAGCAGGAGGTTATTTTGACCCTTAGCATCTTTTCAGAGACATCAGTTTAACACTAACATGCATAAGGAGTTTTCTAGGTCCTACACTGTGTATATAGCAACGGGCTTTATATGAGTTTGGTATAAATCATGTTTCTTCTGTCCATTTATGCTGTTTGTAATTAAGAGCTTCATTAATGTCATAGCATATGTTGTTTAGGATGCATAATCAGGAGTACTGAAATGTGTTAGAATCCAATCTAAGGCTCAGGGCTTCAAGCCTGAGGAATTTTCATCAACGTTAATGGGAGTCACATATATGAAAGCATTCACTGAGTTACAAAATTCATATTCCTTCCTCAGTGCTACCAGTAATTTTTAAGAACTATCTCTAGTTTCTATCCAACCTGGGCACAATGCACTAAACATAATCCCTTAGCACAATGCAATAATTGTAGATAAAGTCTTTCTGAAAACAACATGCTCATAAATCTTTCAAAGATTGAAAACCTTCCAAATATGTAACTTACAGTGTTATAACCCAGCTGGCCCAAAGCTTTCCCTTGAAAGTGCTTTTAGTCAGTTTGGGGTTGGTTTGCATTTCTAGAGAAATGAAATTAGTCACAGAAACTGGTTGTTCCATTGGACAGTGTCAATACCTTATGAAAAATGGAACCATGTATTTCAGTCAAAGAACAAAATCTACAGTGATTTGATAGGGCAGGAAAGAGTGTCATGGAAATATTCTGTAGGGGCCTGATTTTCTGACTGTCTGCCGTGAGCTGGACTGTACTGGCACAGCTGGAGAAGGTAGCTGGTTTAGCAATGCTAACAATGTTCTTGAAACTTTTTCTAAAATTAAATGGGATTGTTTGAATTGATGGTTGGTGCTAAAACTTTACGTGAAGAGCCACAGTTCTCTATAGGGTAAACCCCAGACTTATTTATCAATAGCTGCATAAAGGCAACCAGCTTCCTTTACAAACCCCTCCTGCTCTGGACGCCCTGGCTCAGCTGTGGTCCAGATGATGCTCCTGGCTCTTTGGTAACTCAAACTGCTGCCAGAGGAGTGCAGCTGGAACCTGGAATCCTTAGAGGGAGCTAAAAACCAGCATTCGTGGAAGGGACTAATCTGCCAGACACAGATGGATGTGAGAGGGATCACAGTTCTCTCTCTTAAAGAGTTAATTTAATTTGTTTTGTAAGAAACATGAGAGGCATAGCCTGGGAAGGTGATTCCATACAGCTCAGGAAGCTTTGTGGATGTGATTTATACAAACATTTAAATTAAGACTAGTGAAGGTCATAAGCATTATATTTGCTTTATATATATGTCATATTTGGTCTCTCACACTCTGACATGAGATCTTAACCTTGGACTAAATCAAGGTCTGAGTATGGCTAAGAGCTGATATAAACTGGAGAAGCCTCAAGGTCTATTTCTGTTACTTGGGGATTGCCAAAATTTAGAGGTCCTGTGCTGCCTAGGAGTCATTTACCCCTCACGGTGCATCTCTGGAGTCAGAGTACCTGGAGAGGAGCTGAAGAGTAGCCTATTGCATCTTTATTTTATCTGTCCCACACACTGTTAGGTGTATCAGGTTATATTATTTAAAATTATTTGCCTTTGACAATACTGCATTCTGAAAGCATATTTATAGAAATGTTATTAAAGAAGTGAATCTTTCACTGCTCAAAGTATTCTGTGATGCTATTTCCCCCGAACAATATCAGAGTGGAGTGTTGGAACAGACAGCTTTATAATAAGTTAGAATGTAATTGATAATGCAGACTTTCTTGATAGTGAAAAATGAGACTGTCACCAGCCTCATGGAAAATCATTTTGGTAGAACAACCTTGCAACTGAAAGCAAAGAAATAACCCAAACCAGACAACTGGTGTCTATTGAAATTAGTTCACACACTGCTTTCACATTCCATGCTGGTTTAACACTTAGTTCTTGATTAGACCATCTTTGATCTCATTTGTCATTATCAAATCACTGGACATGATGATGTTTCTCTGAAAGACCAATAGTCTGAAATAATAAATAAAACAGATGCTTCTCATGACAGATTTCAGCCCATCTTCCGTGTTTTTAATAATACTTTATTCTGTATCTGCTCCTATTATTCTTTTTTGTGCATCTCTGCTCACTTGCACTCTGAGGGCTTTGAATAAATATTTTAGTCGATTTTTATTAATTAATAAAGAATTAATTCAGGGAGAAAAATGTTATAACCACCTTCAAAAATGCGAGGGTTACTAAAAATCTAGAGGAGAGACATTACTTGCAGTAATATATATTGGCTTTATACTCTGAGTAATGGTATAAATTAAAGAGAATTACATTGAAGATGAAGAGATACAACACATGTAGCAAAGTAACCTAAACCAGCAAATATATCCCAAAATGGCCAAAGCAAGTCCCCTGATATGAATGTTTCGGCAGCATCAAAGTTAATGCTTTAGTCATCTACATCCATTTTAAGATGGGCCTGAAAAACAAATGAGGAATAATAAGTGTGCTCCAGAGAAACTTCTGCATTAGTGGAACCCTTCTATGCATGTTTTGAAACGGACCTGAGAAAGATATGAAGAATAAATATGCTCTAGAGAAATTCCTGCATTAGCAGGCCTAAGTGGTGAACTAAGCCTCTTCCACCTCTAATTTCTGTGATTCTTTGATAGATCTGTAATTAAGCGGTGGATGCTTAAAGTGTTTTCTGATGAAATAAGATACAGGATGACCATTAGTAAGCCAGCCTCTCATAGGCTGGAGATTATTTTATAAGGACAAAAAGAAGAGCCAAGTCCTGAAAGAATTTTCCTCTTTCTCTTTGAAGTAAATTTTGCTATTTTTAAGTTATACCCATCAGTTCAAGAGATGTCCTTCCTTAGAAGGATATCTCATGGATAAAGACTGGAACCTAGTAAAAATTAGCACCACAGAGATTACAATTCCATTTTTGTCAGCACTTAAAATTCAGCTCTTCCCCAAAACAAACAGCAGTAGGCAGAATTACAGTCCAAGATTGTAGTTTGCTGTGGAAAAATGTTTTTAAATATCAGCATCTTGGATTTAACACAATTTCTGGGGAGTTGCCTGACCAGATCTTCCATGGCAGTTGGTCTTGCAAAATCATCTGCCCATTTTCCAAATTCCTATGAGTTTAAGGGTAGCTCAACATTGTTCCCATTCTGAATCCCAAATACAGCACTGTACCCACTCCTGAGAGGAAATGAGATCCACCCCAGCTGAAACCAGGACACTCCTCTAAAGTAGATTGGAACCAGTGAAGCAACAGCACCAAAATCAAAGTAAACACACCTGTGTAACATTTGCCTTTATTTCTTTTCCCTGCATTCTGTTCAGGCCTGGCATTCTGGCTGTGATGGCGTCCTGATTTGAGCAAATGTCATCCGACACGTCAGTTCACCCTGATAAACCTACGTGGTGCATGTTTAAGAATTCCTCAATAAGAACTGGTGCTGACATTCAGTGTGCTGCTTGACACACTGACTGAAAACTCATTTAACTTTAAAATGGAGCTAAATACCTAAATATTGACTGCAAAAAAGACAAAGGAGAAACACTCTCTTACTGATTTTACACCAGCTTCATCTGATTTAAAAACAGTAAATTTTGTAGGATTTAGTCAGTCATGCAGACAAGTATTATTTGCTGCATAAGGAGCTTTGACAGAACAAAGATGTGAACTTTATAAAGCTGCTAAGCACAGAGTGGCAACTTTTCGTAGTGTTTTTATTAACAATGAATGATTTTGAAGCACTCATGACCTGGAATAGAATTGTGATCCTACTTCAGTTTTTGCTGAAGTGTGCCACTGAAAACAAGCAAAAAAAGTCCTGTCTGGCTTTCTGTTCAACTGTGTGATTTTTCCTTAACAAAGTTTTTTGGCTGGCTTGGCCAAGAGTGGGGTGATGATGAGACAGAGGGGTTGAGCTGATTTTATTTAAGTGCATTTGCTGGGAATTTGGTGCCAGCTGAGAATATGAAATACCGAAGCTGGGCTTGGAGCTTGGGTATCTGGCTCAGAACAGGCCCTCTTGCTCTGCTGCTGGCTCCTACAGCCTTGGAGCAGCTTTCGGGGACAGATTCTTAAAGTGCTTTTGTCGCTGTTGGGACGGTCATGACACATACACACACCAACAGCTCCGAGCAAAAAGTTCTCTTTATTACTGCACAGCTACTTTTACACAATTTCTTAGCATCCGTGCTACACGTCCATTGGCTGTTAGCTCTGCTGCAGTACCATGTTATTGGCTGCCTACAACTAGCACACATTCAGTACCATGTTATTGGCTGCCTACAACTAGCACACATTCAGTACCATGTTATTGGCTGCCTACAGCTAGCACACATTCAGTACCGTGTTATTGGCTGCCTACAGCTAGCACACATTCAGTACCATGTTATTGGCTGCCTACAACTAGCACACATTCAGTACCGTGTTATTGGCTGCCTACAACTAGCACACATTCTTGCTGTGTATCAGCTAGGAGCTCCCTCTTGCAGCTGTTAATTCCTCCCTCTGTCGTTTGCTTCTTGCTTCTGTTGCTGTTGTAATTCTCAAGGGTACAAACTGATTGTGTCAAGGTGATCTGTGAGGCTTTCAGGCCAGCTGTTGGTTCCCACATGCTTTTAAGAGATATCAGCGGTATTTTGAAATATCTGTTGGTCACACAAAATTCACCCCTTTTCTACACCGGTGGTTTTATACAACAAATACCTTCTCATATCCCGAGAGTTCTCAAACTACTATAAAGGGAAAGTGGAAGCAGGAGAGGGAACTCATCACCTGTTTACTGAAGATGTTCCACTCTATGAAAAAGCACATCAAGAAATAAAACAGGAGAGGGGGAAAAAAGAGCAGAGAATGCCTTTTAGCTCAACAGGTTAGGTTTTACCCACTAAAAACCCCCATTTTCCTGGTCACTGCCACAGAAGCCAATTCGATGTACTTTGTATTGAATGACTGTTGAATACCATCTCAAAAATATTGTTATTCCCAAGACAGAAAAGTTGATTTTTGAATGCTTTTGCCGTTTAATAATCTCTATTCAAATTATATATTTGGTTCCTCCTCTGAGAAATTTTTCATTCCAGTCAGATTAAGATAAACTAGGCTACAGGGAGTTATGGTCATGGGAGAAGGCAATGCTTTGTCTACATATTGAAGAATATAGAATGTTTCTCTCTTCCCAAACCTCCTTATGGCAGGATGCAAAATTGAAAATTAACAACAAACCGTTCATTTGGAATGAGTGGTCCTCTAGGGGCAAAATGTTTATAAATTATATTATAACACAGAGATATTTTGGTTTATTTGCTGCAGTTGTGAAAAAATGCTGTTTACCTGGCGGTTATTTTAAAAAATACCTTGCACTGAACTGATGAATTATAGAATTTTTCTCAGATTTAATCACCCCAGATGAGGACTCTCAATTGCCTTCTATTCACAAAATCAATAGTTTATGCCATCCAACACATTTGGAGCCGATGTTTTGCTACTCAGTCTTTGTAGCATCAAAGGCTGGAACTCTTTTATTAGTATTTTTAGCCCTCCCCTCCAATTATTTATATAAAAAGCCATTTTTTTTTTGTCTCCTCAAGTGCTCTGACTCTTTTGCAGTTGAAAAAAGCCTACTTAGCAGCTCTTAAAGCATTTGTTTTCTTCACTTCTCTCAACTATTCCTTTTAATTTTGCGTTTTAAGTATTTAATTATCTCTGGTAGAATTACCACTTCTGTCACAACTTTCACATACTGACAGCTCACATATCTTGGATAGTGCCTGAATGTATTCCTTGCTTTTCTATATATATATTTTTTTTTTTCAGGGGTATTTTTTTCAAATTGAAAAAGGCAAAACATTCTTTTTAAATGACTTAGTTCCATTATAACATTCCAATAAATAAATGTTGCTCCCACTAAGGAAATTCTGACAAGATCTAGGCAGTTCAGACTTCCCCTGCAATATAACAATGTTTCAGGTAGATTAAACCTTGACAAAAAGTTAAATCAAATTATATTCTCTATGCTCAATTTTCTTTGGGGAACCAAAACTCACTGAAGTGTAAAAGTCTAATTAATTATGTAGTATGCTAATAATTTTTAAATTAAGAACACCTGTGATTTAACTCTAACATGCCATGAATGTGTTTGAAATTGACTATGACAAGAAGATTGAGAGCTAAAAATAATTTAAAAAAATTCATGCAATAGGGGTGGACAGAAAATCCCAAGCCTGACTCAGGCAAAATGGACATCTCTTATAACACTGAGGGACAGGGAAGGAGCAAACACATTTTGTGACTGTTTTCCCAGATACCAGCTCCTGGCTTCCAGACGAATACTCTTTAAAGACATGCTGAGGCAAAAATTGCATCATGATCATCATATCAATGGCAATATTTAAAGATATTATTAAATGCCACTTGTATATCTATTCTTTGAACCCATTTAAGTTCTTGCACCTCCTGGCACAGCTTGAATTTTGCATTGTAGAAAAAGGTATTATTTCCTTCTTTAAACCTCCTGCCTTATCAGATTTTTGTTCTAAGAACTGGTCCTTACTTACCTGCTTTTTTGCAATTTGTGATCTTTTCCAAGGCTGAGAACCCTGATTTGCTCAGCCTCCCTCACCAGAGTAGCTGTTCCCAGTGTTCCAACACTATTAATCTTTCCTAGGTCTATTTTATGCTTTTTTAAGATATGAACATTGCATGTAATGAGGAAGATGTGAATACACCCCGTGTACAGTGGTGTAATGCTGTTCACTTCCCAGGTACCAGTTCCTGCATTAATTATTCCACCAGCCTCCATGGCTTTCCATGGCTACTCTCTGCAGAGCTGCTGCTGATTTGTCACATACCATTCTTAAACTGGCATCAAGGGGCTTCCTTGATCACACACATCTCTTATGGAGGTGTTACCTTTCCTCATTCCCTGAGAAATCACTCTGGAATGTGAACTTCCTCTTGGTTTAGTCTTTTATTAAAGTGAGATCTGGTCCATAGAAGGACAGGGAATGGCTTCCCAGTGCCAGAGGGCAGGGCTGGATGGGATATTGGGAAGGAATTGTTCCCTGGGAGGGTGGGCAGGCCCTGGCACAGGGTGCCCAGAGAAGCTGTGGCTGCCCCTGGATCCCTGGCAGTGCCCAAGGCCAGGTTGGACACTGGGGCTTGGAGCAGCCTGGGACAGTGGGAGGTGTCCCTGCCCATGGCAGGGGGTGGCACTGGGTGAGTTTTAAGGTCCCTTCAAACCCAAACCACTCTGTGATTCCAGGATTCTCTCTGTGATTTCCCTTCAAGCTCCATCCCTGTTGGTTTGCTCCTCAATACCAGTGGTTAAATATTGTGTGCTTTCACTCAAAACCTTCCTGGAGTCAGAAACCCAATCAGAACAGATGCTGCAAGGCATTATTGTGGCCATGGAAGGGCTAGGAACAATCTGTGCTGTGTATAAACACGACAAGGCAAAAATAAAACAAGCTTTTCTGTTACTCAAACAGATTTTGAGATACGGATCCAAGTAACGAAGTGTAAACCTCCCTGTAGCTGTGTAATACTGAATCTGTCTGGAATGTGGTATCACAGGTTTCCATCTCACACAAAGACATCCAGAATAAAAGTTTCATCCATAATAACATGTGATAAAATAGTCACTTCCTCGCCCATAGTCATACATTAGGCATTTCCAGAAGATGAAGACTTTTCCTAGGATCTTATCTGGTAACTTTTGTTTGAGAGAGAATGTATTGCTGTGTATCAAGTTGAACTCTCACATTTACCAGAGATACATAAAAAATAGAAACGTAGGGCATTCTGTACAGTCTGAAACGAATGTGCTGCAAGGGTAGCAACTGAAAGCCCATAATAAGCTGAAACTCTATTTTTCAATATACTTGTGTCATATCATATAATATTTAACCAGAATCTCAAGAGTGAAGGAGGCTTTAATGTGGACTCATAAATCAGTTTCTTGCACCTCATAAGGAAGCCTTGTAAAAATTGAATTGAGCCACACAGTGGATGGTAACACATTGCACAGTGAAAAAAATCAGTTTTGCCTTTTGTTTCCAGTGGTGACATTTTGAGAAGGTTCACAATTTCATATCTGATAGGACAGAGAGGATAAAAGTCTGCAATTGTGTCCCAGGTCTCTCAATGGCACTAACTATAAAAGATGCCAATATAGAGCCTTATCTGCATTGCTGGTGTTCCAGCATGGAAAATCAGGCTCTCAGACACAATCGTGTTGTATTCCAAAGTACAGCTATGGGGGGACTTGTTCCTGGCAGTGAGGGTGCATTCACTGTGGCTTTATATACTGGGAACTGCTGATGCCATGCATGATTTGGTATTTTGTAAATTATAATGAGTTAAAAATATGTTTCGGAAGTTTCAAGTGAAATGATACTGTGATAAAAACACTACCCACACTGTGTTGTATTTTGCAAATGCTCAGAGACAAAGCTGACATTACCATACTCACGTTAGAGAAAAAGAGGCTCTGAGATGGGCAGAAACTTCCCTAAACACATCCAGGAGTACAGCAGCAGTCTCCAGTGTCTCAATATATCACTCTGCCAACTCCCATAGTGAGGCAGAGGGTGTCTGAGCTGGTGCAGGGATCATGGACCCAATTCCATAAAGTCCTGGCTGACTCTGAAGAGAACTGAGTCATGCTTTCATCCTCTTCTCACAGAATTAAGTATAATCTCCATTAAGTGGAGGCTCAATTAAAAACGTTTTAAAAAATGCCAAAAGTTAAAAAACATAAGGAATCCATATGGTAAGCAAAGAGGAAGGGTACTGCTAGATATTTTAAATATTGCTATTTATGAGAAGCATATTCTTATAAAAGTAATGTTACTATGCTTGGTTTTCTGTGTATTGTTGTATTTTTTTGTATTATTTTAGCTTGTATCTGGTGAGAACATCCAGCTTGTGCATCCGGGTTCAGGCCCCACTCCCACTTCATCTGCCTCCCAATGGAGCCCTGCATACAGAAGAGCTCCAAGATACCAGCAGTAAATCACTCTGTTTCACAGGCACTTCTGCATCCAGCACCTTGAGATTTCTTCTTTATATGAAGAAGATACTGCTATAAATTCTGCTGCAAGAAAAGACATGAAGATGGACAGAAATGCAATGAAAAACTCATTCTGAACTACTGGAGAGCTAAACTTTAAAGTAATACAGATCAGAAACTAACTGCAGGAGTCTGATTTACTGAACACTATGACTTGTTGCACAGCAAGCAATTAAGAATGATAACTGGGAGAAATTAGTTCAGTGTGATGGTATTTACAGTGGAGTTTTTGGGGTATTTTTCCTGCAGTTTTTGAAAGTGGGCATCTTTCTCACACCACGGAGTTAAAACTGTCGTGAAGTCAATTTCTTTAACAATGCAATTTACAGACAGGTCTTTTCTTAAAGCTAATGTGAAAAATAGTTCAGGAGGATGACATCTCTATTTAAAAAAAAAAAAAAAATCAAACAACCAAAACAGAGAGGAAATGTTTCTACAGTTCTGAAAGCTAGATAAACTCTCCTTCTTTCTTCAGAAAAGTAAGAAAACAAGGAGAAAACTACCTGAAAGCCAAGTAAATCCAGTGTGAACCTAGAAGGGAAGAGTTCTGAAAATTTAAGAATTAAAGAAACATCTTCCACAAAAAAAAGATTCATATCTTATGACTCAGAATGCACTAAATAACTCTGAACTCCTTGAAGCTTCCTCAGTGTAAAATGGTGTTCAGGTAGCAAAGCAAATCCTAGTTGGAATAGCCGTACCCAAGTGGTGTCCAACAGCTAATGTATGGCAAAGTCTTTCCCAGACAGAAAGATGGGACTAGCTCCAGGATTATTTAATCAAGAGCTGACTAACAGCACCTTTCACACAGGATGGAAAATGTATCTTAGGCAGGGACCTCATTGGTACCAAAATTAAAGCTCGTTAAGGTCAATGGAGTAGTTTCAGAGCAATTCAGGACTTCATAGCAGCTACCAGAGATGTGCTCTGTGAAGTCACAAATTTAAAACCTAATGGGACAAGATTCTAATTTACCGAAGTTGTCATTCCTAACTACTATACCTGGAGCTATTTTATACTTCATTAGTTTTTTCCTAATTTATGAATAATCTAATATATCAGAACATCCTGGTTTAAGTTTCTTGTGGGCTCTATAGAAAATCCGGGCCTGTTCCTTCATGCCCAAGCATTTACTTTGACTGGTTTATTCAGCATTATCCACATCTAAACTCTCTCAGAATGAAGTGATTTGCTGCCCTGAATGTTAATGTTGTATATTCTTGAAGCAGAAAATCTGCATTTAGTTGAGCAGTATCAATATGTAGGTACTGGAGCAGAAGGTAGAAGCAGCATGTGCACCCATGGAGAATAGAGAGCTTTTGCAAACAGTGTCACAGTTTTTTGAGAAATACATCTGTTTTGCTCAATTGACACTCCATGATACTGCAATTATGAGCCATATGTGAGTGTGGTAATTTGGGAAGATAAATTAACATTTTAAAATCGAGACTTGGTGATGTTTATATCATTGTGCAGCAGCTTCCATGAAGCTGAAACAGGGTTCCCTCACTTTTAGGACAGGATCTGTCCTAACTGGTGTTGGATACATAGAAGGATGAGTCCAGGGGCTGTGCTGGAGAACAAATCCCCCCAAAGGGTCTGGCAGTACCGAGCCAGAGTACATGGTATGGCCTCTGCTGCTGGCGGAGCTGCGGATCAGGCACTCTCAGGATTTTTTTAGACTTTAAGGCAGTCTTGGTCCCAGGGATGTTAATGTCAAGATAATCCTATTTTTTCCCCTCAGGGCACCTACAGTCAACTCATGTTGGACCTGACAAGTGAAGTAAGAAACGTTTCAAGTAAATGGCATTATATTAGGTGGGTATTGGTCATTTAATAATAATTAAATCTAGGATTGGGAATTGAGGCGTTCTGACTTCTCTGATAAAGCGGTGGAATAATCCAAATGTAGGCTGCCATCAAAGTTGCAATTTGAAAGCAAAATGGAAGGAAGGAAATATATTAATTACATGTTCTAGACAAAAAATTAGCTCAAATTTGGAACACTAACATTCAGTAGGTAAGTGGGAGTTTGTGTACATGTGGACAGATATTCTAAATTAAACTTCTCAACTTTCAAGAAGTCTTTTCCTTGCTAACTGCACCCAACATGGACTGCCTGCAAATTTTAATGACAATTAAACTAAACAAAAATGACATGTCCCAAATCTTCCAGAGACATGACACGGAACTGTCAAACAGGAGGCTAAGCACACATTGTACTTCTGCACATGGACTGTGGAAATTGGGAAGATCAGGTTCTGGAAAGAAGAGTTGGTGCAGAAGGAAGGATTTGTGAAAAGAAGTGGTCTTGGAAATAAGTTCAAGATCTCAGCTGAGGAAGAATCTTGGAGATCAGGGATGGGTGTGGAGAGAAATTCCAGGGAGTGGCCAGGGACATGGGCCTTAAAACCTGAGACAACTCTAACCCTGGGGAGCTACACAGGTGGACAGGACTTTCTGCCCAGCCTCCCTGGAATATACATCCATCCATAAAAGATGTGATAGTTTTGAAGAGGGAGATGCAAAGAACTAGAGTTCCTTCTAATTGCCTTTTAAATTTGTGTCAAAGTTTATGTCTGCAAGCATCACAGGTGGAAAAGATCTGCCAGTGTGTCTCGGCATAGGCAGAAAGGTTCCTACAATCCATTAAAGCTGAGATATTTGAGTGGAGGCAGGTATTCCACAATCCATCCTCTGTTGCAATTTTATGACTCAATCCTTGCTTCAAGTTTTGAAGTTGGAACCGTGGTCACAATGTGTTCATCTCAAGATGAATGGAAAACAAAGCATTTATCATAGATGGAGGATTTAAATGCAAATTTGTTAAGAAGACTTGTTCCTTTTCAGCCATGAAATGTGATGTGTTAGAGCACTGTGTATTTTATTTTTCCTAGGTAACTGTGTTCTACCTTCAGTTTGATCTACAGGATTGAAGGGAAGATACTTGTCTATATGAAGGACAACTAGAACAGGTCAGAGAGAAATAGGACCTCATACAGCATCACGTGTTGCTCTAGGGAAAAGCTTTGAGGATTCAGCTAAGAAAGTTTTATCTGTTACTTTCCAAATAAGCCTCCTTTTGAACTCTAAATAAAGAATAAATCAGGTATTCCGATCCTGTTGCCATACATGAGGAAGAGCAATAATATACTCTGCAATATAGGTCATCAGCATAGATATTTTTATCCTAGGTTGCATTTTATTTTAAATACTTGGGAGGAGGGGTTGTGTGTGGATCTTTTTCACAATAATGAGATGGTATAATAAGTCTGCATTATAGAGCAGGCAGGTAGAACATTTAAATTATCATAAATAAATGGAGAGGATAAAACCATCATTAGAGAAAAATGAGAATAAACCTACAGTTTATCATCAGTCATTTATTCAGCTGTCATTTATTTTCAAAGAATTGATTGGAACTGATGCCCAAATATGGGAGCCATGCAAGTAGAGGCATCATGGGTTAAATCTCTTTACTCAAACTTTGCTAAAAAGATGGAAAACAACATAATCTGGGGCTAGATTTTCTACCTTTACAACAAGAGATTTTTCCTTCCGCTACTCCCCAGTGGAAGAAATAATTTCATGCAATAATAACCTAATGGTTGTTTCACCTTCTGCACACCTTCCTTAACCCTTCAAGGCACAAATGGGAACTGTCTTCCAGCTGGATATTTGATTTTGCATGGACTTGAGCCAAATGGCTGCTCTTGTAGTGATAGGCAGAGAATAGAGGGGTTTTTGTCCTGTTTTGCTGTGGACAGCCAGCTGGCAGTCCTTCGCACGTTGGAATTGCAGTGGACTCCTGGCAGCAGTTTCCCACTTGTCCCTCGGAGGAGCAGCACACTGCCTCTCCATGTCATTTTGTTATAGTTTATTTCTTGCATAATGAGCAACACTGACAGGGATATTTGCAAATTCTTAAATATTCTGGCATCCCACTGGTGAAATCAGTGGTTTACCATTTCAGTTAGAAAGAGCTTCAAACAAGGTATTAATTTCATACCTTCCAGATTCGATATGCAGACAACCAAAAGAACCTGGTTACCTTTGTGATCTCCTTTTAGAAGTCAATATTTACCAGAAACAAGTGACCAGTGCAATCCCTCAGGCTGCAGTGAGTAGTTCTCCTGAAGAGGATGTTTTCACCCAAATAATCAATAATTGCTTCTCAGGTATTTTAATCCAGGGTCCAGGATAAGGATTCAGAGTGCCCGTGCACATCACAGCACACGTGCAGTAAATATATATTTGGTCATATGCTTCTTATGGAAAAAAATCAGCAATTCACCGATAGACTTGTTAAAAATTCCAGATATTTGGAGGATCTTTTGACAATTTTAATGTAATCACTTATTTCCTTTCATATCTGGTTATGTCAGTTCTTAACTTATGATTAAAACTATGGGAACAAAAGAAAGAAAGGAACATTAACCAGGCTTTATACAGAATAAACAGGAGGTTTTTCATTGTCATGTTACTATGCACATAACCCCCTTAATTGTGCAGTGGTCTGTGGCATGACCTGGACTCTGAAATTGTGGGTTGTTCATCATGGATTTTTTTGTGTGCGTGTTCCTTACAGGTCAATACCAATTCATGTAGGTGTGGTCCTGTGGGAGGATAAAGAAAGAAAGTGATGCATTTGTCTAATTCCTCACCTAGCAAGGCTTCCTACACAAGTTTATTAATATTTCATTGTTTCTTTAGCAGAGTTCTTTTCACACTTCTCTGTTCTCTCTTATTTACAACTGAGGAACATGGGCTCTTTTATGTTATTCATTAACAGACATTTATTTGACAAATGCTGGTGGTGTATTTTTTTTCCTGCAGAACTTCTGTGCTGCAAAGTCTCTGCTGGCTACTTTGCTGAAGGGTGTTAATGCAACAGGAGGAATTCTTGAAAGAGTAAATTTCCCATCTGTATCCAGGGCCAGTTGGTTCCATTCATTTTTGAGTACGAGCAAGCAAATCCCTTCATTGTAGGAAGAAAAGGACATGTTTTAGCTGAGGATCATAGAGTCTATTCAATGGATGTGGACATGAGTTGCATTTTTTGGCGTAGTTGTCTATTATTTGTATTGTATTGCTATTTTAGTTAAATGAAAACCGTGCTGGCAATCACAGAATCCTATCCTGAGCTGGAAGGGATCAAATCCAACCCCTGACCCTGCACAGACACTCCACCAATTCCAGCCTGTGCCTCCCTGGGAGCGCTGTCCAAGTGCTCCTGGAGCTCCGGCAGCCTCGGGGCTGTGCCCATTCCCTGGGGAGCCTGGGCAGTGCCCAGCACCCTCTGGGGGGAGAACCTTTCCCTAAAGTCTCACCTAAATGTTCCATGACACAGCTTCATGCCATTCCCCGGGGTCCTAAATGCTTTCAATAGATTCTAACTCCTGTCACAAGACAAGAGTGTAAGTCATCAGAATTCTAATTCAGGTGATATTCCTGGGCCTGGAAATGGGATTTCAGATTTATCTGACTTTTGTTTATCAGTCCACATCAGTTTTGCATATGCTTTTTGTAATCTGTTGGTATTAAACTGCTTTTATTTCAGCATTGGTGAAGGACACTGTAATTTTTTAAGGAATGTGACCTTCCCTGTGATACACAGGGTTACTTTTGTCTCACACTCAGCTCAGCCAGAGAGGGACCAGAATGGCCACAAGGGCTGTGTCCTGAGCACTCGGGTGGGACACACAGCCAGCAGTGTGCATGCAGCAGCAGGAAGCAACCACCTCCTAGCAAATATTTTTCTAATTCTAATATTTTTATTCTAATATTTTTCCAATTTTTCTTTTTTTTCTATTCTAATTTTTCCAAGCCCAGTGCTACTAAAATTACTGTTTCATTTGCATGTTGATCTATACCTTAAGCCATTTTTTTCATCATTCATTTGATTTCGTAGTGCTAATTCCATACATATATCATGAGTCTCTCTTAATCAAAACAAAAGCTCCAAATTCCCTGAACTGTGCATTTCCTAATCGACCAGCAGAACTCTC
Organism: Eulacestoma nigropectus; assembly: GCA_013397775.1. NCBI lineage: Eukaryota > Metazoa > Chordata > Aves > Passeriformes > Eulacestoma > Eulacestoma nigropectus. The sequence continues at coordinate 298,667 of VZTE01000461.1, forward strand.
CTGTACGTGTTCATCTTGTCTAAATGCTAAACTAAACGCAAAACTTCTGTTCTCTGACTTCCAGGAGCTCGGCTGAGCAGTGGGGGTTTCAATTAAAAACCACAGGAAAGGAAAGGAATATGTCAATAAAACCACAGACTTGTAAGTACTGCATACTAGTTTGCAAACAAACACAGCAAGCGTCCTCCGAGTATGAGTCTATTACTGTAAATTTAGACTGAATGCACGATGTTGAAGGTGACTGTCCCAGCGTGATCTTCCTTCATTTCATGTATAGTGAAATGCTCTCTGCCTTCACACTCAATAGCTCGATCTACTCACTCTGCAATGAGACTAAAGGAGGAAAATGCCACAAGGAGGGGAATGGCCCGAGCCAAATTAGCAATGTTTTGTTCCATTTCAAAAGCAAATGAGAACTGCAAAGGAGAGAGTAGAAGGTGAGAGAGAAAAAAAGAAAGCAGTGAATTGATTCTAAGGCAATATCCTATGTGAGATTTTAAATGTAGACATCCCTTGAATAGAAATGTAAATGTCATGATTTGCATTATAAAGGTTTGTTAAAAAATAACTGTCACTAGAACAGATTACATTCATAATTAATTAGTTACAGGCTGGGTGCAGACACTTTTTAAAAAGGTTGCATTAGGGATCACATATTTTATTGTGAATCGCAAGAATAGTGAAGGTGAAAAAATTTCTAAACAATTTACAATTCATAGAAAAATATATATTCTACTAAAATACAGTGCACCCTATGGTGCTTTTAATGCTCTCATATTAAAGAGAGGAACTAGTCAGAGAAAAACAATGTAGTTTACCTAATTAAGTGAGCAAAATACAGCTTAAATTTGCAGAAGGTTAATAACAAATATTAAATATATTGGCTTCACATTATGTTTGAACTGTTAATAAAGTGAACTCATTGGCTGCTTAAGTATTACAATTGTTTCTTACCTAATAAAGAAATGAAAAAGGAAAACCTAGTAAAGTATATAAATATTAAAATTATTTCTTTTCTTCTTGAGCAGTAATTTCTTTATGTAACTCTTTCCTAAAAAGGAAAAAAAAATGGCCACAAAGGATAGACAGGGCATCAGCTCTGAAATTTGATGCCCTGGTTCCTTGACTAAGACCGAGGCTGAGCTGCTTTAAACAGAGAACTGCAAAGGTGCTCAGCACTGACCTAATTGTGCTGCTTTTAAAAACTCTCAGTATTTATCCCTGTTTCCAACAGGACTAGATTGACATGAAAGCTGAATGCTTTTGAATGATCTGGGTTTCATTTTATTCACAAAAATGTAAAAGTCTAGGGTAACAGAGAATTATGTTCGCCTCCCATCTGAAAACTGCAGTGGGCACACACTGCAATGATTTTTCACATCCTTCGTTTTTTAAATTGTGAACTGTCCTGTCCAAATCAATGCAAAAGTCTTTGCAGGACATCTGAAATGTCAACACACCACATAAATATAAACAAGTCCCTGATGGTCAGCGGAAATTAGAGCCCTGCAATGTATGTCTTAAGATTACATGGGCTCAGGAATGTGCTGCTATAATCCAAGGAGGAGTTGCTATTTTATGACTGTGAAGCCTAACTATTTGAAGAAGTGATGTTGGTGATTCTGGGCTAAATCCTATTTGAGCTGGTTCCTGGGGATGCTTGGTGCCAGGAAAAGAGAGCCCAGGCTGCGAGAATGGTGAGCAGGAGGCAGCAGAGCACACACCGGTGCTGTGCAGCAAAAGAGAAGTGAGTGCACAGTGGACCTGAGGGCAGAGCTCCGGCTGTGTCCCAGTGAGGAGGCCACAGTGGGAGTTCTGATCCGATGGCCAAGTCAGCCCTGAGCCGAGAACAGCCAGATCATTTAGTCTGAGATGTCAGAGATAACCACATATGATCGGCGTTCTCCTGTGTCCTCTTAGTGAGAGGAAATTAATTTCCCCTGAATGCGTAAATGCAAACAGTCATCTTGATTCAGAGGGAGCCTGGAAGCAGGAAAGGGGCTGCAGAGCCTTAATTAATCCCCTCACTGGCCCTCCCCAGCACTTTGCCCTGAGAACTCCTTCTCCACATACGTTCCCAGAAAACTTTATAGCAACCACTACCTTCTTAATTTTTTTTTTTCCCTCATTTTTTTTCCACTGGATAAATATAAAAAAGAAGGACATGGGGAAGGTCTGGGAAAGGAGATCAAGAAATGAAGGTCTGGGAAAGGAGATGAAAAGGTGTTTTAAGGGGAAGACAGCAGAGATGAAGGGAAAAGGAAGAGGGAGTGGAATGTTCAACATAAATGGGTGGTGTTCTGAAGAATACATTAATCTGATAGAGGAACTTTTATGGAGAAACTTTTATGGAAAGTTTCTAAAGCCTGTTTAAAACATGAGTATTTTATAGAGTTTGGAGGGATATATTCATTGGATTTTTGTTTTCTACGCATGGGAAAGGTTTCTGACATCAAGCAGTAATGAGAAAACTTCTCATTTTATACAGATACTTCCAGTTTATACTTCCAGTTTTAGATCACCTCCTCTGTTTCTGACTCTGACCTCAGTGTGATCTGCTGTTGATACTCCCTGGTGGAGATGGGTGCTGAAAGATGATTTTACTACAGGGTAGCTATTGGAGTCCTCATTTGGCTGATTTTGGTAGGTTTGCCTGGGTATATGTTTATATACATAATTCCTAAGGGTGTACAATGTTAATAATTTTCCATTGAACTCAGTGGAAAATCTCCCATTGACTTAAAAAAGAGTTGAATTAGGCCTTTTGAAATAATATGCTAAAATAGCTACTTCCACTCTGTCATCCACTTTCCTTCCCATCTGACCACTGATCCTGGAAAGAATTTAGTGTTGTGTGTCATTACTGAGTACAGTCAGCTTCCACTGACTGCTAAGCTCCTCCAAGAATTTCCCATCTCCTTGCAGATTTCCACCCCTGCTTTATCTATTTCTCACTCTGAAAGAGAATCTGCTAAATGTTAAGAATGGACAAATAGAACAATAAGCAACAAGAAAGGAAACATAAACAGGAGGATTTTCACCCAAGGAATGCTTAATGAATTGGCAGCAAAGAGCAAGAAAAATGGGAGATTAAAATAAATCCTATGTCATATTCTGAATTTTACATACCAAGGATAACACCACTCATTTCCTTTGCAGAGGCAAAAAAACCTATTTGAAAACACAAATATAACCCTGTAGACAACTGTAAAAGATCACACTAAACAAAGAACACAATGGCAACTAATTAATTTTAATTTGATCAACTCACTTTTATGAGTGCTCTTCGCCGTGACTATTCAGCTGATTTCAGGATGACAGTCATGATGAGTGAATGACAATTAATGTGTACCTCCCATGAATCCAAAGCACAAAGCATTTTAACATGCACTCTGCTTTAACTAGGGGGAAGATATCTCGAGCATCCAAGAATTTATATCCAAAGTGTCTTAGAGTTCAAAGAACTTGCTTTGTGCTGAGTTACCTAATTGCACATATATTCTATAGCTTTTTGTAGTTGGTAAGTGCAGTTCTTTCCTTTTCCACATTGGAAATCTAAAGCAAATCAGACTTTTAGGTCTTCTTTTCCTTCATTAAAACAGAATCTCCTAATGCTGGCTTTTAAAAGTTGAATCTCTTAAAAATAATATCTATTCTCCTTGAATTCAAGATCGGTAAAGTACTCGAAGATTTTTTTTTCTTCTCTGTGAAATTTCCATTCCCTTTTTCCTGAGTGCAATTACAGTGATGATTAGGAAGTGCAGTACTGTGGATAAGCAAATGTTTAATTCATATGAGTGTACCTGGTCAGAGCCAGGGATTTCTCTTTCTCTCATTCTTCATAAATGAAACAGAGATTCTATCTTCCTAAGCCTTCTTGCTCTTCCTTATTTCGCAAATGAAACACTTAATTTAAATAATATCAAAATGACACAATAAATTTTGAAAAATTTCATTTTATCCTCTTGGCTGAAGCTATTCTTTGAATAGTTTCTCATTTTTCTCTAAACACCCTTTGCCACCACCTGGTAAAATTTCCCTGGCTGTATAACTCAGTGTTGTGTTGCCTTTGTAAAATATGCAAAATGCTCTGAAGCAAGAAAATATACCATGAGGCCTCACTTTTATTCCTTTGGTTTGACTTCTGATCATTTCCCATTGGCTTCCACTGACTCTGAGTAAGATTTCAGCTTTTTCTGGCTGTTGTGCAAAATCAAAAGTAACAGGAACAGGCAGTGTTTGACGCCCAGGCCTACAGACAAATAAATAATAATCATCAGTCCCGTTTTAGGCTGTGCATGAGACTCAAATCCCCCTCTCTCTTCTCTGCCTGAGAAGCAGAGCTCTTTGGATTATTTCCTGGATTGGAGAGTATATTAATTATACTGGTAAGTAGCAAAAAACCTTTTTCCAGGCGCTATACCTGGCATGCTCTTTAGCAAAAGTTAAGGATACTTGTTGTATTACATAACCTCGTTTTGAGATCACTCCAAAGGGTTCTGGGTTCCAAGGTTAAAGCATGTAGGAGCTCCTAATAACTCTAAAAGTGAAAAACTGGGGGATGAATCTGCCTTGCACTGCTCATTTCCTGTGTGTAACTGCTGAGGTGGTTTCTTTGATGGGAGGATTTCTGTGTAAACATTGCCTTAACCATCCACCAGAAACATACATATACATTTTTATTATTTACAGAAAGGTCCAGACTCTTTCTGCAATCAACAGAGCAAAGTCTCTGCTATGGAAAACTTTCACTATTCATTCCTCTGTGTGGGTTGGGGCAATTTAGCAGGAGCTCTGTGTTAGAGCAAGACATTTTTCTGTATCTTTGATATCCCTCTGGTTCACGTTCTGTAGCTGGGAGAGGCAGAATTCCAGTTCTCCTCCCCAGGAACAGGTTGGGTGTTGGGGTCAAAGAGAGCCCTGAAAATGTGCTCAAAGCAAAACTGAAAAAATAAATATTGGCCTAACGCCAGCCCAAAGACCCCAAAACTACAATGTAGAAATAGTCCTAGATTTCACTCTGAATTCTGAAGTAAAATCAAGAAAACAAAAGTATTGTATACATTCACATTTTAAATTATGTAATCATGTTATTATCTGAAACTAATACCACGCTGTTAAAATTTAGATAAAGTGTCCTGCAATGCATACAAAATGTTCATTTGTTGAAGGCCATTAAGTTAATTTCCTGGGAACAAGATTAAATGCAAGGCATTTACATAATCATTAGTTGTGAGGTGTAGAATAGATAATTAAATATTCCACCACATTAATTTGTATTTAATTAACTGTGCTTCCATGATCCTTCTGCCTGAATATTAATATTGTGTAAATAAACAATTAGGATGCATGCTTTCCAAAAGCTTTATTGTAAAAAATGTGATCAAAGAAATTCTATGAAATCTACTTAAGTTAATAAACACTTAAAGGTTCTGGAAAGCAGAGTTGCCAATCTTGAAAGTTTTGCTAAATAGCTCCAAGTGCGATGATTTTTAACACCTTAATTCTTCAAGTATTCAGTATGTTAAAGTTGCCATAACAAACTTTTAATTATAATATTTCCTATTCTGCATTTCCCAATGTCTCATTTAAATTGGTTAACACACACAAAAGCTAGTAAAGTATGCAGAGGGAACTTTGCATCATGTTTGGAAAAGACAGTAAAGGAAATGAATGAATATTATATTTTCTAGTAAATAAACACAATTTCGGAACTCCTGTTTTCATACTAACAGGGTATAATTTGAAAACACTTAGGCCACAAGAGACAACAACAGAAAAAACCTCTTTTTTTTTCCCCTTCTTTTGAAAAAATTTATTCTCACCAGAAGCATTTCCAGCTGTCTACGTTGATGAACAACACACAAAAGTTTCAGCTGAAATTCTGAGAATGTTTTGTTTCCTGTAAATGTAACTTTTTCATTGCTTTTGGCTTATAAAGATGCTTCTGCTACTGAATTCTGCTTCTAGCAGGAATAATTCTGGGAACCACCTGTACTCTAATGTATCACTTATAGAGTACACAGTGGAATTTAGACAGATGGAAAAGTGTTGCACAAAAATAGGGAGAAGATACCTGTGGAAGCCTATCCTGTCTGAAAGGGAAAAATGACAAAAGAGGAAAGTTCCCAAAAGAATTTTTGGGGACAATGCGTATGAGAAAAATTCTCTGCAGACCTATGATTTTTTGGGGACTGTGCTATGAAGGATGGAGAAAAGACTTGTCAGAAAGTTTACTTTTGTAACTGGAAAATCCAAGTTTTCATTAGCTTTGATTTGCAGGGTACTGGGGTATTTGAAAGTCCAGTTGCAGTCAGTGCAAGTTGAGAGGGCTTTGTACTCCTCATCTTCAAGACTCTTCAGAGCAAGTGCTTTGGGGCAGGTTCTCTCCTTTCTGAGATTAGTAAGAGCTTCATCTCATTAAAAATAAAAATATTTACTCATGTGTATCATTACGCAGTAACTTTTGACCCAGGCACCTCACTTCTCTCCTGCTGGCACAGAAATCTATTCCAAGTGTCTTTAGACAGGAATGTTAAGATTATTGATAAATTGTGGATGGGTGAGAAGAAGTCTGGCTAATGGCAGCTAATCATGCACAGAAACAGTCAGTTGGTAATGCAAAATCACCAGCAGTGAAACGCAGACTACGTGAACTCATATTAAAAACTCTGCAGGATAGTAACGTAATTATGTTACAATGTCATTGCATTTAATTAGAGACTGAAATTTTTTTAGTGGAAGGTCTTACTGGTTTGTGAAAAGCAAAACCTGCTCCTTGCAAACACAGATCTCAATCTGAAACAAACAGAATGAAAATTAAGGGTAGTTTCACCTAATTCTTAACTGGTCTTACAGAGGAGATCTTTCCTTCCACAACCAATCACGCCTTCCTGCCTCCACTTGGAAACAGATCTAAGATTTACATGACTTTAGGATATACAGGATCACAAAAATTTCACAAGTCAGAGCAAACCATTTAGTTCTGGAAGCGACCCCAGGGGTCAGACAGGATGCATGAATAGGCAGACCACCTCTGCAGAGGGCTGCTGCATGATAACATCCAACCCTCCGGGAAAGGGCATCCCAATCGCATTTTTCTGTCTCTGCGAGATGGGAATTCCAAGTTTTCCTCTTCAAGACTTGTTTCTAAAACAAGAATGCAATTCTATTTTTTCAATATTTAAAACATGTTAACCCTACTTTGAAGGCAGTGGTTTTCCAAGTTTTTCCAGTAAGTGCAAAAGATATTTAAATATCCTGACTTTCATTGGTGCCTTTGAGGTTTGTCATTACGATTGTCTCAGATGCAGTTGGCATTATTTTTCTTCCCAGATTAATTTTAAAAGCTGTTTAGGGTGGACTACTATTCAGATAAAAAAATGGAAGTTTTGATAAAAATTCATATTATAAAGGAGTGTACTGCATAATATAAGCCAATAAATGAAAACTGCAGTGAAATAGTGTTTTCTCCATGGCAGGAGAAAGACACAGGAAATACGTCGTCAATAGTGAAGGCTGAGGTTTTAAATAGTCTGAAAATATCAGGTTGAGGTGTATCATGGATGTTAGACAATCATCCTTTTTGCAGTAGCACAAATAGGGTCACGGAGGTCAGGAGGAAAAAGAATAAAGAATATCTCCAAATAAATTGAAAGTAGGCAGCTGGCATGGAACAGGCGCGGGCTGGGGTGGAAGCGGAGAACATCAATTAGTGAAGGCACACCACGACAATCATGCTGCTGCCTGGCTGAAATAAAAGTTAGGGAACAGTAGAAACTGGTTAAAACAAAAAAAGGATAAGGGTGTTGTTCTACCCACCCATAAAAATCAATGTAAAGGAAGTGCAGCTGAAATAAAGTGCTGCTAAATAAAACTGAAAGTAGAAAACCAGCTCAAAGCTGGGCTCGGGGTGGAGTGAAGGTGCAGTGGCAGGTGCAGCACATTCCTGCCAGCAGTCTGACATTCCTGCCCACCTGGAGGGAATGGACACCAACAGCTGGCAGAATAACAGCAGCTCATCAAACACGTGTAGGATTACCAGAGTGCTGTCAGAACCCCAATTCCTTTGCGTGGGTACTTGCAAAATTCACACGGTGTAGCTTGAGGATGTAGCTTTTGAGCAGGACCATTTTGTTTAAATATAAATACAGCTTTGCTGTACTGGTTCCAGGCATTACCTGCTATTCACAGAGACGTGGTCAAATCAGGAGAAAGAAGCTGCCCTCAGAGTTTTTGGAAGCAATCCTTGATAACTGAATGGACACAAGCCTGTGGGATGTGTAGTGAAACAGCCACGGACGGGTCCAGAGACAGGAAAGAATGCTGAAGAAGTCAGCCTTGGTTTGAGAAAAGGAAGGCCCGAGTATGATTGTTAGCTCTGAGCTTTGGAATGTGTGAGAGTGGGCAGGGATTTGGGATCAGGGTCCCCAAAGAATAATTCCAGCACTATTACTATTTCATTAATTGAGACAGTCTGACTGATACAGGCATTGAAAATTACCAGAACTTTGTTAACATCTGCAAAGGCTGCAGTGTTTGTGGGAATTTTTTCTGCTGTGAGTGATAAGGGATGCACTGGCTGAGTTTTAATCCACCCCTAAAAATGAAGGACTCTCCAGTCTAGCCTAAGAATGGTGCTGTGAAGCTTGTACTTTTAGTTCTGTGCAATATTAACTCAGAAAATGCTACTGCAAAGTAATGCCTGCTGAGCCTCACCTAGGAGAAGCTTTTATTACAAAGTGTTAAAGCCTGAAATGAGAGAAGTAAAGACTATTTATCTGTAATACAGTGTACTATTCAGAGTCCTCTTTCATAAACGTTTCTGTGCTTGATGTTTTGCAGAGACAAAGGAATGCTCTGCATTGATCCCTACATTGATTTCCACTGCTATGCTCACTCATATAGTTTAATTTGTCTTTTAAACTTAAGACTATATATTATTGCTTCTGAAAATTTACCATATTCTTGAGAGGAACTGAAGCTCTTGAGTCTTGTAATGCAATTATCTTGAGACAAGATGATTCTGTGGTAAGATTATCCCCTAAAAAGATTATCTTCTGACACAGTCATCCTCTGACAAGATTATCTGCGGAGATGATGTTGATAATTAGCTGAAGATATGGAAGACTGATCTAGGAGATACAACACAAGAGAAAACTAGACTGAGCACTTAGCTGAGCCTCAGCTCTGTGTGAAAGTTGTTGGTGGGTTAGGTTGTTGGTCTGAGCCTTCAGAACTTTCAGTTGATGGGGAAAAAATCATGAGCAGTTTTCTTTGCAATTCTTAGAGCTAAACATTTTTGCTTTAACCAGTCAGCCTAGCATTCATTGTAGGATCTGGCTGAAAAAATGCCTGTACCTTCCCTGAAAAAGGTTAGGAACTCTTGCATTCGTTTCATGGCAAGTGTGGATACTACATAGCTTAAAATACCGAGTATGCACATGGAACTGCAAAAAATGGATTATTTTTGTCTGGTGATTGCTACTCATCAAGAACATTTTCTAGTTGCACAAACAACATCATGCTTGGTGTTTTCTCTTAGAAGAGGGGAAAGATCAGTGATGTTAACTCCCCTTTATATGTTTGCTTTCCAAATGCATTGATTCTTGATATTCCTAAAGCATACTGACATGAGGATCCTAAGACAGTGAGAAAAGAGCAAGGCTTTTTAATCTTTCCAAGAAAAGAAAATATGAAAACATACTGGTACCCCTGCAGCCCCCTGCCCCCAGTACCCAAAACCTTGCCGCACAAACCCCAAACAGTTTATCACCAGTTCTTGGAGTCTCTGCAAGGTTGACGTAAATAATGTTATTGCTGCCAAGAAGCTGTAAGCTTTAGATGAAAGTTAATATGTTGGAGAGTGTCCAAATCTGAAATGATCAAAGGGACAAAGGTCTGGAGGTTTTAGCTATGCTGATGAGCTGAAGAATAAGAAGTTACAATGTGAGACTTTGAACCGACCTTAAAAACTCACAGGCAACAATTGTGTAAACAGACACCATATATTTTTTTTTAGAGAGAATTAAACGTGTTTTCTGATTTTCTTTTCTTTTTTTTTTTTTCAATTAACCTGAATGTGGATATTGCACTTGGAGCTATTAAAGGGCTGTGAAGTTGAATGCGGTTTTGATTCCATCTATCAAAGTCACCCAGAATCAGCAGCTGTCCTCCCAAGTTTGTAATCTCTTGCTTGGGCTGTGCACATAGAAAACTCCTTCCTTCTTGAGGAAAGAATCTCCCACTCTGTCTCCACACTGTCAGTCTGCATAGTGCCAAACCATCAGGAAATGAAGGAATCAGTCTTTAAGAGTTAGGAAGGATATTGGGCTGTGTGGGGAGTGGAGAGTTTGTTTTTGCCTTTCTTTCTCCATCAAACCATAAACACAGATCATTTTGGTCAGCTGGCTTTGGAATAGCTGAGAGAAAGGCTGGGAGATTCCCCTGAGCAATGGCACATCATCTCCCTGCTAAATCACAGAGCCATCAGCTACGTGACAAATTGGCTCTCACTCCTCAGTCTTCTCAAAAGAACTCTGTGGTTAAAAGAACAAAGAGCATGAAATAGTCTTGAAACCACTCCAGTGGGTAAGCCTGGCAGCTAGGATTGACCTCCAGCACAGGGAACAAGACAGCACCTTCAGTAATTCTGTATACACTATTCTTAGGCTGCTGTTCTCCATTTCTTTACCACTTTCCTAATTTAAATTAAAAAAAATTGAAAAATTGAAATATTTTAAGTAGTCTATAGGCATTAAATATTTCTTGATCACTCATCCTTCTCTGAGAAAAGACTGAGTAAAGTCATCACAATAAGAACGTGTTCTCCTTTTGTTCCAAGATGGGCTTATGTCTCTGCATTAATTTCTTTTCTTCTATTCCACAGATAATTAATAGAAGATACTGGGAAGTGCTTAACTTTACTTCAACCTATTTGAAGTTTATTACCCCTGTGACTCATACATCACAACCACCAAAAATGGATAAATTGTAAAATCTACAATACTAAATCTTCACTTCAAGGACTACTACTCCCAAATCTCCTAGCAGTACATTTTTAGACTGCCCTTTCTAATAACTTAGTTTCCCACTGAGTAAAAAGCTTTTAGTATGTTGAAAATGGAGCAGTGTTATTCTTAGCTACTTGATTCTCAAACTTCCAGTTCTGCTGTGGTTCAAGTGGCAGCTCCTCCATACCCTCATTCAGCAAACCATTTTTATGACATTAATATAAAACATTCCTTTGTGATGTGCAGTAATTTCATCACATTTTCATTTGATTGGTGTGATTAAAATATAGTTGACTTCATCTGAATTCCTATACATCTTAAGCATTGAACAAGACATTTTGAAAATGGCAAGGAATTCAGAAGGCTCAAACACTTTGCTGCTTCTTTACATTTAATGAGTGTTAATATTTTCCTGCATTGTAGGAATACTTGGAATACCCACATGCAATTTACTTGAGTTTGAAGATGAAATAGCATGGCATTTTCCATGAGTTCTGAAGAGCTAGCTGTCAGAAATTACTGGGTAGGTAGAAATAAAGCTGAATTTTAAACTTAAAAACCCCAAAGTTTGAAGAGACTTTTGAATAAAGAAAAATTTTTTCATAGCACAGGATGAGAAAAACTTTGAATGTGAGAGGCCAAAGACAGCTTTAGCAATGGTTGAATGAAATTTAAATTCCAAAGTAGACAGAAGATTAACTCATATATAGCAGCCTTTTCATCTGTTTATAGATTTTAAAGCCTGAAAGATGACAGTGATCATTGGTTCAATCTCAAATCAGTGCTTACTTCGTGACTTCTACATATGCACATTCCCCAGCTGGATGGGGAAAATGTATCTGTTAGAATGGATTTTCAAATGAGCCAAATGCTTGGAACTTTTAAGTAGATAATCATCAGAATATAGAGAGTGCATGTGAGATCTGTGATAATAAAATCTAAGTTTATAACACAATTTTTAATGCTAATTTTAATGTTGGTACTTCAGTACAGCACATAGGCACATAGTCAGGCCCTGCAAATATACATGTGAGCAAATGACCCAAATATATTTTGTGTACTGAAACGTGGTGCTGTTTCTTACTCCATAATGCATTCACTCCAAACCACATCCATATACTCAAGTTATTGCTGGAAGTCTGGCGTAAGTAGTTACAAAAAGCTCTTCAGCAACACCTCCACTTGCATAAGGAAATCAAACGATGGGGAAATGAAGAATCAGGAACTCATTTGATATCATTCAAAGGCTTTTCTGTGTTTAGAGTGCAAATGACAGTAACTCCTGGTCATCTTCAAGCTACACAATTTAATGAGAGCAATTTTTGAGCAAATATAAGAAAATATATGTCCAGCATCCTGTATAAAGTGAAACAAGCATTCAGAGTTAATGACTCTTGGTGCTAATCCACTATAAACAAAATAACTTGGGAATAAATTGGCCTCATTATGAAATTAAAAAAAACCCCAACAACCAAAAACCAAACCAAACAAAAAAACCCCAAAAACCAAAACCAAGCCAAACCAAAAACAAAAAAAAAACCCAAAAAACCCCCAACACCCTCCCCCCAAATAAAACCCCACATTTAACACTGCTTTCCCACTAGCTTTTGGCATTTCCTCAATAACATGAACGTTTATATCACTTTTATCCAAAGTGATTTATTCCTCTGAGGTACAGACTGAGATTAAAAAGACACTGTTGTATAATGTCCTCAAGTTCCTTCTGGACTCTGTTACACTTCTTATAGAAGATAGGCACTTAGAGTCCTACACAGCCTTATCTCCAACTCTGAAAAACAGGAAATCCCCTCAGAAACTGTGTTCAGAAGTTTAAAAACATCTCATTTTCCTTGTGTGAATATTCCCGAGGGAATTCAAAAGAAAAGGATTGTGCCACCAGTGTTCTGAATCTCATAATATTATTTTAGATCCTATTTAATAGTATATAGGGAGTTCAGGTTGAGTGGTTCTACTTAACTTACTCTCAATAATGCACAACTTATTAGAAATTATTTGCAGGACATGATCTTTCTGGGAGTAAATTGGCCCAAAGCCAAGTATCTTTAAAGCAAATGGCAAGATAAATAAATAAAAGGGGAATGATTCTCCACCAAATTAGTTCATCGTTTGTCTGTGATATTTTTACTTGGAAAATGAACTGTGTTGTTCTTCCCCTCCTTTTGTTTCATTGCAATTACCATTCCAACGCTGTTGGAACTCAAAACAGCTTGCCAGGAAAGCAGCAAACAAGGCGTGACTGGTGTCCCAAAGGAGCACAAGTTTGTGGAAACAGTTTATGCCAAGATTTTACTTTTATAAATGTTGAGCCCTACCTTGCTGCACTAGTACTTCGGCGTGATTTTATTCCTGGATCAAAGTACTGCTCAGCATGAACAAATGTCCAGAGACTGTTTATAAGAAGATCAAAGCTATAAATAAGCAGGGCAAACGTCTCAGGTTTAATTGCACCAGGGAGCCCAGCTTAGAAAGGCCGGGGAGGCAGACTGGGAGGCTGAGGGGAGGCAGGCTCAGCACGAGTGTTGCATCCCCTGCAGCAGCACCCATCCCAGCTGTGCTCTTCCATGACATGTAGACACCAGGGAAAGCAGGATCCCAGCAGAATGTCTCTCCTTTGATGCCACTCTGATCAGGTGCTTATACATAATCCCAGTATTTGCAGTAGGCTGACTTTCTATACTGAAAACAGTTTCCATTCTTTGGAATTTATTTTGCATTTTTGCTTTCCTAAGTTATTGCCAGCTGTCCTCTGCTAGGATTTATTTTTGACATGGAATAATTTCCCTTTGAGTTGGAAATGTGGTGCACACTAAGAAGTTCTGATCACAATTCCAGGGAGAGGGGAACTCCTGTGGAACCTGCTCTGAAACGTGTGATCCAAGCAGAGAGCAGTGTTGGGAACAGTGAGAGCTGGAAGTTGCACTGGACACTGGTGAAATCTCAGTCCTGGGCTGGTAATAATAGCAAGAATCCTGGATGCAAGGGATACTTTCAAACAGGAAAAAGTCATAGAATCATTTAGATTGGAAAAGATCTTTGACATCATTGAGTCCAGCTGTTCCCCCAGCAGTGCCAAGCCCAGCACTGACCCCTGTCCCCAAGTGCCACATCCAGAGGGCTTTTAAATCCTTCCAGGGACAGGGACTCCAGCATCGCCCTGGGCAGCTGTGCCAAAGCTTGACAACCTTTTCAGTGGAGACTTTTTCCCTCATCTTCAAAGTAAAACTCTCCTGGCACAACCTGAGGCCATTTCCTCCTGTGCTATCACTTATTACCTGGGAGAAGAGCCTGACCCCCACCTGGCTCCAAACTTCTTTCTAAAAGGAGATGTCAGTATTTGAAACCAGTTATTGCCACACATTCTGCTTGCTGGGATAGCAAAGGCGATGACACAGAGCCTAAAGGTGACCTTGGGTTAATCCCTTTAGAGCACACATAATTCAGCAATGACAATAACCATAATGTTGGTATGAAGTAGACTTTGCACCCTGCAAAATTTATTTGAAATTTCAGGCATTCTCCTTGAAGATAAAACCCAGGTCTGTTTAAAGAATTAATTTGAAATAGGATAAAAAGCACTCAGATAGTCTGGACTTAGGACTGCTCTTCGGAAACACAGGAGACCCAGCTTCCAGACTTTGCTATTCCCTCTTTCGAACAGTAATTTACACCCATGTCCATACACTTATTCACTGTCCTAGTTCCCAGGCTGTTAGGAAGTCAATTTTTCCCCGACATCTCAATATGTAATGGCATCTTTTGGCTCAAGTATGTTAAGATGTAGGGGAAAAATCAAGGCAGATCCCATCCCCTGGTTTTACCTGAGAATATTCCCAGCCAGCTCTACCATGACAGTCCAGTTGCTCCTTTACCTTCCCCTTGACCATTACAATGCAGGAACATCACATCATGGGTTTCAAGTCTTTTAAAATGCTCTGTAGGTGTAGACCTCATTCGTAAAAAGAAAAAGGAACGTAGCAGAAACCAGAGCAGTATTTGTGAAGCGCTTCCTTTCCTCCCCCAGCTGTGTTGGTAAAAATTAACCAGGTGTTGTAAAAGGTTGTGGCCAAGTCAGGAGAGCAAAGATGGGTGGTTGTGGGTTGTAACTTTGTAGAAGTGAACCTGTGATAAAAGGATATCAAGTAGAAAAAGTAGGTGCAGAGACACTGGAAGAGAAATGGGGGGAGCAGGGGAGGAGGGACAGGGACAGGATGCAAAGCCAGGCTGGACTACACGAGTTCACTCTCTCTGTGGCAGAAGGATGTGGGTATGAGCTTCCTGGGTTTCTCTCTTCAGTGTAATATGAAGTGATGGTCCTGGAGGCAAAAAAAATAAGAACTAATGAACTCCAAACTGGGGAGAAGCCTAAAGCTGGGTATGAGCTTTTAGGGAGGGAGTTGGAGTTCTCTGTTAGCCTGAGAGCAACGAGCCTTTCTGTCAGACAGGAGAGGTCATGTGTGAGAAATTCTCAGCTGGATCAGACCTGATTTTAAGAGCTATGATAGAAACTGAAATTCTTCTGACACACATGACATCCGCTCTTAAGGAGAAACCAGACTCACAAAGCAACAGCCAACAAAATCTCATTTATGAGGGATTTTTATTACTATGTCTATATTTTTAATCCTCCCTGAGTACTAAGGGAAAACAGCAGCTCCTTACCACAGCTTGAAGCATGGTGGCTATATTTTCCTAAATGTGATTTTTTTTTTAAATGTTGCTTTTTTAAACTGAAGATATAAGCCTTGAATTATTGGAATGTGTAGGTATTCTGTGTGGCTGTTCCTTCACCAGTCTCCCTGCAGGTGAAATTTGCTTCTGTGCTTTCACCATGAAGCATAACACCACTCTGGGCTCTGCTCTGGCTGGGGTTAGGAGCAAACATGATGTGTTTGTAATCACAGATGTTCCAGACACTGAGGAGTGAATCAGCCCTGGAATTTTCAGGGATATTTGAAGTCTGTATTTGTGTGTTACTGATATAAAAGGTAGGAACAAAGAAACTACAAAATTGAGCCTGGTCCTTCCTACCACCAATATTCATATACTTGACATGTGCAATCAGCAAACCAGTTGCATATCCTATCTCTTTCTCTTACCTCTTCTGCTCCAGATTGGCATTCAGGACTGTGTTTGATCTCCAAAATCCCTTGCCTGTACTGGTTGTGCTAAGATTTGAATCAAGCCCATTAAATCAGTCCATTAAGCTTCATGATCTTTAGTAATAACTTTAGTTTGTACCTGTCCATATTCCTTGATTTCTTAGTAGTGCTATGGGATGAAATGGTGCTGAGCATGGGAAAGACAATTGTTTTTACTGGCTTAAATTTTACTATTTAAACACATTGTTTAATAAATGAAATTCTGATGGAAGCTGGCTTCACATTTAAACTAAAATTGTGTGTGGTAAGCTAGAAATTCAAGCATTCACATTGGAACTCTGACCTACATATGATGGGGAAAGGAGAGGTTACCTAAATGAAGCAGCTGCACAACTGCAGGTGAATGGGGCCTTTCCAGGCTTCACATCTTACATCGTAAATTGAAAACGGAGGAGCTGGATTTAGAAACTTGGGAGAAATATGTGGTGGGGAAAAAAGCCTATGGAAGGAGAAAACTTTCATCTAAAGGAAAGGAAACATTATTGGTTTTGAGGAGAAGATCATGATAATATATCAATTTGATGTATAATTAGAAAGAGTATTTTATTGGTTGCATATGAAACATGTAGTGGAATCTATCTAGGTATAATTCTAGCATTAACAAATATACTGAGAGGCACAAAATTCTGTTTTATGAGGATGAAGGGGAAAAAAAAATGCAAGAATGTTCTTTTACACATTTCAGACTTCTTTTTGAAGATATGTCCCAGATAATACAAAATAATGTGATATGGCCTGGGCTGGGAACCTAAAGTTTGAGTTTGGATTCAAATCTGAATTTTTCAAAGTGTGGGGAGAACTATCTGAACTGAACGTTTAGGGAGGGAGGGAGGGAGGGAAGGACGGAATGAAGGAAGGAAGG